>JAJJWW010018713.1:0-52447 GCA_023531295.1 Papaver armeniacum | reverse complement strand
ATGATTAAAAGTAAAAATTTCCACGACACATATGTACAAGAATGAATTGAAATGCAGTAAAGTGAGTTAATGGTCAACACAACAACACTACCACTTCCCGACGGCGGCGCCAAAAACTTGGTAGGCTAGTAAAGAGTTTTGCCTACGTGTGGCTGCAAGTGCACAGTGCCTATTGGAGCGGGGGCAAGTACGGGTCGATCCAGAGAGATGGGTGTGTACGGTTGATTTCAAGGCTTCCTAGCGATTTCTCACGGAGAGTAACACAAATATTGGTTGGTTGTCGATACGACAAATTGGAATTGTGTGATGCTTCTAAGATGGCAATTATAAATTGTAAACGGGTTGTTGAGTTACTAGGATGGTTGATTCCACCACGACCCTAAAGCTAAGGCAATATCTAGTCGGTTTATGCTCTTGATTCCTTTCAAGGAAGGATAAAATGGAATGTGTATTATCTATTCTTGCTAACTCACCTAGTATTAGATGTCTTCTTTACGGTACACATCTAATCACGGGTTAAGTAATCTCAACTAGGTAATTCAATCTTTCTAAGACATTAAAGCACACCAAGAACACAAACTTGAACAAGAATTAACTCATCATGGGATTAAGGGTTTCCTACACCCAAGTATAATGAATTAGAACATCATGCGAAAACTAAGAACGAGAGTTGAAAATAATTTGCAAAATAAAACCCTAAAACTCACTTAGATTCTCTCACATGAAGAACATCAATTTATACCTCACAAATTACTCAAAACTAACCATTAAACAAAGACCCAAACCTCTCTCCTCTTCGATTTGACTCTGAATTCCATTAATGGGCATTGGAGAAAACCCTAACCCTAACTCTTTTTATCTCGAGACTTAGCTTCTAGGGTGAAGAAGCTATGAAGGAGATAAAGAGACATAGGGGGGTGGTGAAAGGAGAGTGAATCTTGGCGCGATGGCTGGTGGGTGGTGTAGGGGAAGGAGATGGTGGTGGCGAAGTCGGGTGGTGTCGGGGGAAGGAGATGGTGGTGGCTACGCATCGGTCGGGAGAGGGAGGTAAGGTGGTCTGCTGGTTTACTGTCGGGGGGAGAAGAAGAGAAGAAAAAAAAGAAGATGGGTTTTGGTCGATGGGTGTAGGTGTAGGCGACTTTCTTGTGAAGCGGGAGCATCAGAGATGATGTGTAGGGTGGAGCGACCATCAGATTCAGGGGAGCACCGATGCGTGGTTTGATGCGGCCGTATGATGCAAATGGATCAAATCTAACGGTCAGATGGGATGGGCTTGGATCGGGTCGTGGGTCGGGTCTTGGGCCTTAAGCCCATGTCTTGTAAATGGGTTACTTCTTGTTGGGTTGCAACTCGATGCGCGCGCGACTTTGGCTTTTGCTCCATAGACGCTCGTCTCAATTTTCTGCTCTTTTGGCTCCTCAATTTCTCCGAACTTTATTTACTACCTAAAAACACAAAATTAATTAGTACACATATTTATTCTTGAAAACAAAGAAAATACGAATGCTGGATAATATCTCGATTTACGAGCACAAACGATGAGTTAAATGTCAATAAATAGATGTAGAAATATGCAATATTTGGCACTCATCGAGTTGCCAGGCCAAAGCCATTTTGCAAAGGCCAAATTTTTGTGTTGCACCGGGATGGTGCATCACTACTTCACTTCCGGCCATAATGGCTTGTACACTTCTCTGTCACTTCCACAAATTAGCCGCATTTGCACTATAACTCTAACCGCAACAACACCATTTTATTACTTCGGCTTTCGTTCTTCCTTGTTCTTGGTAGCGGCTATTCCTCATCACCATTTGCAACGACAAAACACACCGCTTTATGGAACCATTCCCTTGCTGCCAGCAACTCACTCAACCACTGCAGTTCTAGTTCGATTGAGCTCAGTTGCTTCAATCTACCATTTCAGTTCATGCCACTTGAGTTCATACTTACAGCTGCACTTCCTACAATTGTGAATCCATCTCTCGGTCCATGCATGCAACCTAACATACATCTAGTCACCAGCATTCCAAACTCAAACAAAATCAAACGTATCACCCGCACTTCTCTTACAAACATCAACATTATCAACTCCATTTGCTATATCTCACCACAATGAGACAATGCCGAACCTTCATAATCCCATTCTATCACCGCCCGCAACTCAACATCATGGATTGCAATTGTAGCTACAAACTGCAATGCCTCACAACCATTCAAGAACTCCCATTACAACGCATCACAACCTTGAAATTCTCACAGCTCTGTGATAACATGAACTCAATAAATAACAACCTAGTGTTCATCTAATTGTTGGAGTTCATAGCCTCTGCAACTTTATAATTCGGTTCTCCGGCCTTCCGACCTAGCCATTTTACGCCTAGCACCAACCCCCGCTTCAACCATCCATTCCCTGTGTAAGTCACCGGGCAATCAATCCTCGCTTCTACAACCTCATGCTCAACGCACATAACTCAAGCTCTAATGTCAATAAATTGCAACTCAACTTTCCAACGCCGCAGTCTCTCGGCTAACCACGGAATCACCAACATTCCTTCAATGCACAAAACCGTCAACTCAACCTAAATCGGTGACCCACGGACTCAATTCCTCCAGTTTCATTGTGCTTCTTGATAGGTGTAGAATACACCGTATTTACTATCTAGTAGTTTATGCTTTCTTTGCTATTTTTCGTGTAAATTATGTATTTTACGCTTGTTTTGAGTGTTATAGCTACTTTGGAGTCGCACGGAGGAAAAGAAGAAGAAATCACCCAATTTGAGCGAAAAGGGCAAAAAGGTCATTTAACGAAAGGATTGATATATGGAGCCCTCTTGAGGTTAAGGGACAACTCTTATGGAGGAGCACTAAATACGGGTCACTGAAGTTAAGGGGTAACTACATGTTAGGGGGGTTGTCATCCTTGGGGTAGCCCTTATCCGGCAAATATGTGTGTTATAACCACCCGGTTTGGGTGGTGCTTATCTTGGCGCGAGATAGCCATCCACTGATTAACCTAAAACTAAAATTCAGAGAATTGTTTCTCGTTCTTCTTCCACTGAAAGAAAAACGTGTCATTGTTTTTAAACATGAAACCGAGAAAAAATGAGAGAAAAGCCATGGCTGCCCGGAAGAAATCGAGATGGGAGAATTATTTGATGTGGAGCTCGAGGAATGATGGCGGAAATCGAGAAGGATAATCGGAGTCAAATTTCTTATTAGAAACAGTGATGCAGATCGGAAATCAAAGAGATCGAGAGTAATTGTTAGCGATGAAATAGAAGATGAATCAAAGAACTTAGGGTTACGGTAATCGATTGACTCGGACAAGAACAAGATCGTAGCGATTAAAATCAAAGCGGCTTAAGTGCAATGGTTGAGAACCCGATTATGTGGTCATGTCGAATCGAGAAGGTGATGTTTTCCGGGGGAGTTTGGCCGGTGTTATAAAGATGAGAACACAGGAAGAAGAAGATTGAAGCAGCTCGGAAGATATGGGTTTGCTGTTAGGTCTCAGGAAATCGAGTGGAATTGTGAAGGAGATTCAAGACTGGATCTGTGATGGTGTTTGAATTCTCATTTACAGTTAGGGTTTGTTTCTGGTGATGCTAGAACAATACAGGGCACTTGAATGGGTCAGCCATGGAAAAGTGAAAAGAGATTGGCAGTACAAATGGTTGAGTGTTGGTTGCTTTTTTGGAGTACGATGGTGAAGATGGATGCCAATGATATTGCGAATTGGGCTCAATGAAGTGGTGCTGCTTTGTGGGAAGTTGGAATTGGGAGGTTGTTGGTGGTGATGCTGTGTGGTTTAAGAAGGGCAGGATGATCTTGTTGGAGGAGTGAGCATTTGGTGTGGCTTGCTCATAGTGCTGATGCTAAATGAGGCTGTAGTTGCAACCATTGAGAATTGCAGGGAAGCAGCTGCCGCAGGTGGAAATGGAACTGAATGGTGACTATTGCAATGGTGGAATGTTGCAGCTGTAGTAAGTGGCTTGGAGGTTTGGCACTAATGATTGCAGGGTTGGTGGTGTTGATGTTACAGAAAATGTGTGAATGAGTAAGCTGATGAATGGTTCTCAAGGACTGAGTGTGAAGCCAATTGCAGGAAGGGAGTAGGTGCAAGCTGATGGCTGCAATACCTGAGATGCAAGACAGGGCCATCTTGGCCGTGAATGAAACAGGGAAGATACAGCCCTCATGGCCGTGAGATTGCAGTGGCTTGGACTGAGTCGGATCGTTGACTCATTTCAACTCGGCGACTGAACTCACCCCAGTAAGACCAGTTAGCTGAGTCAGGAGCTAACTCGAGTCTGACTCTCCTTCCTCTTTGACCCTGTTGACTAACAGTTGACTGACAGTTGACCCGTTTGACCGTTAGTCCTAACGGTGGATGACGGAATATACCTTTACCTGCGAGAGAATTCTCGGGTGGCGGACAACAATTCGGCGGATTAAGGCCACAATCCCGATTTTCCGGCGAGCCAAAATTTCCGAATTTTCTATGGACTTCTCTCATGGGTGTGAAGACTTGGGCTTGGAATTGGATGGAGAATTGGACTCAAATTTGGAAAGAGAAGGTGGAAGAGTTGAGAAAAGCTTGGATTTGGAAATTGAATTGCAAAAGAAAAAGGATTCTATTCCTTGGAAGATTTGGAGAATATTGAAGCCTATAAATAGAGAAGTTTTCTACGACCTCTACACACATCTTTTACACAGACATCTCTACACACAACAATTCTTTTCTTTTCTTTATTCTTTGTGTGAACTCTTTAACATGAGTAGCTAATTTTATTATTGATTGAGGATGAATTCCTAGTTCTTAACATATGATTTAAGTTTTTGTTTTCAATTCTATCTTGAAGTTTTTCACATAATTATCGTTTGTTTTTACTAATAGGAGTGATCTTAAAGACATTCATGATTGATTGATAGATTGTTTGGAGTGCACGCTAAATTGATTTGTTAATTTGATCTAAAGCTAGTGAAAGTTAGGAGATAAGTAATCGTTTCTTGACTCTTTACATAAGTAGCAAACACGAGACCTTGCGGAGGGATTCCGTGGAGCGATTGTGTGTAGAAACAACGTTAGCAAGTAGACCTTGATCTAAGAGTCTAACTACTAATATTAACCTAATAAGTTCATAAATCTTAATGCGTTTATTTAAATTACATCTAGAGTGAGCTACTACTAGGTGGTTTGGTAAATAGAATCCAGTAGTCGAGAACTTAGTGTCCCGGTGATACAAGGGATTTAGGGGTTTAGCAATCGAGCTAGCCGCTTTACCTACGGTTGGTGATAATCAGAACTAATAACAAGTAGAAGAGAACATAACTTTAATCATTGTTTCGTAACGAAGAAGGATTCCTTGATCTTGTCTCTCTTATTGCTTTCAACTTTATCTTTTAATTGCTTTGTTTATTTTCTTTTGCTTTTACACCCCTTTTCGTGACAACTTTTACAACTAAGATCTCTTGCTCCTCGTGGGAACGAACTTGACTTCCATTATATTATTTTTAATTGAGTGGAAACATTGATTAATTTGATTGCACCTACGACACGCATCACTTCTCTGCACCAGCGCTTTCTGTAGCTTAACACAACATTACTTCTATCTCAAGCTCCATTCTGTTCTTCATAGCATCTGTTATTCATTCGCAATTCTCCATTCAAACTCTGAATCAGCTTCCAATTCTTCATCTCCATGAATCTCAGCTCCAACCCAAGCAGCCATTAGAGCAGCATCTCTACCAAATATGTTCAAATCTCATCTTCAAACTCAGTTGCATCTCCATTCCTGCACTGCAACTACACCAGCTCTAGCTCAACTGCACCAGCCAATACCACCAGTTCTCATTCCATTATCCTACTCAGCTTCATGAATCCACTGAAACCCATATGCTAATTCATCACTGCAAACCCCATCTGAATCAGAAACATATCATTGGTCTTCTCTGCCTTGGAACTCATTAAACCCCAATCTCAATTCAACCACAAACCCTAGAACAACTCCAATCGAGTCATTTCTCTGCCTGAAACCAAATCCGATGAGAACCCGTGTCTTCTAATTCACTCAAATCTCTAACACTTCCACTAAATCTCTTCCATTCGATGCAACCACTGCACCCTCCATTTATCGATCCACCATAGAAATTCCTTGTATTCTCATATCTATGAATTTTTGTAACTCTCGACACACAAAGCAGCGAGATCTCGAACTCTTCTTCTCTTCTTCCGTGATTCCTTGTTTTGGTCTCACAACGCAATTTCATTATCTCGGGGACTTCAATTTCATCACCACCAAAGCAACTCCATCTTCAAACTTCCACCAAATGCAACCATTAATGGAAGCAAACCCTAACTTCTTGTTCTTGACAAAAACCATAAAACTTCTCATCAATTCCTGCACCATCAGCAGCTCTCGAGTTAATAACATCATCTTCTCGATCTGAATCTCTATCTCCTCTCATCTCTCTATTTTGAATAATAGCCGCAGCCACAACGATTGGGAGACAAATGATGAGTTCTCTGAAATTTAGGGCTGTGTAGGAGTAGAAATTGATAAGGACACTCAGGTGCAGTCGATAAGGGCCGCCCAGTTCATCTTTGGCTTGTTAGTTTCGCAGAACTGACTGCTTAACTCTTCCTTGCTCAACTGTCAGTTGCGGGGAACTGACAGTTCATTCTTCGCCTCCTTTGCGCAACCTTAGCCCGCTCCAAGTATATCTCGCCAGTGTTTTGGACTGTGTTTCTTTTACGCCCCGAATGAACGCTTTCTCCTTCTTTTGCTCCCAAGGACTCCATTGCACCTAATAACTCAAAACTAAACATAAGAGATGCAATTCACAAAAATAATAGCAAAGAAAGCATAAATACTAGATATATATCAAGGTGTTTTAGACACCTATCATACCACCATTGTTGCTAGTGCTAGCGTTGTTTGTGTTAGGATTTGTAACTGAGCCTGACCCAAGATCAACCATTTTGTGAAAGTTTGAGATTGCAACCGAAAGATTAATCTCCCACCGTGGTCGCCAATCTGTAGATGGGGAAAAATGATTTCCTGGTTTTTAGGTAAGTGAAGAGACGAGTGTGCGGACGAGACTCCTCAACCGAGAAAACTTCTTAACCTCACATAGATGCACTGCAAAGGGAGTGCTTGAATTCGAGAGATCAATATGTAGGACTCCGGCCTAAACCAAGTCAATGGCCGTTCCAGAGTCAATTCGGTCACAAAGAGAGAGATGGGTTGATCTGTAGGAGGGAAGTTGAGAATTGTGTGGGATCAATGATGATCAAGGATTGTGGATGTGTTGTGGGTTTCTGCAAAATTGATGAACTCCGAAAGTGTTGAGTTCTATGAATAAGTTTCAATCGAGTTGTTGTGTAGACGAATGTTTTCATGTAAACGAATGTTGTCTTTTGTCCTCGATTTAGGACTTATTTATATTGCCGTAAATAATGAACACATTGATCCTTGTAAGTGTCACGGTTTCTTGAGTGAAAGAGTGGGAAAATGGGAGATCGTGGTGAAACCAGGTTCAGTCGTCTTTGAAACTTGGTTAACCATACACCCACTACTTTGCTAACTCCTTCAACCATTTGCACGACTTACTCACATTTCTCATAATGGATGAATCCACATGCCGTAGGCCGCTGCACAAAACGCTAATTGATATCCCCCATGTGACGTGATTGATGTCTCACGAATCGTGGAGTCCGCATGACAGTACATGTATTTAATTAGTTAGTGTTTGACCGATTAGACAATGAGTCTAGGTTTGTTGAATCGAGCATGAGTGACGAATGCTCAGTGATTCACGGGTTGAACATGTCAGATGTATAGTTCTTGTGTTGATATTGCTCGTCTTAGCAAATATTATAAATTCGGTGAATTTTTGAATGTTGAGTTAGTCAATATTGGCGGAATATTGATAGTGAGATCAATATTCGAGTTGTTCAATTTGGATTCCATTCTTCAATATTGATAAATTGGATCAATATTTGAGCAAATTAGGTCAAGATTATAAGAATGTGTGGGACCGGATCCTTGCAAGCCTTAGGGCCGGCCTTGGTCGGTCAAGGAAGCATGCCCGTGTCACCATAATGTCCGTGTCTCAGTCCTGAGAGCTCCGTTATTTTCCGATGTGCGTTTGAGCAATATCTTGAATTTTCAGAAGAGTTCGATCTTTGACCAAATTGTTGATTAGAACTTTGCTCGTTTGATCAAAATTTGGAAAATATTAAAATAATAATATTTTATTATTTGGCGTGAGTAGCCTAGTCGATCATGTGACCATTTGACTTTTTGGTATTTTCATGGTTTGAGCAATATTTGAAAAAATATGAAGAAATCATGTTTTTTTTGCTCAAACGGAGGAGTTTCATGAGATGAGGGAAATAATTATTATGAAAATAAGGGATTGCAAGGTGTGGGACCGGCCACGGCTAGGGCATGGCCGGCTGCCTAGGTAGCCCTGTCCCGCACCTTTCCCTATTTTATTATTTTTCATGAAACCATGAAAATATGGAGAAACCGTGAGTTTTGCTCAAACAAGGAAAGTTGCTTGAATGAAGGAGTTTTCATGAGTTCATGAAAATAAGAAAATAATAATAAAAAATAAAGGGAAGAGGCGTGGGGACCATCCATGGTGGCATGATCGGCCGGCCGTGGGCCCAATCCCTAGACGCCTCTTTATTATTTTTTATATTATTTTCTCTCTCCTGTTTTATGTAGGATTCCTCTTTTGTCCATATTTTCGAATGCTCGTTCGTGCATTTGGGTGCTCGTTCGTGCATCATTTTTTAGTACACTTACACCATTTTATGGGGCTTACTCAGTGATAGACCAGATGCCCAGTTGTTGAGTACTTATTACTAATTCATGAAATTCAGTAGAGAATGATTCATGAAACTGAGTAATAAAGGTGAGTAGTTATTTATTATCAATCCATAAGATCAGCCGTGGATTCGATTATGGATTCAGAATAATAAAATGAGCATTACCATCCCATAGGATCGTGGATTCGACTATAGAATCGGAGTAATAAAATTATCTATTACCATTCCATGAGATCAATCGTGGATTCGATCATGAAATCGGAGTAATGGGATTATCTATTACCATTTTATGAGATCAGCCGTGGATTCGATCATGAAATCGGAGTAATGAGATAAAATAGATTATCTTCTAGGAATTCAGTGGTGAATGTCACGGTAGAATTAATTTATTGCAGAAGGGATATTAGCCAGTTAAAGTGTCATACCCGTTCTGAAAGGTGCATAGTCAGAGAGCAGCGAGTGTTGCTGACATCCTGAAGGCGTTTTGCCCTCTCAACAATTATGTATGGAGAGCCGCCTGAATCTATACACGGTCTCTCTATATAGTCAGGGAACAATGAGTGTCATCGACGTCCTGAAGGCGTTAAGCTCTCAATCATACGGAGAACCGCCCAATCGTTCTTCTATGTAGAGGGGGGTCTCTCTATGTAGTTAGGGAACAGTGAGTATCACCGACGTCCTAAAGGCGTTAAGTTCTCAATCATAGGAGAACCGCCCAATTATGTTATTCTACTTAGAGGTCATGATGAAATGAGAAGCATAGAACGCTCCGGAGAGGCCTTTCGAGTGACATATGCATCATGGCTCGTAAAATATGAATCGTCACATGCGTTCTTGAATCCGTGCAGAAACATGCAGTATCATGATTTTACGATTTTGACCTTCGTTGAAAATCCACCATCAACACCAGGGCTTCATCCTGGCTATAATCTTCTCAATTAAAGGAATATAATCTTTATATGACAATATAGTGGATATGAGTGGAACCCTAAGGTATCTGACAGGCAACTCATCTATTTTACAGTTAAGGACTTGAACACTCTGACTCAAAGTGCTATCATCAACAGCAGATGTAATCATCCAGGCCAGAACATCTACTGAACTGTAATAAAACATTATTAGAGATCTAAGATGGTTCGAAAATCTTTATCATGCCGGAGCAGAAAGGAGATTATGGGAGATCATTAATAGGGTTTGAAGAAATGACAGGGACTTAAGCAATTGATTGGCATGAAGAAAAAAATTGGGTTGAAATAGTTAGGGGGGCAATGAGGGTTTGGAATAAGGTTGAACTTCTATTTACTACAAAACAAGTCTAAATCTTATACTTCATCTAATGATGTTAGGATTGTATGTGAATATAAGTATTTTGTAATCCCTCCGTCCCAGTTTATTATGAAGATTTTAGGTTTTTTATAAGTCTTATATTACTTAAAGGTTTTCCTATTCTTTTTCAACAGTTTCCTGATTTGTTCATGCTTTGGAATCATACACAAACTTAAGATATAATATAAGCTTAACTTTCTAAATGAGAATTCATAAGTAATCCACTAGGTTCCAAATTTACATTAAAATATAGGAATTAAAAACTAAAGACTTAAATATTTTAGGAAGTAGTATCTTTCTTTTTCCTTAATCTACGTGAAAACACCAAGAACTTTATCTAAACAGGGACGGAGGGAGTATTATTCAAAAAGTCTGACAATTTTCTATTCACTGAAGAGACCAGAAGTACCAAAGACTTAATTCAGTTCAGTCTAAGTCATTCAGATCTTGTTGACTAAAAAACATCATGCGTAAAGAATCTCAGAAAAAGTTCTATATATGGTGTTTGGTATTGGATCTTTGATAAGGGTGTATCACATATTTTTTTAGTTCGTGATAAGAATAAATGAGGAGAGTTTTTCGGCCTTTCTATTATTGATCACAGACATCTCACTATCATGCCCGGTAAAGAAGGTATTCACAAATGGAAACATTTTATCATGAGCTTTGATAAAGTCTTATATGTTTCATCAAGTTCTAAAAAAATAGTAGAAGGAATAACAAAGAAGAAAGAAAACCTCAGGATGTAATCGACGAGACAAATAAGACTATAATCTTATCTGCTTAAGAAGGATATGGTGATAAAATCAATCAATTGAGATCATGCCATAATAATTGAATCTTCACAGATAATTGGTTCCTGAGCAGAATTGGTTAGGCGATTGCTAACAAATATTCTTTGGAATCTAAATTTCGTATTTTCTAATTCTCGTATTTTCAGTTTCGAAACTAATAAAGCTTTTTTCTTTTCTTCTGTGGAAGCTAAAGCTATCATGATCAATAAGGGATTATAAAATTATGAAGGCTCAAAATTAAAATTAAATCCATGGTACGCTGGTCATCAGTAAACATCATTCCTTAACCCGACATGGTGAATGAAGGATCATTGATAGAATTATAGTCGTTCCTTTTAATCTTTTGTGTAAACACAAATGGCTTTCTTTTTTATTTGTTTTGTTGGTTAAAACATACTTAGTATTAATACCCAAAAAGGAGACTATTAAGGAGATAAAAGACTTATGACCCATAAGTATTGTGCCAAGAGTTTATAAAGTAATTTTTAAAATAGTAGCAGAAAGATTTAAGACAACTCTCCCAAATATTATTTCAGCTCATCAAACTGCTTTTATAAACAAAAGACGGATTCTAAATAATATCTTAATGGTTAACGAATTAATATACCCTAGATTTAGAAGGGGAAAACCTGGTCTTTTATGTAAAATAAACATTGAAAAAGTCTTTGACCATGTAAATTGGGACTTTCTGGATGAAATATTATCTCATATGGTCTTTGGTGCATCCAATGCCTAAAATTAGTTCTCCATATATTCTTTATAAAAAAACTACTAGGTCTCAACCCGTTCCGTAACGGCACGGGCAAGGATATGTGTTTCAAATGTATCCATCGATTCATACATGTCGTAATTGTCTGAGAAGAATCGAACCGATCGATCCAGGTCTAAATGTTTTGAGGAGTTGGTTAATAAACATGTCCTTATCCTCGAATCTTTTAATATTGTGTATGTAAGTCATACAACCGTTTGGGACAAACATAGTTAATCGTTAGAGCAAATCCTATGGGCAGTAGAACATTACTCCGTTCACTACTTCAAAATCTGTTAGCATTAGAATTTAATTTTTCTCTTTGATATAAATTGTTGGGTTCCCAATTTACATAGATTTGTGTTAGTTCATTTTCCTAAAATTTGTAATAATATTTAATTCTTGATCCATTTCTTTTCTTGTCTCTTTACCTATTATCATGAATTATTTCTCAAGCATGCATAATTACATGAAGTTGGGGAGAAATGACAAAAACAGAAATCATGACAAAAATGGGAAATAAAGAGAGATGTGAGAAACTGAATCGATTACAATTAATTCACGTGTAGCCTTGCATAATCCCATGAAGTGGGGGAGAAATAATGAAAGAAACAGAAACCATGACAAAAAAAGGGGAATAAAGAGAGATGTGAGAAACTGAACCGATTACAATTAATTCGCGCGTAGCCTTGTGTTTGGTCAAATTTTTTATAGGTTTCATTTTTCTTCCTGCCCCCTACCCGACAAATCTTAAAATCACAACATCTTCTCTTTTGGAAAAATCTGGCCTTTAAAAATTGTTTAATTTTTAATAATAATAAAAAAAGTAATTTGAAAACAAAAATCAAATTAAAACAAAACAAAACAAAGAAAAATTAACCAAGGGTGACTAAATAATTTACCTATCTTAGAACACCTTTTCTCACCCTAATACCACTACTTCTTCCACCACCACATTGTCGTCACCACTCCACCAGTCTCACCAATACCCACCACCATTATCCTCACCGCCGATCTACCACCACCACCCACCATCACAACCACCATTAGTGCTTAATTTACCTATCTTAGGACCCCTTTTCTCACTCTACTACCACTACTTCTTCCACCACCACATTATCATCACCACTCCACCAGTCTCACCAATACCCACCACCATTATCCCCACCACTGCCTACCATCACAACCACCATTAATGCTTACTGATATGGTTAATATCAAATAAATTTATTATGTATCAACAAAAATATATTCATTTGATTAATTAAAGAAACATTTATTATGAAATATCAATTGAACATTTATTATTAAATTTTAATTAAATGTGGTCATTTATAGCGGTATATTTATGTTCTGCAAGTATAAATTTGATCGTTCTTTATCTAGCCTAACTTGTTCAAACTTTTTTTTTTTGTATTCTTGAAATGTAATCAATTTTATTTCAATACTAAAAACAGTGATTTATTCGATCGGGTACTATAAATAGTTGGGATCCCATTTGGGTGATCCAGCGGTCATGATCATATTGTCTTATATGATTTAGTATCCTCCTCAAAATATTTGTGTTTTGTCCTTACCAGTTGTGCTAAAAACAGCCAACTACATCTATCACAATAAAATGTTGCCCATTTTGTAAAGACACAAAACTATTATTGTCCGCTACTATTCACTAACATCCACCACCGTACGTGAAAAATATCCACGCCCATTATTTTTTCCACCACCAGTAATGTTACCGCCTCCACCACTCACAAATACCCGTCACTGTTTCCACTACCCACTGCTTCTTTCACTACCACCATTAAAAATTATTAATATAATTTTTAACCGGGTCATCAGAAGTACTGATGGTAAAGTCATTGGGTGATGATATCGCTTACTGAGTTCAAACTCGCAAAGACCAAATTCTTTACCAATCAATATATATATACAAATTTTTAATAAACTTATATTTATTAATAAAAATATGTATTTATTAGATTCATTAAATGAACATTTATCATGAAAAATTAATTAATCATTCATCATGAGCAATTAATAGGACACTAATTAATAAAATATTTATAATGGTTAGTTGAAAAAACCACGGCCGTAGATTTATCCCTCCTAGACAAATCTCGATCGCTCTTTATCTAGCCTAACTTAGCCAAGCTTTGTATTGTATTCTAGATAGCAATAACACGTTATGCATCATGAAGCCCATATAGACTCTCTTTAAATTTTTATCTCCACTGCTGAATCAGGGTATAGATCAGCTTCGGCTTCAGAGAGGACGTTATACCTTATCACGAGCTGGTTTTTTGTGCACTGAATCTTGTTTGAACCTTTTAAACTCAAATGTAGGGGTGAGCATGGGCCGGTATGGACCGGTTTTCGCCTCATCCGCATCCAATCCATTGCACTACGGATTTCAAATTTGGCATCCGCATCCAATCCATATCCAACGGATTTGCATCCAATGGATACACGGATGGACGAATTGGATGCGGATAATCCAATGGATTTGTTTTAGTTAAAATTTATAATAAAGAAAATAAAGCTAACACAAATAACTCCTTATAAAACCTACATATCCTATATATGTATACAAACATAAAAATGTCATGTACAACACCCCAAGCAAACATCTTAAAACTTCATTAATGATCCATAGTATTTTCTAGAACTATATAAATGACCTTAATTTAACGGATATGGATGTCCAACGGATTTTCAAGGTTGCATCCGGGACCGATCCGTTATCCGTTGGATTTCAAAAATTCCATCCGCATCCAACCCATTAACGAACGGTCCGGGCATCCATCCGCAAACGAACAGTTGGTCCCGATTAAATCCGCGGATTACGGGCCAAATGCTCACCCCTACTCAAATGTTTTTCCATCTATAATTTCTGATTGACCAAGTCTTTAAAAGACATGGCCATCTTATGGGCAAGGCATTCTAGGCAGCCCAAGATCCCAAATTATTGGGGCCCATTTTTCTAAAAGAAATTATAGCTAGTCGATCTGTGACATTTTATACGTGTTACTAAAGTGTTTTATCACACTTATTTAAATCACAAACTGTTACTAAATGATTTACTTCTATAAGCGTCGCAAACTTTTTAATTTTTAGAACCAATAGCACATTTTGGAGTACTTTTTGCCAAATTACAAGCTTGGAACCCAAAATCTAACCAAAAAATGCTGAAATTCTTTTTATGTTTAAGCTATCACGTTAAATATCTAAATGTATATTCATATAATTTAATATTTAACTCTCCCTTGAATCGGTAACTCATGGAAAAGCCCTAAAAAAAAATTAGTTCGCCTAGAACACCCTAAATGTGTAAGACGGCCCTGGTAAAACACATGATTGAATTTGATGGTAACATCTTGCGAGGAGGGTTTACTGCACAAACCGTCTCATATTAATTACTAAATTGCAGAGGTTGTAGAATAGATATATCTAAGTATTAGACAGGATGATGGAGTCCATAAGACTTACGATCATGAATGCAAGGTTCCCAATGGAGTATCCAACGGATGTGGTGGGGCCGTAATGCATGAATTCACTATAGCTCGATCTCTGTTTAATTGGCAGGGACCATGATGCATGCATATGTGAGAGGATAACCCAATCCCCTATTAATATTGTTATAACATCTCAAGAATCTTATCCCTCCACATGCAGCACTGAATGCTCGAAACATGTTACTCCTATTGGTATATGAGTTTTCTATTTTTTGTTAGAAGGGAAAACATACAATGTGATTGGTTACTTTGTGCTTAACTAACTTATACTTCTGAATAACTATTACATCAAGTCATTTGGATGTGTGGGAGGTTTAATTAAGAAAAGTAAACAAGTTACTTGTTTTACCTTCTCTATGACCTAAATTCGAAAGTCGTGGACACCAAATTCTTTACTTTCTCCTTGATTTGCCAGTACCAAATTCTTTATCGATTAGAAAAAAATAGAAAATAAAATATGCGTTACCTTCTCCTATGCTCCATAGAGTTAATCGATTGTAAGACAAATAGCCTTGCTGAGAGAGGTTTTCATTTATCTTTGGTGCAAAAGAATTAATTTACAGGTTAATTTTCCAGTAGGACGATAAGTTGGTATGATATCTATAATCCGAGTTCGAATTTTTTCAGAACTGATAAAAAAAAAAAAAATTAAGCTTATTTGATGTTGCCAACAAGATGAAGATATCAAAGGTAGTTTTTTCTTATATTGTACATGCTCTAACTCTTCCTTGGATAGATTTGAGAGTGGTTATTCAGTGTGAAGTTATTTACAGTACACCTTGACTGCTTAGCGGGAAAAATTCAAAGGTTCTGAAACTGATAAATAGCCAACAATACTCCTAAAGATAAATAGTACTCCGTATAACAGATAGGAGAATGATTGATATCTCCTTCGTTTTATGTGTACGCATTATATAGTGATTAACTAGGATTGATCGCGAGATCAATATTGAAAGAACGATTTTGCGTTTTGCAGCACAAAAGTGCTCTGCTAATTAAGAAATATGAGCTGAGTTTGTTTTTCTGGAATTTGAACTTTTACTTGTTTCTGGCTTTGGTTTTCTGATGGGACTTTCAAATGAACTCGAGAATAACGCGCCAACTTATGAACAATAGTCCGGTCTTAGTTAAATCGACATGGAACTAAAAGCAACCTAAATAGGTACCATCTAACTTACAAAATTAATTGAACAAAATTGGAGAACAATCAATAACCCTTGTATGAAAAAAAAAAAAAAAAAATCCACCCTTTTTTTTTCCTTCTTATCCATTAAATCGCACCATGATAAATTTCAATATAAACCATGGGGATTTCCTATATAACAACAAACATCAAAATTAATAGGACGGCTATGAATTAAACAGCTACAAGGTACAAAATAAAAGCATGAATTTAGTAGCTATTATCTTATATGCCATCACCATCATCTGATCTTCAAGTACCTTTCTCTTCTTCTTCTTCTTCTTTTTTTTTTTTTTTTTTTTTTCTTTTTCGGATTCCTAGCTACAGATTAACTATACAGATTGTTTGCAGACATATACCCATGCCAATATGATTTTCTTCATCAATGATATGGCCATGAATAGATGATCAGCTTCGCCGTAGTATATCGTCAGAACTAATTAACGGTGCAAACTCTTTGCTTGGATTTATCAAGCATCGACCACATAACTTGAACGTCTTCGTATGCACACGCCATTACTTCTCCTTGCAAATCCATTACTATTCGATTATCATGTTCTGCAATTTTCCAAGAGAAGAAAAAATTAATACCATTTCAATATATAACCAAATACATATAGATGAGTGAAAGACAAGTACGTGCGTTTTTATATATATGTACATACCTTGTTGAGATTTCTTATCTCTTGAGTTGCTTTGTTGTTGATTGAACAACTTCTTGAATGGAGCTTTGATTGTACGAACCCATGAAGCCATTTCTTTGCTTTCTTCTTCTTTTTCTTGTAATGTATTTGAAGATTTTGGTAAGTAGTAAGCAGCAGTAGTAGTCTTTAACAAGTGTTAAGTCTTTTTTCTTTTTCTTCTTCTCGTTTGTTTGAATGAAATGAAACTTTGAATTTGAAAAGGATGAATGAAGTGTCTATGGTATATATACAAGTTATTCCTGTGAGAATAGATGATGCAAACTTGGAGTACTTATGACCTAGTTAGAGAGATGGGTGTGTCGGGCTAAAGGTGGGGCAAGATCCGGGACTTGAGCTTAACTTATATTATAAACGACTCATGACGCTTCTTCTTTTCCAAATTTTCATCAAATTAAGCTTACCTTAATTTCACTTAATTTTAATTATTCTTTTTTCTTATTCTTAATAATTTAGTTTCATGAAAGCTAAAGGACACATATGCACATGCTTGCAACTCACCAAAACTCATGACCGTCCCTTCTAACGCATCAAATGTTTTGGTTGCTACTTTTTTTTGGCACAATAACTATATTCATGGCCGACCTTATTTCTTTTTCTGTATTTTCTAATAAATACGTACCATATAAACAAGAAGTTAAAGATACCCTTTTCGTTGAACAAAGATGCCTTAGATACCCCAATTCACATTCTTTTGTTTAATATTTTACCCTAAATATCTCGTTACATACGGCACATGTACGTTACCTGCTCACAAAATAATTTCCAATAATATGCATTTAATTAAATTAAATTTTTAATAATGTTAAGACAGGAAACAAATTATAAAAAAATGTCAGTAGTTAAATACTTATCCTGAAGAGTTACTGACATATACCAGTAGCTCTCTCATGCATCGATCCTTTTCTAATGTGCAAGTTTGGATTGGATGGATCAATTCAGGGATGTACGTATTTACTTTACTGATTCAAAGTATTTATGTATATCAGAGTTTTATAGTATTTTTCAAATCATAAACTAATCATATTTACATCAGTGTACTGAAAACCGGCCCGGACGTCGAACCGGAAAAATTACTGGGTCAAGAGTTATTGGTTTAACCAGTGGTTCAACTCGGAAACCCGGGTCAATAGAAAAGAAATTATTTAGCAAGATATGAACTAAAATAAGTGTATTCAGGGGACCAAGACTTAAAATACCTCACATTTCTCACTCGTTATTTGCCCCTACTATTCTAACTTTCTACATTTTTCGCGACTCAAGCCCTAACCTTTTAAAGCATCGCGTCTTCTTTCCTGCTACATCTCCCTCCGTATTCCAACCTAACCATTTCTTATTGATCACATCGAGATTTGCTTAGAGTGCCGCAACAATAATAGAAATCAAAGATTTATTGAGAGTGCAGGAAACAACAATAAAGTGATCAATGTATAATTAGTAAAGGTTCTTGGTGTTTTTCATTACCGAAAAGTTAACCAACACAGGCTTATTGGAGCTCTTGAAGTTGAAAAGAGTACTCTCCTCAAAACAAACAGATCACTAATAAATCACTCAAGAAATCAAAGTGTGAGATAGTTATTTTCTGATTCAAGACTGAATGTTTGTTTCTATAACTCAAAAATCAATTTGCATTTGTTTTTTCCTTTACTGATTCGACCCATTGAAACAGCGCTGGTACGGCTGGATCACGAGTCAACCCGGCCAGGTCACCTGGTTCATACAAAAGAAAACGGTTTTTGGCAAATTAACTGGGCCAGTGATGAACCAGCCTGAAAAAGTGACTGGGTCACCGGTTTACTGGGCTAACCGGCCGGGCCGGGCTGGTTTTCTAAACATTGATTTACATCAAAAAAAGTAGTACACTAGTACTGTTTATTCCTTCCAATTTTAACTTAAAACTAGGTCTTAATCATTGATTCATTGTACATGTTTCTCTTTACTAACAAAAACATTTAAGCAGTTTTATTAATTGCAACTCTTGAGTAGTTCAGTGACTTAAGTTTTCTTCTGCCTTAGGCCGGTTCCTATGGGATGGCTAACCCACCCATTTGCCATGCCAACTGGCCTGGTAAACTGGCCGCGCCATTATGGTAAAAATGTTAAGAGATCGAGTCTCCACCGTTCGGTTGATTTTAAACCTCCAACGGTTCTTTCTCAACCGCTATAAAAATGTGACATTCACACACAAAAATTACACCAAATTTTTTACACAAATTTTTTCCATCTTTATCTATCTTGTCTTTCAAAATGGCAAAGTTTGAATCCCAACTTGACTTGGCTACCCAACTTGATTTTTCCGGAGTGGTGCTTGAAGCCGCCATTAGTAAGATATGTGAAGGTTATAAAGAAATAGGTAAAAACCAAAGAAGTCTACAAGTTTTGGATATTAACCAAATCAAACCTCCAACTAAGAAAAGACAAAGAAAAGTTCAAGAGAAGGAAAATTTGAAGGCAAGGAAGAAGATAAACAAAGGAAACTCCGTTCATGAGCGCATTGATTGGAAGTTTGGTGAAATGAAGAAGATAAACAAGATGAAGAACATTGTCCCAGATTTTTACTTTTAAAGTCTTTATTGTAAGTTATGTCATTATCTAGATGAATGAAAGAGGCACTAATGCAAATAAAAATTCTAAACTTTTAATGAAAGATATGCACTAGTTTTATATTAATAATATCTTAAAATTAAAATTTGATACAGATGAAAGATGCATCATATTTGGGCAGCTAATCTAAACTCATCATATTTGGGCAACACCCTCAAGATAAGATAACAACCATCGAATTGAAAATCTTTTCCCACTCTGTTGCGCCATTCGAGCCGACACATTTGCTCCACATCAAATGTGTTTTGGCCATTTTGTCGGTTTCGATAGCCTTCAGTAAGTATAGAAACAAACAACTTTACATCCTTGCTGATTATTCCGAAGCGATGACACAATCCATTTGCATCTCGATTATTGAGGTTCAATGTTTCTTCTTGAAATCTCTGAAATATGCGACTCCATACAAACTCTTGTTGTTAATGTTGTCCATCATTGACCATATGTTGTTGACCGGTTGTCAGCCGACACAAATATAATTACACTTTCTTACTACTCAAAATATATAATGAAGCAAGGGCAAGAAAGGATCGTTCCCACAGAGAGGTCTTGGTTGTCAATATGTTATGGTTTCCTATATAAAACACCGGGGGTTTGCTGATTTTTATATACTAAAATAAAATAAAAGCAAAACAAATAAAAGTAAACACGCAAATCAAGGATGTGAAAATATTGGATAAAGGTTTCATCTTCAATTGTAAACAAGTTTATGAATATATGAATAGAATTCGTATTTAATCTCGCTATCATCAAAAGCCATAGAATACCTTATTGCAAGAATACTCCATAAATTTCCAAAGTTCATCAACACACACATTAGAGCTCACGTATGTGAATTCTACCTAAAGAATAATCTAACGCCTTGCGCTAATCAAGTTCAATTCCTAGGAGCATTAAGTTTCGAAATAGGCTAATCAATGCAATTGAAATACATTGCGCAAACAATTCGGACAAAGGTCAATTTCTACATATGACTACGAGGATGTATCACTACAACCTAGAATCATATCATGCTACTCGTATTCAAGGTTATCGCTTGATGAAAAACCCTAAAATAACTATAGATATGGATGTGAGTTCAATCAATTCTAGACTTAACTAAACAAACATTCAATCATATTGCAATACATCAATCATGCAATTATTATAACCCGTAGAAATCAAACGATAATATTGAGAGAAAACTAATTCATAAAAATCATAACTTGGTTGCAAAATCCAACTACATCTTTAACCAATAATAAAAACTTAGTTACTTGTGTTTTTGGAAATCATCATAGAAAGCAAAGAAGAAAACTATCATGTGAAACCCTAGAACAAAAGTAGAAGTCTCCCTCATGGAGATATATCTAGGTTTGAGAAAGACTTTTCTATTTATATGTTTCTTCAATTCCAAAAGGATACTCTTTCCAAATTTAGGTCAAATCTTCTCAAAACCCATCTCCAAGTGGTCCACCAAGCCCATGTGTGGAAAATAAGTCTCTGGAAATTTTGGGTCCAAAACGTGTCGCCGGATTTGATGACGTCATCACCGGAATCCGGTCGCAGGTCGCCGAAAAAATCGACTCTGACCACCTGAACTTGCCTCCGGCTACTGAAACTGTCTCCAGCAAGTGCACACTCCCAGCAGCTCATCTTCATATCTCTGCAATTCAAACAATCAAAAAATACCATCTAAACCAATTCCTTGTTCTTGCGAAAACGCGCCCAAAAGCGCGACTCGTAGCTCATATGTGCCGCGGCCGAATCATGCATTCGAGTCATACCCCCTTCGTGATTCACTGAAATATTCTGATCCCCACTTTCGGTTCCAAAATCCGGCATCCCGAGCTAGGCTCACTGGCTCACCATTCTCGCTGTGTTTCTGCACAATTTCAGCATCTATTTCACAGCTCAGGCTGTAGAATCTAATCAATTCAGACCTGCACAGCTTGAGCCGCTTTTGTCTCATCACCAATTTCCATTTCTGTTGGTCTCATAATCTTCAACACAACCATGATTTGGTGGCCACCAGAGTTCCTCCCTGTAACTTCAATCGACATACAAACCAGCTCCAGACTCACCTCCCTGTAGTGCTCAGCTAATTCAGTTCATTCCCTTCAGTTAGCATTCGTGCTTCTTTCTAATCCTGTAATCGTTATATCATATCCACCACGAGCATCTGTAACTCAATTTTAGACGCATCTTCTCCTTAGCTCGACCACCGCAGCTCACAATCTCCAAGACCAATGCTACTCAAAGACCAACACAAGACTAGCACATTCGAATCCCCGCAACAATCAAAGAAACCATCAACATAAATCTTCACCATTTCAATAGCATCTCCAGATCTTGTTCTCAACATCAAATCAAAGCCACTGCCATCCTGTTCTCAACATCAAATCAAAGCCACTGCCATCTCTGCCAATTACCAGCATAACTCAAACCCTGTCGAGTTCTTCTCATTCTCCAAGAATAACAACCAGCATCACTCCTACACTCACCGAGTCGATTCTCGCCATAGGCCTCGAATAATCATTGCAGCCATATTTGATGTTGGCCGCGATGACACTTGCTTCCCTCACAGCCTACGATTCCATCTCTCGCCTAAAAGTAACTCATAATTCCAACAAAGATCGCTGCTCCCTACTCGAATCATTAATGCCATCACTCCTTTGTACCAGTTCAACCTCTTCGCATATCTCTTGCAGCACATGCCATTCAACATCACTGTCAAGCTCATGTCTTCATCCTCCTGGTTGCGTCACTCCCATCAGCAGCTCAATAGTAGCTCCATCTGCAGTTCAGCTGCCTTCTCAACCAGCCAGCATCATTCCCTTGAGCAACACCTGCAACATCAGTTCACAGCTTCTGTGTTGCAACTACAATAACCTCCAGCTCTAGTTCAACTGCAATTCTTGCACTTGTTCATAGCCACTAGTTCCATGATAATCACCAGAAACACATGCCTGCAAGACCAACTCCATTCTGCGTTTCAGCTCATAGCACCTTCCTCCAACCATGACTAACATCTTCATCAGCTCAGGCCACCAGCTCAATGAGCTTTTATCCCTTCTTGTTCACCACCAACCACCACTGCACTCGCATCTCCTCGCTCAATATATCATCTCGCTAACCGACAATTCAGCTATGAATTCCACCACCACCGCCATTCAACTCCACTTGGTAAGTCCGGCATTTTCTCAAACACTTTGCCTGCGACTTCTGGTGGTGAAGAAAATATGGATATGCTGTTGCTTTTAATCCTCATTCTATCTCCTTCCCTGTAAAACATACAGAACCCATTCATTATAATCATCAAAAGACTCGTTCTTGACTGTAATAGCTTGAGTTTCTTCTCTGTATTTCTCCCGAGAGCTCGATTTCAGTTTCATTGCTGTCTTCTGTGCTTCATCAATTGCTGTAGAACCCTAATCCAGATCGTTCTTCCCTCACTGATTTGCCGGTGAATGACACGCACCCAAGCCTTGTCTCGACCAAAACCCCAAGAAATCTGAGCCAATGCCCCTAACCCATCGCCACAAGTGAATCCTTGTTGCACGTGTCTTGGTCTGTGTTGTAAGAGGGAAACAGAATCAGATTTGTTTTTGAATTTGAGCTCGACCTAGATGAGGTCTAATACCCTGAAAATGATATCATCATCCGCTACTAGGATATGGGCCACCTAGCAGTTGCCCCTTATCTTTCATTGCGCTCCCAATATCATCCGCCCATGAAATGACGACTTTGTCCTTCTTGCTTACTTTGGACAATTTCTTCTTATTTTGCTCCAATGACTCCAAAACACCTATAAACTCAAAAACACGCATAAGATACATAATTCACAAGAAAATTAGCAAAGAAAGCGTAACTACTAGATAGTAAATTAGGTGTTTTAGACACCTATCAGTTGTATAACAAAAATATAATGCCTGCAAATGGATTCATCTTCAGCTATGCTAAATCTGCGAGCTCGAACTCGAACTGACATGTTGGATTTGTGGAGTGAAAGAATGGAGATTGAAGAAATGGTGAGTTGAAATGAAATTTGATATTGTATTTATAGGATGATGAAATGATGACCGTTAGATGTGATGATACGAGCGGTCGAGTCTAGACTGCTGGCGGTGGAAACTACACTACTTGTTTTCTTTACACCTAGCAGTCGAGACTCGACCGCTCGGCAGAAACTTGACCTGGCCTGGCTAAGTGGCAAATTTGCCACTTAGCCAGACCAGTTTGCTTGTTTGCCAGCTCCATAGTGGGTGCAAAAATGGCAAATCAATAGATTTGCCACACCCATAGGAACCGGCCTTAGGTTTTCACAATTTCACAATAATTTTTTGATCCTCTCGCAATATTTTCCCTTTTGCATACTACTAACAGCGTGGTGGCAAATTTTCGCATTTCATTGGGCCGACCGAGCGAAGCGAGGAAGGACCTTTATATGGCCACTTTTTTGTAAAATATAAGTGATC
This sequence comes from Papaver armeniacum, assembly GCA_023531295.1. Lineage (NCBI taxonomy): Eukaryota > Viridiplantae > Streptophyta > Magnoliopsida > Ranunculales > Papaveraceae > Papaver > Papaver armeniacum. The sequence goes on along the minus strand of JAJJWW010018713.1, from coordinate 28,286 downwards.
AATTACCACAAAAAGATTGGAAATGGTTAGGGCCGAAAAACCAAAAATGTCCCTCCCTTTTAGTCCAATTACTATAACTCCTTATGCATCATATCTTTTCAGGGGTATAATTGGCAACCAAACTTTAATATAACATATCTAAAAATACGTGCCTTAGAATTTTACAAATTTTATCTCGTAGGAAAGGTTATAAAAAACTCTACGCAACGAGTACAAACAACAATATGAAATTTAAAGTTTTTGCGAAAAATCCGGAGGTATTTATCATTTTAGGCACAATTTTAGAAAATTAAATGTATATCCATTATGCAAACCCCCACAAAGGATACATAATACTTTATGTAGCAAAATTTTGGTTTATGCATCAACTAATTTTCCGTTGCAATTAATAAAACGATGTACTCCCTCTGTTTCAAGAAAAATGATACTTTCATTTTAGCCACAATTCTCGAAAATTGAATGCATAGCCATTATGCAAACCACCACAAATGATGCATAACAACACATCATGCAACCATATTTTAATTTATGGATCGACTAATTTTCCGTTTCAGAAAAAGTGATACTTTCATATCCCGTTTCAGGAAAAGTGATACTTTCACTCCGTTTCGGGAAAAGTGATACTTTCGCGCCGTTTCGGAAAAATGAAACTTTTCGTTTTTTCTCGTTTCACTTTTTCCGAAAAAAAGTATCACTTTTTCAAACGGGCGAAGTATCACTTTTTCCGAAACGGGGTGAAAGTATCACTTTTTCTGAAACGGGACGAAAGTAATCGTAGACAAACCCCATTTTCAGATTCTTCTTCGGTCGGTGTAAGTACACTTATTTATCTCCATCGCCACGTGTACTAGCAAAACCCACGTGGAGGCCACGTCATAAAGAGGAATGACACGTAGGGGCATCCATGATATCTAGACGACGTGCCATCTGTCAAGACCAACGGTCGAAGATGAGGGAGCATCCAAGGTAGGTAATCCCGCGCAACACCAAAGAGTTACTCTACCCCATCACGAGGTGAGATGTAATCAACGGCTGGGGATAGTCCAACTGACACAGACGTGAAGGGAGGACTGACACCGCCTAGCGCGGATTGGACCGCCCCAACCACTCGCATTTAATGCTGCTCAGAGGGCACGCGTCAGACAACCAACGAAGAAAACGAGGGTTGGTCAGCGTAATGAACTTGGGTATTGTAGAAGCCGCGGAGTGACAGGGAAGTCCGCGGACCATGCACGAGCACAAGAAGATAAGATCTCAACAGCTCTTTGTCAGTGGACCCACTCGATTTAGCTATATATATGTACATCCCTTCCACAGAAAAGAGGATCGAGAGTAGAACTAAGGAATAGGAGAGAGAATAGTGAGAAGTAAGTATGAGTATCAACCTATGAGGTTGATGAATACCAAAGATCTTGTGATTGCTTTTGTAACCGTTTACTTTATAGTGAATATCCCCGGATCCGTGAACGTAGGCCTTAGTGCTGAACCACGTAAACCATCGTCTCTTTTACATTTAGCATTCATATAGCTTTATTTATGTGTTTACATCTTAGATCTATCATTTTGGATGTTGAGGAGATCATGACAAACCCGCGGGGTTTGGAATCAGTGAATCATCATCTACCTAGGTATATTATACTTATTCACACTTTAATGCGTGTATTAAATTCATGCTGAGATTGTTTGTGAACACGTGGATGTCCTCCTGATTTCCGTGTTCACAATATGGCGCTAGAAACAGGGACCTTGTCCCGGTAAAAAGATTTATCTTTCCCTGTGACTTTATAGCCTCTCCCTCAAAAGTTTTACTTAGAACGTAGATAGATCTCTGTTTAAACTCATTTTTCGCATGTATCTGTATTCTTTGTGCTGTCTAACAACAGATCTGGGTCTTTTACGATTTTTAACTAGCAGATCTGAGTTTGGGGGCTATTTTTCGCACATATTTATGTCTATTGTATTTTCTACCAACAGATCTGGGCATTGTGTAACCTTTAAACCAACAGATCTGTGTTTTAACTGATATTTCAAACATAATTTCCACCAATAGATTTGGACTTTTTGCAAACAACAACCCATGGACCTTATCCCGGTTAAATCCGCATCCGTCTATGTTTTTCGTATTATTCGCCAAACTAACAGCTTGAGTACACTCATTGCCACTAGAAATCGAGCTTATGAAATCAAGTTTGAACTAACAGCTAACCCGTGGACTTTTTGTCTCGGTTTACCTCCATGCTCTCTGTGAGAAAATATTACAATGGAAAGGAACAAAGATGCCGGGAAGACAAAGGTACCTTCAAAAGAGGCACCTAGGACTACGCCAGTAGTAACAAGGAGCAAACAAAAGGGCGCGGGACTCACAAAATGGGGACAAGATGCGAACGGAGCGGAAAGCACATTCCTTTCGGATGCGGGCATCATTGCAATGGAAGCAAAGAAGGCCGCGGCGGCAAAAGTCAAACACCTACCGAAGGAACTTCTCAAGTGGTCGCCTCCAAAGTGACAAACTACAACCAGGCCTATGGAACCTCGAGAAGCGAGTGAAGACCGGTAATCCGTAATCCTCCTTACGGGATACCGCGGACTAATGAACAAAACGAACAACTACACGCAGGATCCTACGAAATGATCGAGCCGGATAGACAGCTGGCAGAGGAAATCAACACCGCGGCCCCCGAGGGACAAGCTCAGGTACAGATAGGAACAAATCGCATCAAACCGATCAAGCAGATTTTGGCGCAATTAGAAGAACTAAAACGGAATCAGCAGACATACGCGGACGCGATGGCCTTACTAGCCCAAGAGAACCAGCAATTAAGAGAGAGGATCCTCCAAAGCGCGGAGCTTGAGAATCAGCAGAACGAGGCTAACTCGGCGGTACAGAATAGAGACCGGAGGATGATCCTCGAAAACACACCTGCGGTAGTCAACCAAAGAGGAATACCCCAAAGAGGGGCGCGGAATAATAGAAGATCCGACCCAGACTACCACCCGGACACTTCAGATTACTATGATGAGGAGGAGGCCACGACGTCACAACCTACAAGGAAGATACGGCCTTCCATTCAAGAAGAACACTGTTTGGCAATGGAGAGTCTCCGCGCAGAGATGTTAGCAGAGATCAATCAAATCAAAACCAGGCAAGGAGGCGGAAGATTAGAACAGGTTATGAAGGAGGCCAACACCACCCCACTCGCACAGCAGCTGGCCACGGCTACCATACCGCAGAAGTGTCCGGTCCATCCTTTGAGTGTTACGACGGATCCACCGATCCCGCTGCCCACCTACGATATTACAACAGGGTAATGGCCAGATGGGACCACGACAAAGCTATACTTTGCAGATACTTTCCTTCAAGCCTGAAAGGATCCGCGCTATCTTGGTTTGATAACCTCAAGCCAGGATGCATCAATTCGTATGATCAACTCAAAGAAAAATTCTTGGCCACCTACATGTATAACAAGGTTGTGAACACAGGGATGGACAAGCTCTTCTCGCTTGCAATCAAATATAAGGAATCCATTCGAGAATACACGGATAGATGGCACAAGATATGTCAAGCCATAGGACATGTGGACCCCGTGGTGAGTATTAACTGTTACAAATGGGGACTTGACAGGATGAGCCCGTTGTTTGTCGAAATCCACGGCACCACCCCAACCACGAGAGGAGATTTGAGGATAATCATCGAAAAACACGCGAGGTTGGAAGAAATTCAAAGAGAGAACCCAAGAGCACAGGCTCAACGACCTCCACGGACAAACTCCACGGAACAAGTAAACAGACCCAGCAGATACGAAAAGGATCAGAAAGATGACCACAAAAGGAGTGGTAGAAAATTCGAAGACCGAGTCTACACGAAACTCAACACCAGATACGCACGCATCTTAAAGGAAATCAAGAACCGCGAGAACTTAGGGACTGGCCCCGGGGTCTAAGGGGAAGCAACCTCCGACCTCGGCGGAGTCCAAAGAGTATCGTGATTTCCACTGCTTCTACGGACATCCAACAGAGAAGTGCAAAAATCTCAAAATAATGATCCAAAAGCTGGTAGACGCGGGGGATATCAAAAATTACGTAGAGAAGGCTAGAACGGAGGACAGAACCAAACGCAGCAAACAGGTCCAATTTCCAGAGGGTAACCGCACACTAAATACTATATCCTGCTCGGAAAACAAAGAACCAACCCTAACCGCACAAATAGGGAAAAGATTGAGGAAACAATTTGAAGACTATTGTGAGCTCTACAACTTAGACGGAAAAGAAGTGGAAGAACACGAAGAATGGATGAACGCACCTCTAACCTTCGAGGCCGAGGACATTGAGGATGACATGGAAGATCACAACGATCCTTTGATCCTCACTTTGCCAATCGCAGGATGCAACATAAAGAAAATACTCATTGATGGAGGGAGCTCCGTAAATGTTCTGTTTTACGATACCTTCAAACGCATGGAGTTTAATGACGAGCAACTCTTTACCTCGCACTATACCATCTATGGGTTCAATGGCACGGCTACGAAGCCTCTCGGGGATATTGTTTTGCAGGTAGACGCAGGTCCCATGAAAGTTGACGCCCGCTTCAGTGTGGTGAACACGCCTTCACCCTACAATGCCATTATTGGACGAAAATGGGTCCACAAACTTAAGGGAGTCGCATCCACCTACCATCAATACCTTAGGTTTCCTACTCCCTTAGGGGTAATGGAGATCAAGGGTGATCAAGTTTCCGCAAAGGAATGCCAGGCAATGCAAATACAGCTCAACAATGAAGAAGATGAGAAAAGAAGAACCCGCAGGGCCCGGAACAAGGCAACATCCAAAGACAAAGCCATCAATGAATACTTGGACGGAACCTCGGGGAAGAGCTTGTCCAAGGGGAACTCCATCGGAAACACCGAAGCATCAACGTCAACTGCTAACCAGGATGCTCTCGCAAACAAAGAAGCTGAGCCTACCAAATAGCAATTAAAGAAAGTTCCTCACCTTGGGGAACCAAAACCCACATTCACATCCTTGGAGGCGGTGAAGGAAGTTAACATAGGAACGGAGGAGAATCCAAAGAAGATCAAGATAGGAACTCTAATGGACGAAGAGCGCGAAGCCTCGCTGGTGAAACTACTAAAAGAATACGCGGATATCTTCGCGTGAAAGCTATCCGACATGCCCAGGAATAGACCCGAAATCAGTACAACATGAGCTGCGCATTAAACCTGGCACACCCCGGTAAGACAAAAGATACGAAAGGTGGCTACGGAATATCACAAAGCCGTAGAAACGGAGTGCGAAAAGCTGTTGGAGGCTGGTTTCATAAAAGAAGTCAAATATCCTACTTGGATCTCTAACATGGTAATAGTACCAAAGAAGAATGGTGGGGTCGAAATCAGCATCGACTTCACCAACTTGAACAAAGCGTGCCCCAAGGACAGCTTATCCACTACCCAAAGATTGATCAACTAGTCGACGCAGTAGAAGGATACGAAGAGCTATCATTCATGGATGGATATTCTGGGTACAATCAACTATTTTTAGCAGAAGAAGATCAACAACATACGGCATTCTACACGCCCCACGGCTTATATTGCTATGTGAGGATGCCTTTCGGACTCCGGAACGCTGGAGCAACATACCAAAGGATGGTCGATGCTATTTTTAAGCCATGGATTGGCAGGACCTTGGAGGTCTACGTTGATGATATGCTCGTAAAAAGCAGATTGAAGAAGAACCATCACCAAGACCTAAGGGATATCTTCGAAGCCATGAGAGAACATAATATGAAGGTAAATCCGGAAAAGTGCACCTTCGGAGTAACATCCGGAAAATTCCTTGGGTATCTGGTGACAAAAAGGGGCATTGAAGTAGATCCCGCAAAAATCCGAGCCATAGTAGACATGCCATCTCCAAAGAACCTAAAAGAAGTACAAAAGCTCAATGGATCCCTAGCAGCCCTGGGAAGGTTCATCTCAAGATCCTCGGATAGGTGCAAACTCTTTTTCAACATACTAAAAAAGGGGACGAAATTTGAGTGGACGGCAGAATGCGAAGAAGCTTTCCTAGGCGTCAAACAAGACCTAGCAGAGATCCCTATCCTTCGAAACTGCACCACGACGAAGTCTTGGCACTATACATTGCAAAGAACAGACGATGCGGTAAGTGCGATGACTTGTCGGGACCCACACAAAGGAGGAGCAGCCGATCTATTATGTCGACAAGACTATGAATTCCGAGAAAAAGAAACTACACAAGAATCGAACAACTCATCTTAGCCATCGTATGGTCTACATTAAAGCCGAGGACGTACTTCTTAACGCATGACATACGTATCCCATGCCGAGCACCCTTAGAAGCCATCCTCAAAGGGGGGAAAGGTAGGACGCATAGCGAAATCGAGCACATACCTCGACCAATTCAATATCCACTATGAGCTTCAACACTCTCGAAATCGCAAGTGTTAGCGGACTTTCTAGCGCACCTACCTTTGGACAACGAAGAAGAGGTGCGCATACAAGGATGGAGGGCGCGGGTGCCCCCGAAATAGAAAAACAAAAGGAGCCAAATAACATTCTTGAACCAATGAACCCACGACAATGGGAGGTCTTTGTCGACGGCTCCAAAAATAGAGAGGGCGCGGGGATAGGCATCGTCATCACCACACCTACGGGGGATAGGATCGTGCACGCATTCGATTGGAATTTGAAGGCCATACAAATAACATCGTAGAGTACGAAGGAGTGGTCCATGCCCTCCGCTTGATAATTGAATTAGGGATACAAGAAGTACGGTTGACAAGTGACTCACAACTAATCATACGGCAGATAGGCTACGAATACCATGTGTATGAAGAGACACTGATGGCATACATGGATCTGGTGCAAACGTTGGTTTCCCAAATACCAAAAATCAAATTCCGACATCTGCGTAGGAAGGAGCTCAGACACGCAGATGCCCTGGCATATATATCAGCCATGCTTAAAAATGAGGATGTCAAAGCAATCAAGATAACAAGAGTGTACGAACCATCCATCAAGCCCCAAGAAACATGCGCGGATAACCAACGCAAGTCTAAGGAGGAAGATATCTCTGATGATGATGTCGGAGAGCACATATTCGACGACTTCCGATGACATCACGCGACAAGCGATGAGGACAGACGATTACGGTCGGGAGGCGGATTGGAGAATCGAAATCCACTCTTTCCTAAAAGAGGGAAACTCCCAGATACCAAAAATGAAATTAGATGAGGCTAAGACGAGACCTTATACGAGAAAATCATTCCTCGGGCCACTCCGTCGCCGCTCTCCCGATCGAGAGGGACATATCATCTTGAAAGACATCCATAGAGGAAACGAAAACCTACAGAAGAGCGGGGAATCACGAACCATCCATCAAGCCCCAAGAAACATATTTGGCAAACGAATCCACGCCCCAGCCACAAAGTTGAACTCTGTAGACAGACGTGGCCCTTTGGGAAATGGGGTATCGACATAGTAGGCCCACTCGTATCGTGGACGGAAAAGAAGATTCCTAATAGTGGCAACGGATTACTTGACAAGTGGGTAGAAGCAAAGGCACCGGGCAAGAATTCGGGATTCGATGTCTTTACTTTTATTTTTCAAAATATCATCTGCAGGTTTGGCATCCCCGCAGAGATAGTTTCCGACAACGGTAAACAGCTACAAGGAAAGAATATTGACTTGTTGTTCGACACCCTCAAAATTCGAAAAAAACAAATCCACCCCCATATACCCACAAAGCAATGGACAAGCAGAAGCCACAAACAAAACTTTGGCACTTATCCTTAAAAAACAACTAGACGAGTACAAGGCGGTGGTGTGAACAAGCATAACGTTCTATGGGCATATAGGACGACTCGAAGATCGGCTACGGAGAGTCCCCGTTTTTACTCACGTACGAGCGAAGCCGCGTAATCCCTACGGAAATTCTACTTCCAACAACAAAGACAGAAGCATGGGAAAAGAACCTCACCACGGACATGATGTTGGAAAAACTTGACGGCCTCGAAGAAAGGAGAGAAGCGGCACTGCAAAGAATGGAAAACTACCAACGCAGGCTAGCCAGAGAATATAACAAAAAGTGAAACTTAGGAATTTTGTAAAAGGGCAGTATGTGTTGAGGACCATCCCCAATACCAGCGAGAAAAGAAGTGGGGAAAATTAGCACCAACGTGGGGAGGACCCTACGTAATACACGACATCGCAGGAAATGGCTCTTACTATCTGCGTAATCTGAAAGGGGAAATCCTCATGCATCCGTGGAATGCCAAATATCTCAAGCCATACTACCCATAACCTACCACAACGTGGCCATTTGAAGAAGAAAACGGACTTACAAGTCCACATGTTTCTATCTCGACAAAAGAGTAACGCGCCTTAACTTTTCAATCAATCCAAGCTTTCATTTTCAAGTGTCATATTCTATTCATTACCCACACGCGTTTCAATTCATTCAAAACCCACAACCTATACCATATGAGACACATGTATATACTACTTACACAATGTACATTGAAAACCATACCACATCTTAATAAAATATTGATACCATCATTACCCGTGGACGTAGGCCTTAGGGTTGAACCACGTAAATCATTGTGCGATTACTATTATTAAGAATTGGCATTATACTTTAGTGAGAGGGATATCCCGCACAAAGCGTGGATCATACCCACTGCAATATACCTGGGAACAATATCCCATACAAAGCACACGCCTGTAATATATCGGAGCACACACTTGCAATCTCTTGGAACTCCCCTGTAAGCGTATATAAGTGTATGACCAGGGGGCGACTTCCCACAGAACGAGATACCCGAGCAATATTACAAGCCGCGAACTCAATGGAATATATCCTTGAGCGTCGGCCAGACCCCCACCGTTCAGAAATCCTCTGGCCAAGGAATTAGCTGGACGGGGTGCAAGGTCACAAGACAATTCCGGGGGATATCAACCTACGGAATTGCACAGACTATACACTTTCTCAAATTCAAAGATTGACATCCTTGGATTATAAACACTACGGAATTACTCATTATGTTAACTTAATTTGTAAAGCCGATAGACGCAAATTCAACAAAATTCAAATTGATTTAAACACTAAAGTTTGATCTAGTACACTACAGTTGATTACAAGCCTAGCAAGGAAAATAGCAAAAACGCCAAAAAGGATAAGCAACTGAGATCAATCCCTAGCATACTAGTTATAGTCTACCGAGAATGAGCATTATCCGCAGGTTTATCCTTCAGCGATGAAGGAACACTACCACCAGAGGAGGGGCCAAGAACACAGAAGGGGAGCGCGGGTACGGACGCCGAGTATAATTCTTGGTTAGCCCATGACTCTTCTTGAGATCCAACTCAATCTCACCGAGAGTCCTATTAATCTCTTCGGCCAACCTTTACGACCCACGAAGCCTATGGCTACACTCTTCATCTCGGCTTGACTTAGGGAAGTGGAAAGAAGGTCCACCTTTTGATTGGCATGCTTCAACGTTTCCTCCCGAGACAAGGCCAGACCTGGATGGTAATTGACTTGGCCCTCCAATTGAATTACCTTAGCCGAGCTTCGGCAAACTTGTCATCCGCAGCTCGAAGCTCATCCCTGGAGCTCTGATAATAGAAAAAGAACAGCTTATAACAAATACAATACAAAGCACACTCGATGACAAAAACGTATACCTTCACAATGTTCAACCGCGGAATCCCTTGCTTCGCAAAGATAATCATATTCATTTGATAACCTATCATAATCTACCCGCAAGATTATGAGCATACTGACTCGCGCTTAGGTCATCTCGAAGCATCGAGTCCGAATGACGATATCGATTAACCTCATCATTCTTCGATTCCAACCCCTTGTTAAGACGATACATAGTCACCTCTAAGTTTTTCTCACACTCAACCTGACGGGCCACATCACCGGTAGGCCTCTAAGATGTATAAATTTATGTGCTTACTTGTAATACCGCAAGTGCACGGCGTCTATCGGAGACGCGGCAAGTACGGGTCGATCCCACAAGGACGAGGGGTGCTTACAATGATCTATGGCTACGCTTAACTGAATTCAAGTAATGTAATGTGACAACAGATGGTAATACAGATGTTTTGTGCCGAAACGGTGAGTTTTAGTGAAATTAACCTAAACTAAGGTATAGACAATGGAAAAAAGGGCTTGCTAGGTCTTCAAATCCACCTCGAATTCTTACTATGTGCTCAACTAGTTGAGTGTCTTGTTCCTATGCCGTAAGTATAAAGTATCAATTTTTACTACCTATTTAGGGAGTTTCTCCTAGTGATAACTCAAATAACAGCTAAGGCACTAATCCTAAGTACTAGTTGTCTAATTAAGCACAACTAGTCGTGGGTATTAGTATTAAAAATAGAAGCAAGAGCTGAAACACTCTCAACTCAAGTATTAACCTAACTACAATTGCATCCATGGCATTGGCATGCACCGTGAGAGAAAAGAGTGAGGTGTTAAATTTGAAACTATCTTGTCAATTAAGCATTCAAGAACAACTTAACACAGTTTAAACACATTTGGGAATTAGGGTTTAAGTGAAACCCTAGCAATTAAATTAAAACATAATAAAATTAACAAAGAACACGAATTAAACCTAATTGACTGCCACAGCCTAATCCAGCGTGAACAAAATCATCTTCTACCTCTTTATTTATACATGCAAAAGTAATTCCAAAATACCAAACCCTAATTTCTATTTTAATTAAAAATCAACAAACCCATACCCCGACTCGCTTCTCCCTTCTCGTCTAATCGCCTCGAGCTCCATGCGGGTGATTGACTGAAACCCTAGCTCTAGTTATCTCCGATTTAGTTTCTAGGGTTGGTAGAAACTACAAAAGAGATATCTAGGGTTAGAGATGAGGCGCAGTGGTTGTTGGAGTTGTTGTTTGATGTCGGGAAGGTGATGATGGAGGTGGTGGAAGCGCGGCTCTGCTCCGCCATGGGGAAGGGAGGAGAAGGTGGAGAATGGGTTTTGCGAGCTGGTCGGGGAGAAGAAAGAGAAGGAGAAGAAGAGAAATGAGGTGGGTCGATGGGGTGTATAGGGTTAGGTCGGCTGTGGTGTGAGGCGGACGAGCGAGCTTTGATGAGACCGATGGAGCGAGCGTTGGATGAGGAGTAGGTGATCCGAACGGGCCGAGGGGATTTGGAGCGATCTCGGTGTTGCGCGGGAACATCGAGAAATATATGTGAGTGAAGGAGCGACCGTGTGATGCATTTAGGTGAGATCTCAACGGCTCGGAATGAGCGGATTCGGATCCGGGTCATGGGTAGCTCTAGCCCATGTCTTCCTTGTTGGTTTGCAACTGATTCGCGCGCGGGCTTTGGCTATCTGCTCCATAGATGCTCGACTCCACTTCTTCGCTCTTTTGGCTCCTCAATTTCTCCGAGCTTTATTTAGTACCTAAAAACACAAAATTAATTAATACAAATATTTATTCTTGAAAACAAAGAAAACACAGAATCTGGGATAATATCTGATTCCTAAGCGCAAAAGATGAGTAAAATGCCAATAAAACGGTGTATAAATATGCACTATTTGGCACTCATCAAATACCCCAAACCGAATTTTACTTGTCCTCAAGTGAAACGAAATGAAGAAATCCTAACTATACCACCGCCGTAGGTTTCTCGAATGCATTTAGCGTATGCACTAAGCCTTTAAACCCCTAGGCGTCCCTAGTGGACGAGTTGTAGTCTCGTGAGGGTTTACCGTAGGTGTACCCACAAAACCTTCTCCAACTTCGAGTGTAAAAGAGTCTCAAGCCTCCAAGAAGCTATGAGTATATAGAGTTTCGCATGCTAGTAACGAAGTTAGAACTACCAAAGAACGCATTCTCATCCTTAAGTCTTTGAGCGAGAAGTAACCATACCATATGAAAGAATTGGATTCGATTGTGATCATAAGTCTCAACTTCGCGCCTCACCATTAGGGTTTTATGATAATTGCACTCAAAAGATCGCTTTTTTAGTCTCTCATGTGTGCATGCAGGAATAAAGAGAGAAATCATGCACACGTTGTAGGTAAGAAGGATAACCTTCCGAAGTAAAATCTGGAGACTCCACAAAGGTGTGGATAAAAAGAATCTTTTTCTGATGATCTCTAAGAAAGGAAATCAACCATTAGCAAGGGGTGGGAGTACTCACTACCTTCTCACCCGATCGGCAATTAATATCACCCTCTCATAAGAAACCATAGAAACGTCTTCAATCTTCGGTCTTCGGTCTTCAATTGTTGATGACGAACTTCTAAACTTCACAAAACTTGACAATTTTTGACTTTTCTACTCAAATTCCTTGTTGTTTGGATTTTTCTTTCTGAACTCTTCTTTACCATGGTGGTAGCAAAAATAAACTACAATTTTTTTTATTTTTTTTTTTTTGATTTTTTTTTTGATTTTTTTTTTTTTTACAATAAGTGAAAATAAAAATACAAATAATGAAACAACTAACTCCATGGACAAAGGACTTTATCACTCAATTTTTCCACAACTTGTATTGTCTTGATTTTATAAATTTTATTAATTCTCATCCTATTTTCTTTTCTTTGTTGCACATAAACCTTGGACTATATCAATTTTTCTTTCAATATTCTGATGATGCTCCGCTTGTTGACGATGATGTGTTTCTATGGGTCTTGGCCGATTGAGAGAGAGAGTGATGCTAACGGCAAATCGGTATTTAGAAGGAGTTTTCATCTTTAGACGTCACCCTCATGATTGACAAAAACTAGCACTCAAGAGATCAAAAGTAGTGCTGAAATTGGTGCGAAGTTGGGTAGCTCACCATTCCTACCCGGAATTTACGTATGGTGACACACACTCTAACAGCTTTTCTAGAAAGTTGCAAAAATTGAAGGTTGGTGCCTCACTTGATGTAAAATGGGTAGTCTCCACTATGGGTGATCACAATTCTACTACCGAATATCTAAACAAAGACCTAATTCGCCCTCCGGTATGGTTAAATCCAACTTTAACGCTCTAATCAACTAAGAAACCCGATTGCGTTTTCCAAGACTTCTAACTTTTGTTATTTCTCGATTCTCTATGTAAACATAGCTAGAAGCATGCTAGTGACTCTAAAATCTCTAAAAGTTGGAGGTTTTACAAAAAGAGTTTTAAATTTTTTTTTTTTTTTTTTTTTTTTTTTTTGAAAAATTAAAAGATAAAATAAAAGAATAAATGTAAAATTAAAAGATAAAATAAAAGACTAAAAACTCTAAATGCAAATGCACCCCCAAACCTAAATCAAACATTGTCCTCAATGTGTCGACATATAGAAAAATTTTAAACAAATCACATACCGAGAGAACTATGCCGATAAGAGAAAAGGGAAGAGATTACCGGATGTCAGCAGGAGCAAGGTTGAGCTTCATTCGTCAAGGCTAGAATCCAATATTCTCAACGGAGATCATATCGGATTAGCATAATATATGTGCAAGAAGACTCAACCGATTCAAGAAAAGAAAAATTTAACAAGTCCTACTGAATTATATACAAAAATTTACTAACAATCTAAAGAGTTGAGGGTCAACCAAAAGATAATGTGTACAAAGACATGAAAATGGTCTTTGGTTTATGTGGAATTTGGTTTAAATGGGCATTTTGGTTTCACAGGGCTCCTTTGGTTTATTGGGATTAGTTGGGTTATGTGCAACCCAGTATGTGAAATTTGTATGACCAGTGCCTGACCCGAGCTTGTAAGAAGCCCGGCTATGTACAAATAAGGCCTAGATGGTCCTGGCCCGGATGTGTAGTTGTACAAATCAAGTGATTGTGCAAAGCCTAGGTTGAGTGCGGCCCGATTCATTAGCCCAGTTTGAGTTTTTGTGGGCTCGAATTGTTTTTGCAGTTTTAGGTTGAGCCCAATGGGTGGGCTTCACTTGTGTGCAGCTCCGGTGTGTAGAGTGGGCTCAAGTTTGTGTGTAGCCCACTAGTTACGTTCACAAGTGAACACAACTATTTGCAACTCAAATCTAAGTGCAACTCACAAAGACAAACTTATCACAAATTCACACAAATGGCACAAAGATAGCTTATGTGCTCGTAACAAAGACAACTTGAACATCACAAGATGGTAAGTGCACAAGAAAATCCAGAAAATTGTATAAGGTGCTCAAGGTGCAGCCAGTGCAAGTTTTGTGCGGGGCATTCAAATGAAGTACTGATGCAAACTTAGATTCTTAACAATTACTCAAATAGCTCAAAATCATGCATAGATTGCGGATGTTTGCTTTTAGAGATAGATAGCACATGCACAAACCCAAGTAAAAATAATCACAGATGCACAAATGTATGCACACAATCGCACAAAGCTGGTAGCTCACAAGTTCAACAGGGTTGCAAATAAGTAGCCATTCAGCTAGCCAATATGTTTCCCAGGCGCAGAATCAACACAATTTAATCAGGCAACCAACAATTTTTGAAACTTAGGTCAGAGAATATCAAGATTATGCAAGCATGGATGTTTATAAGCTCTGAGATAGCCAATTGAGCAACAAGATGACGAGACTCACGGATGGGCAATGTTGGTTGACAGGTAACCTAGTTAGCCAAGCTCAACCTCACAACTACAAGGGCTGGTAAGGTAGCGAAGTGTCACCAGATCCGTGGGTTCAAGTCACCGCAGCTACGAGGGGCTTGCGGCTAAACACGATGTTGAGGGACAATGGGAATGGTTGCTAAGTTGTCATGCAGATTCTATACTTGGTTCACTGATTTGTGATTCAAAAATTGCAGCCTACAGGGCTGTTTATGCACCACAGATTCATACATCAATGCGTAAGTAGGGATGGCCATTTGCCCCACCCAAACCCATCCCCGTGGGTACCCGCCCGTTTGGGTAGGGTTTTACCCGCACAAATGGGGATGGGGTCGGGTATGGGTAATACGAAACCTAAGTGCGGGGATGGGGGTGGGGATGGGATTCAAGGTCCCCGCCCATACCCGCCCGTAGCTTTCATATTATAAGGGTTTAGACTTTTATGCAAGAATTAGTGACGAATTTTTATACTTCTACCACTTAGTCGAGATTTCTTTCATTTATTTTTATACTTCTCGCCACTTCTTTCATTTATTATATTCTTGATTGTTCTTGTATATTCATCACTTTCACTTTGCTGTTGTGATCAGACACATTCTCTAAAAGTTAAAATAGTGAAAGCGATATGTATAATGCAATGGTTAACATGGACGAAGATAGAATGAGAAAGGAAAAACTAGCAAAACTAATAAGTCATTTACAGATTCTTTTTGTTCACTTTAAGATGAATTTCCAATTTTAAATTTTATAATGCATTATTCTTATGTTATTATTTTTGTTTAAGTTTTGATTATAAATACATATATGTATTACCACCGTGTTACGTAACCCATGGGAAACCCGCCCCATACGGTATTCCCCATACCCGCCCCGCCCCAATTCATGTGGGTAATGGGGCGGGTATGGGTAATTTTTTTACTAACTTGGCAAAGGATCGGATTGACATACCCGCCCCATGACCATCCCTATGCAAGACTATGCTCAGGCTGGCTCAACGAGTTACACAGATTCACAATGCTATATGGATCGACACTGAGCACCGAGGCGGGCACGAGACTTGGTGGCTCGGGTGAGGTTTTGCGACCAACTTGGCTGCCTAAGTTACAACTCACCCTCAACGGCTTCGGGGGGTGGGGGTTAGAGCACAACTTCACGGCGAAATAGGTTTGAGCATAGCACGGGGTATGTTGAAGGTTGAGCACACTATTATGCATGAGTAATGCACAAATTAATGTAATACGGCTCACAAACTCAATTGTTCACTCTAGAGTGTAGATGGCTCATACAAATTTTTGAGCAACATGCACCGAGGATTCTGAGGGTTATACTCAGGTTTTGGGGTTGGAGCTGGTGCACAAGGCTTGTCAAGGTCTAGGGTTTAAAACACAACACACCTAAAAGCCGCAGATTGCAAGGATGTATAAGGTCACAGGACAGATGGGGTCTCAGGGTTACAGCATACAAGGTGCGGGGGCAATACAATGGTCAATGACTAACCTCAAGTTCTGCGCCTTTGTCCTCTCTGTTCCTTCTTGGGCTTGCTCAAGAGCTCACGAGAACCTGTTTGGGCAAACTTTGTTAACATTTGCTCTTACTTGCCTCACTGCGTCCGGCAACTGCAGTACATTGCTCAAGAGAAGAGTTTAGCTCCCACAATATTCAACTTAAGGCAAAGATAATGATGCAAAGACAAGAAAGATGCAGGCCCAGAGCTATTGCCGTCTCGAGCCACGGGAGAAAGATACACAATGCAAAGATGTTATGCTTATTGGGCTGACAGGAATGAGAGTTACTCTGATGCAAGATGCTACAATTTGTGAAAGCTATATTACTACGGAGGCTACGGATGCAATGAGCGGATGCAAATGATATGCTAAATTACAAGTACGAGTTATGAAGACTACAAGTTACACTAAGTTACACTAAGTTACACTAAAACAAAGAATGTAAAGTGAATATATACAGAGATAAGAATGAAACTCAGTAAATCAAGCCAATAGTCACAGGGTACGCGCCAAGTCCCCGGCAATGGCGCCAAAAAACTTGGTAGGCCTCTAAGATGTATAAATTTATGTGCCTACTTGTAATACCGCAAGTGCACGGCGTCTATCGGAGACGCGGCAAGTACGGGTCGATCCCACAAGGACGAGGGGTGCTTACAATGATCTATGGCTACGCTTAATCGAATTCAAGTAATGTAATGTGACAACAGATGGTAATACAGATGCTTTGTGCCGAAACGGCTGAGTTTTAGTGAAATGAACCTAAACTAAGGTATAGACAATGGCAAAAAGGGCTTGCTAGGTCTTCAAATCCACCTCTGAATTCTTACTATGTGCTCAACTAGTTGAGTGTCTTGTTCCTATGCCGGGTAAGTATAAAGTATCAATTTTTACTACCTATTTAGGGAGTTTCTCCTAGTGATAACTCAAATAACAACTAAGGCACTAATCCTAAGTACTAGTTGTCTAATTAAGCACAACTAGTCAGGGGTATTAGTATTAAAAATAGAAGCAAGAGCTGAAACACTCTCAACTCAGTATTAACCTAACTACAGTGCATCCATGGCATTGGCATGCACTGTGAGAGAAAAGAGTGAGGTGTTAAATTTGAAACTATCTTGTCAATTAAGCATTCAAGAACAACTTAACACAGTTTAAACACATTTGGGAATTAGGGTTTAAGTGAAACCCTAGCAATTAAATTAAAACATAATAAAATTAACAAAGAACACGAATTAAACCTAATTGATCACCCGGCTAATCCAGGCGTGAACAAAATCATCTTCTACCTCTCTTATTTATACATGCAAAAGTAATTCCAAAATACCAAACCCTAATTTCTATTTTAATTCGAAAAATCAACAAACCCATACCCCGACTCGCTTCTCCCATCTCGTCTAATCGCCTCGAGCTCCATGCGGGTGATTGACTGGAAACCCTAGCTCTAGTTATCTCGATTTAGTTTCTAGGGTTGGTAGAAACTACAAAAGAGATATCTAGGGTTAGAGATGAGGCGCAGGTGGTTGTTGGAGTTGTTGTTTGATGTCGGGAAGGTGATGATGGAGGTGGTGGAAGCGCGGCTCTGCTCTGCCATGGGGAAGGGAGGAGAAGGTGGAGAATGGGTTTTGCGGAGCTGGTCGGGGAGAAGAAAGAGAAGGAGAAGAAGAGAAATGAGGTGGGTCGATGGGGTGTATAGGGTTAGGTCGCTGTGGTGTGAGGCGGGGACGCCGAGCTTTGATGAGGCCCGATGGAGCGGCGTTGGATGAGGAGTAGGTGATCCGAACGGGAGGGGATTTGGAGCGATCCGGTGTTGCGCGGGAGCATCGAGAAATATATGTGAGTGAAGGAGCGACCGTGTGACGCATTTGGGTGAGATCTCAACGGCTCGGAATGAGCGGGTTCGGATCCGGTCGTGGGTAGCTCTAGCCCATGTCTTCCTTGTTGGGTTGCAAGCTGATTGTGCGCACACTTTGGCTATCTCTGCTCCATAGATGCTCGACTCCAATTCTTCGCTCTTTTGGCTCCTCAATTTCTCCGAGCTTTATTTAGTACCTAAAAACACAAAATTAATTAATACAAATATTTATTCTTGAAAACAAAGAAAACACGAGAATGGGATAATATCTCGATTCCTAAGCGCAAAAGATGAGTAAAATGCCAATAAAACGGTGTATAAATATGCACTATTTGGCACTCATCATCAGCTCGAGACGCGGATAAGGCACTGCGAGAGCGCCGGATTCTGCCCCTAGCGTCGTCTCTTTCCTTAGCAAGACGTTGCATATAAGCCCGCACATCCGAGGGATGAGAGACCCGCGCTGCCGACTCGTCTTCCATAACATTAAGCTTAATTTCTAAAGAGGAAATCTGATCGCGGGCTTTCTCAAGATTATCCCGCGTCCATAAAAGAGCCTCGTTGAAGAAATGACGGTCATGGTTGTTTTGATTTTGCGGATCTACCAAGCAAAGCTTTTTCTTACGCCATTCTTCGGCCATAGCGTTATGAACATCCGCGCGGGCATTCCATTTCGCTAATTCACTCTTAAGTTTTTCAACTAACTCGGCAATACGACCTTTTGACGAGTTCTCTCGTTCAGAAGCCACAACAACTCGGGGACTCCACCCATCAAGAGCGATACGAGCGGGAGGAGGGAAGAAGAAGATAACTCGAAACATATAAGGAACATGTAACTATCAAAGAAGAGGAGACGCAGACCTGAAATAAACGAAGAGTTCTTCTCGACAACCGCTAACTTGGCCTTAACCGGCCAGCTCGGAACGCGGCTTCGCCTCTTCCGCGTCTTGCTGCTCCTTACGCTTGCGAGACCCTTGACTCTGCTATTTCCTCATCTTTAGCAGAAACCGCAGCTTTCAACGCTCGTAGCGTCTCTTCACAATGCCGGAGCTTCCCTTCTAGCTTTAGAGACTTAGCCTTGAAGAGCCGATAAAGATGGTGGTTACAATACTCACTCCTCATCATCATCAATCAAAAAGGGAAATTAGTTCACAACACGTTTAAGCAAAATCGGGGTAGAAAGAGCGGGACAAACCTCCAATAACTGCTGTGGGGATAACCGTACTCTTGGTACCCATCAAAGAATGGCCATCATGCCGACAACCGTAGGGGGAGGATCCACTACGAGATCAATTCGGCTGACCACAAGATTCTTGCCCCACCTCGATCTACCACCTCCTCGGGGTTAGCTCCATATGCCTGCGAGTAAAAGAGTCCGAACTCTTTTCCCCTTCAATCACGAAAGGGATGAGGCACGACAAGCAAGTTTTTCTTTTGCGGCCACGCCAAAACAAAGATCATCACCGTCGCGACCAAGGACCGCGAGAAATCATCGAGGAAGAGTCGAGGGCTTCCCACCAAGCGAAGCACCGGTATCACTTAGCACCAAAGCCCCACCCGGTGGAGGAGGTGCCAACACAACCCTCGGGATGCACCGCAAAACCCCGACATCGAGATCCGTGTGGGGTCACCTCATGACTATCCTTGAGAACATTCCGAGTCATCACCAGTGGAGGCAGTTGAAGTCCGAGACAAGCCCCATAAGCGTGGCCATGTCAAATGATTGTTCCCAGGATAAAACCTTACCAAAGGAAAACTGCAATAAGCATCCCCATCCTTGTCACCACTACCAAGAGCAATTCCCTTACCCTTGTCCACAACAACCCCACTTGACTTAGTAGCCCCCTCGGCTGATCATCACCACCACCACCGGTGGCACCGATCATCACCACCACCACCGGTGGCACGATCACCACCACCACCACCGATGCTTTGATCATTCCCACCACCACCGGTGGCGGATCACCACCACCACCACCCCGGTGGCTGATCACCATCACCTCCACCAACGCTCCCACCGGCAATACTATCTACTTCTTGAACGGGCGGAGAAGTCTCAATCGCTCTTCCCCATCGGAAACATCCTCATCACCATCCACTGGACTGTTCACATCATCGAAGTGTGTAGAACCCTCGGTGGGAGAATTCGATGATTGCTTGGGATTGATCTTCTTATTTCTACGCACCTACGACACATAATGATAAAAGAGCCATTGGCATCTCCTTTCCTTGGCATAATCAACATTATTTAAGAAAACGAAGGGGCATATATACGTAGAAAACAAACAACACACCTTAACAACATTAGTATTCTGCGGAAGAAGGTTAGCATCAGAGATATCTTCGTCTTCCGCGTTATCAACATCGCGATTATAAGCAAAATCCATACCTACAAAACTCATCTGCCAGAGGCAGTAATGGGCATAAAGAGCGGGAGAAGCTTCGCGATGAGGACTCATCAGCGATAGGTTGCCAACCATGGGGTCCAGGGACCCAACCATAGGCCCACGGACCAACGACTTCAAGAAAGAACAAAGGACCATTCATAGTCATGATCACGCTTAATTCTCTCATCAGCGGGAATAGGAAGACCTTCAAAGACCAGAACCCTCGCCATCTTGGAATCACTTACCTCGCTCAAAAGTCGAACTTCCCCTTAACGAGAGCAATGTTCCGCAGACTCACTGCACCACGGCTTACGAGTATTCTGTTAACGTAATCTCCAAAGGATTTGTTGAAATTTTCAGGAGTATACCACCCTTTCTCCTTTTTCTAATTTAGGGGCATAGCGGGTCATCATCGTTTGCCCCTTGCTACGAAGATAGCATTCTCGGAGATGGCGAAGATAATTTCTGTCAAGCTGTTGCACCCACGATTATGACTTTTCTTGGCGAGATCGCGCTAGACAAGACCCGGTAGTAGAAATCATCACCGGCTTTATACAAAGGCAACATCAAACCAGACCTCGAAAGCACCCACGGTCGTCGAAAATGAAAGGCATCATAATTTGGTAATTGGTAACCATCTCATAAGTTATATCTTTATCGGGGGGCATAAAACGCACTTAGAAGTCTTTGAAGACCGTGCTTCAATTTGAAGGCCTCAAGATCAATGTGTCTAAAGTAAACTTCTTATTACCCAAAGGTAAAGGACGAAAAGTAACAACGAGTCATCCTCGAAAGCATCTCCCGTAGTATCTTCCGAGAACCCGCTGCCTTCTTCTTAGGAGGAACTACATCTCCAGAAGATTCTATCTCCGCAACCTTTCTCTTCGAAGGCTGATTCTTAGTTGACTTACTTGAACTAGGCACAGGTGGATTAGTCCGCGGTGGAGGCTTGGTGCGGAGAGGCTGCACATCTAAAGGTTCAGTGCGCGGATTCTGCTGCTTATTAGGAGACCCACCTCTAGGGCGATTCACGGCATATCTAGACCCCTGCGGCGGATCACCCCTTTTAAGCAAGGCCTCGACCGGGGGACGAGGATGTACGTCCATCCCGAAGATTACCACAGGTAAGTGAAGGCGAAGCTCCACTCTAATATTGGAATCACTCAGAGAAGATCTCACCTTGAGGACTTGACGGAGGAGTTTAGTAAGGAACCCGCGGACGATCGGACATATCTGCGGGCACAAACACAAATAAAAATGCAAATCGAGGCAAGGAAGATCGAAAAGCAAAAAATCTCAAGAACAGCAACAAAAAACGTGAAGAAAACCCTAGATTTCATCTACAATTACTTAAACTCTCAAACTATTATTCAAACTCAAAAGAAGAAAAATAAAATCAAAGCATGGCCGATGAAATACGGCTCGGTGGCATCAACTCTCAAATCCCGGGATATACATAAGATTAAATTCATCATTGACGCATCACGTAAAATCAAAAACTCAACGGGGTTAGGCATGGCGAGTAAACGGAGTAAAAATCATACTTGAACCTCAAAGAGTAAAAGCGTGAAAGAGCAGCAACGAAGGTGGCAACAAAGGCGGCAAATGATGAAATGTGGCAGCAGCACAGCAACGGCAGCAAAGAATAATGGTGTCGAGAGGAAGTTAAGAAGATGAAGAAGACAATGGAGCAGAGAATAAACGAGAAATGTGAATTTAATTCACATTCTCTCATTCTTCTTTTATAAGATCAAGAGAAACCGTCCACTACCCAAAGGCGATTGTGGCCTGGATAGGGAAACGTGCACAATAAATGCAAATAGCACCTTTTTAGGAGAAGTTATGAGGAGAGAGATAAAACGTACCACACGATTCTTCTTCCAACTAAGGCTAGCGCCAATCCACAAGAAGAGGGCAAATTGTAAGTACACTTATTTATCTCCATCGCCACGTGTACTAGCAAAACCCACGTGGAGGCCACGTCATAAAGAGGAATGACACGTAGGGCATCCATGATATCTAGGCGGCGTGCCATCTGTCAAGACCAACGGTCGAAGATGAGGAGCATCCAAGGTAGGTAATCAGCAACACCAAAGAGTTACTCTACCCCATCACGAGGTGAGATGTAATCAACGGCTGGGGATAGTCCAACCCCGACACGAGGCGTGACAAGGAGGACCGACACCGCTTTGGCGCGTTGGACCGCCCCAACCACTCGCATTTAATGCTTCTCGGAGGGCACGTCGGACAACCAACGAAGAAAACGAGGGTTGGTCCCGCGTAATGAACCTGGGTATTGTAGAAGCCGCGGAGTGACGGGGAAGTCCGCGGACCATGCACGAGAGCACAAGAAGATAAGATCTCATGCCTCTTTGTCGGTGGACCCACTCGATTTAGCTATATATATGTACATCCCTTCCACGTAAAAGAGGATCGAGAGAGAACTAAGGAATAGGAGAGAGAAT
The DNA here is from genome assembly GCA_023531295.1 of Papaver armeniacum. NCBI lineage: Eukaryota > Viridiplantae > Streptophyta > Magnoliopsida > Ranunculales > Papaveraceae > Papaver > Papaver armeniacum. Next base: position 5,494 of record JAJJWW010018713.1, on the reverse strand, counting down.
AGTGAGAAGTAAGTATGAGTATCAACCTATGAGGTTGATGAATACAAAGATCTTGTGATTGCTTTTGTAACCGTTTTACTTTATAGTGAATATCCCCGGATCCGTGGACGTAGGCCTTAGTCTTTTTTGAACCACGTAAACCATCGTCTCCTTTACATTTAGCATTCATATAGCTTTATTTATGTGTTTACGTCTTAGATCTATCATTTTGGATGTTGAGGAGATCATGACAAACCCGCGGGGTTTGGAATCAGTGAATCATCATCTACCTAGGTATATTATACTTATTCACACTTTAATGCGTGTATTCAATTCATGCTGAGATTGTTTGTGAACACGTGGATGTCCTCTTGATTTCCGTGTTCACAGTCGGCCTTTCCACCGTGGCAACGGTCGTACTAGTATATAAAAGAAGCAACAATAATGCACGTTACAATCAAAATCTGATTCGGTCATTCGAATTCGGAAATCTTACTCTTACATATTGGATTTTCTCCACCATTTTTCGAACGTGACCTACCATGAAAAATATAGGTATTAGTGATGAAGAATTAAGAATTAAGAATGGATGTATCAAGAATTGTTAATTAGATAGTAAATCTAATTAGTACGGAGAGCAAGAAATAATTAATTAGGCTATATAGTAGGAGCGAGATCTCTAAGCTAGACAAAACTATCAGCTGAAGATATGAGGATATCTAATTAGCAATGAACTACCCAACCACATGTAGTCATGTGTGTGGCATGTTGATTTCATAATGTTCTATAGGAATATTAGCATTCTTCATCGATCCAAATGAGTATTTTTTAAGCAAATTATTCTGATTTCATTCACTAATTCAAACAATTTATTCGACAAATAAACTTAATTTTTTTATATAAGCACAAGTAAACTTAATTAGTTGTACTAACTAGTACGATTATAATGCCCCAAAAAATCATAGATTCTTAGTAATCAACATTTTCTAATAACCGAAGAAACCTATTGTAAGGGCTCCAAACATTGGGTTTTGAGGCTCACAAAATGACAAAATTGGGTTATGAAATAGTAATCAACAAAACCCCATATCAATTATTTTTGTAATGGCTAAAATATCTTCCATAAATTATAAAACTAAATTATTATCTTCGCATTATCTTTTCATTCATAAATCATGATGAAGATGATGATCATATACAAAAAACTAAATCTATTATCTTCTTCTTCTATTTTTATTCATAAATCATGATGAAGATGATGATCATAAAAAAACTTATTATTCTTCTTTGTCTCTTCTTCTTCTCCGTCGTGATAAAGATGCGATCATAAAAAATAAAAACTAAGAAAACCCATCACTTATTTTTTTCAGTACTGTCTACGGTTGGGAAAATTCATACTTCCAAACCGTAGGCAGTCTACAGTTGGGAAATATAGGCAGAAATGTCTACGGTTGGGAAAATTCATACTTCCCAGCAGAGGCGAATATCTACGGTTTAGGGAAATATGAATTTTCCCCAACCAGAGACATTTCAAACTGTTTTCAAAAACCTAATTCGATCGATTCCGCTTATCCATGCATTAAAACCAATAAAATAAGATGCACTACAAGAAAGTTGGTATATTGCGATACCTAACAAATGTGGCAAGAACCCCTATTTCATGTGGCTAAATCTTTTTGCCACATAAAAACCTTTTGCCACATCCTGTGGCAACAACCCGTGTGACAAAAAGCTTTTGCCACACCTTAAGTACACTGCGGCAATAACTGGGTTTTTTACCACACCAAATGGTGAGGCAATAAAATGAGGCAAAAAAAGTATTTTACTATTTTATTTATTCATTTATTCTAAATTAATTTTCTTTAATAAATACTTCACGACACCAACTGGTGAGGCAGTTTTGTTGGATTTTTATTTTATATGAAGGGGATGTTTTGTTTCCGGTTTTGGTTTTTATTTTCGTATTAATTTTTACGATACCATACAGTAATTTTCTAAATCGTTCGATGAATATAAGAGATAAAAAATTAAGAAGAAAAAAATTCTATGTTACATTGATTTTATTAATATACAAATTCAGTACATTGATTTTATTGCTCAATATAATACATATGCATCATGGGTCAACGAAAACCGAACTTCATTGCTCAATATAGTACATTGATTTTATTGATATAAAACGATCATAATTTAGGGAAAAAAAGAGAGATAAATGGAAACCAAACTTCATCTCAATCTTTCTTCTACTCCTGCAGATCTTCTTCAACTCTTCTATTTTTTTTAAGGAAATATTCTGCAAAATCAATATTTAAGGAAAATAATTATTTTCATAATCAAGAATCATTCTTAACATCTATACATATTAAAACCATAACCAACAAAAAGAAAAGAAAATTCTATACATAGAACATAATAGTTGAGATATGAAAATTACCTAAGAATGGAAACATCCACAACTTGATTAGCAGTATGCACTTATGCCGTGAAAATCAATCAACAATTTTGATAAACTAGATTCACCAATGAACATTGTCGATTTGAAAGAAGCACTGAAAATGTTTATGTAATACTCCATCCAAACAAACCCCAAATCAACCTATCAAAATAACAAAAGCCCCAAATCAAACATTAGATCTCAGTTAGATAACTCCCTCCATTGGTGACAATGGATTCTTTCACTACCTATCATCAAACATTAAAAAAGTTCAATATCACAAAATTTTCCAAAATCAAGCAAAGCTTCTCTATTAAGGGAGATGGAGATGGTCAGTATCACGATTGAATAATCTTTAATCCCTAAAACATGAAAACTTCAAAAACTTATCTGGGAATTTGACTGCCATTGATTAGTATGAAAGTATGACCACTTTTCTTGGATCCGAAAGGTTCCTCTGAGATAATGGGAGAGAGTTTTTTTTTTTTTTTTTTTTTTTTTTAATATCATTGCTCAAGAGATAATGGGAGAGAGAACACAAGAGGTTACAGAGAGAGAAAGCGTGAGAAAGGGATATACAATGGAGGTTGGACTTTGACTCTTTAAATATGAAAATAATTTTTTTCCTAATATAATTGTTTTCCTTTCTATGCCAATTGGTTTTAAATACTAAAATATTTTTTTACTTTTGGTAGTTAACGAAACTAAATTTACTACCTTTTTGCCGCACCTAGAAAAATGACCGTTGCAATAAACCATCTTTTTGCCGCACATCAAACCTTAGTGTGGCAAAAACAAGACGTTTTGCCTCATTAGCGGTTACCATGTGGCTATAAATATGTTCTTGCCACATTATAATCTAACTGCGGCAATAAAAGTATTTAGCCACATACACACAAATACATGGTGTGGCTACAAAGTGTTTTTCTTGTAGTGATGGGTTTTTGATTTTTACCTTATTGAAGTCATTGCGGGTGGATTAAGTGGTGTTAATCGATAATGAATTATTTTGGGAATTGACGATTAATCGAAGAAATAGGCGATGAAGGTGATGGGGAAGAAGAAAATGGAAGAATTAAAGGAGAGGAATGAAAACAAATTAGTTCTAGGTTTCAATATTTAATCGGTTAAGGATATTTTAGTATTTTTCTTATGAATTATGTCCCCTTATCTTCATTGTAGGATATTTGAATCCTTAAGAGCAACTGCAGTGGGACGAGTAAAACTAAAGACTAAAAACCAAAAAAAAGTAAAAGATATGGTTTTAGTCCGTGGTGAGACACTACGTTGGAGGAGTAAATTTGGTGGAGCGGAGTTAGAATGTTTAAATGCGATATGGGGCGTAATTGTTAATCTGCGTTTGGGTTGGGCGGAACTTTAACTTACGCTGATGTTGGCGGAGTCCATAATTGCGTTTGGTGTGGAACGTAATCCAGGACTACGCCACGACGGGCGCAAATACAAAATACGCCCGAATGGGACGCAAATAATACATTCACAGCGATGGGGCGCAAATCTGTATTACGCCCGCGATGGGACGCACTTGGGACTCGCCGATGAAAGGCAACTTGGGACTACGCCCCACGTAGTAACAGCAATAACTCTGTTTTAATAAAGTTGCCCTTGTCCTATTCGGAATAATTTGAAAGAAAATCTCTAATTTGAACCCAAACCGAAGCTACTATCTTTAATGAGTTGAGATGGAAGATCTTTAATAACATCTTGGATTTTTCTCCATTCCAACTGAAACGGAGCATGAAAACAACGTGTCTCTATTTGTCTTGAAAGAGAACCACTTCTTACTTCAGCGGAAGGATGGGGCGCAACTTGGTATAAATGAATAGGGTTGGATATAATGTCAATTAGGAATTAGGATTAACCAAAAAATATGATGGCACATCATTTTTCAAGCTCTTAATTTGGGTTGTTTTATGAGCATTCTTTGGAATGTTGATTTTTTAATGCATATCTACAAAGTGCACACTAAAATTATTTTCTGCAATCTCCTCAAAATACCTTTTGTGGTGGAAGGATGGGGCGTAGATGTAAATTACGCCCCATGTAGTAACAGGCGGTACTTAAAAATGCGCTCGTGTAGTAACAAAGCGTTACTTATAATTGCGCCCATGCATTCAACAAAGCGGTATTTATAATTGCGCCCGACATTCAACAAAGCGGTACTAGTGATTGCGCGCGACTGAAGTGGACTTTAAAATCACGCCCGAAAAACGTAACTTGTGAGACTACGCTTGAATGAGGCGCAATATTATGGTGCCGCTTGGTATCGAGCAAATGTTAATTACGTCCCACCGGGTGAGTCTAAAATTACGTTTCAATCGGGCGTACTTTAAAATTACGTCTCATTAACAAACGCAACTTACAAACTACGCCTATCGGGCGTAGAGCCTTTACGCCAGACTATAACTAAACCAAAGACCAAATTTGGTTTGGTTTTTAGTTTTAGTCTGGGATTTACTCTTTACTCCACTCGATAGTGTCTCTGTTTTCGACCAAATTTTTAGTTTTGGTCGATGACTGTGGATGCTCTAAGAGCCCTCAAAACACTTTTCTTGGAGCCCCTATAATAGGTTTCCTAGCCGAATCTTGCATAAGGCTGTTGGGATCTTGCAACAATGAGCAAAAGACGTTAGATGTATCGAAAATAATATGTAAAGAACTAATGCGAAACAACTCTACCAAATAACTTGACGAGGGAAGAATCACAGAGTTCAACAAGTTGTCCTTAACACATTAGTTCGCGGGTATACTCGGCTGTGAGTAATGCTAAACCCCTCACCGGTGAAGATGTGTCCGAGGATAAGGCCGCCCGATATAATCAGAGTTAGACAACGCAAGTTACCCTCTCTTCGAACTTCAAAGAACGAGGATGGAGCTAAAAACGTCTGGAGAAAACCTAAAATAAAGAAGAATTTTTTCGGTGTGTTGAAAACGGAGTTTTGAGTTGTATTTATAGGATGAAAAACTTGCAATCAAGTTAGGTTTTGGTTTTCTTCAAAAACAAGTAAAAGGAATTTTACCATAAATAAAACTCTTAAGAAATAATTTCCTAAAGAAAAAACT
>JAJJWW010018712.1:0-51591 GCA_023531295.1 Papaver armeniacum | reverse complement strand
TTAAAAATAATATATTGAAGTCAAGTTCGCTCCCACGAGGAGCAAGAGATTCTAGTTGTAAAAATTGTCACAAAAGGGGGTGTAAAAGCAAAAGAAAATAAACAAAGCAATTAAAAGATAAAATTGAAATCAATAAGAGAGACAAGATCAAGGAATCCTTCTTCGTTGCAAAACAATGATTCAAGTTATGTTTTTCATCCACATGTTATTAGTCACAGATTATCACCAACCATAGGTAAAGCAAAGCAGATCAAAGGCTAAACCCCTAAATCCCTTGTATCAATGTGGATACGAAAGTTCTCGACTCACCATGGATTCTATTTACCAAACCACCTAGTAGTAGATTACTCTAGATGTAATTTAAATAAACGCATTAAGATTTATGAACTTATTAGGTCAATATTAGTAGTTAGACTCTTAGATCAAGGTCTACTTGCTAACGTTGTTTTCACACACAATTGCTCCACGGAATCCCTCCGCAAGGTCTCGTGTTTGCTACTTATGTAAAGAGTCAAGAAACGATTACTTAAGATTTATGAACTTATTAGGTCAATATTAGTAGTTAGACTCTTAGATCAAGGTCTACTTGCTAACGTTGTTTTCACACACAATTGCTCCACGGAATCCCTCCGCAAGGTCTCGTGTTTGCTACTTATGTAAAGAGTCAAGAAACGATTACTTATCCCCTAACTTTCACTAGCTTTAGATTAAATTAACAAATCAATTTAGCGTGCACTCTAAACAATCTATCAATCAATCATGAATGAATAAACATTCCTATTAGTAAAAACAAACGATAATCATGTGAAAAACTTCAAGATAGAATTGAAAACAAAACTCAAATCATGTTAAGAACTAGGAATTCATCCTCAATCAATAATAAAATTAGCTACTCATGTTTTTGAAATTCACACAAATAATAATTAAAAGGAGAATTTTTTAAAGTTCACACAAATAATTAAAAAGAAGAATTTTCAAAAGCAAGCAAAAACACAAGTGTTGTGTGTGTAGAGAGGTGTGTAAAAGATATAGAAAACTTCTCTATTTATAGGCTTCAATATTCTCCAAATCTTCCAAGGAATAGAACCCCTTTCCTTTAGCAATTCAATTTCCACAAACCCATGAGTTTAGATGATTCTAGAGAATTCTCCACAAATTTTCATCCAATTTCCAAATTTAAGTCTTCACACCCATGAGAAGAATCCACACAAAATTCTGTAATTTTGGTCCGCCGGAAAGTCAGGTAGTGGCCGGAATCCGCCGGAAAAGTCACCACGGCCGCTGATATACCTCTCCGTCGACTGAATATTCCGTCACGATACCGCCGATGTAATGTACTCAAGGCGGTCTTCATTAGTCAATCGGGTCAAGGCAGATGATGAGCGTTTAGTCGGCTTCGATTCGGCCATCGTCCGACTAGGCCGGGTTGAGTCGTCGACGGCCATCGCTGAGTTGACTCCGGCAAGTAAAACCGTCCGAGTCTCTACTGCTTTTCTCGTGTTTCCGCCCAAGTTCGGGCCTCTCTTTAGTTACATCCCCCACTTCAAATCCTAGCACATACATCTATTCATTTCACCAAGCCCGCAACATCATCCTCAGGCCTTCCAAAGGCTCATTCTTCACAAGCCCATTCATTCCCCGATCACCGATACTCTCAAGCCATCATCTATTTCATCTCTACTACCAGCTGCACAATCAACATCACCATCCAATGCCATACTCTGCCGCTCAAACTCCTTCATTGAACCACAAAAAGACTGCTTAAGCCATTGCCTGGAGCTTCTTATTGCAGCTGCTATCTATTCCTGCAATTCAACAAAGACCACTTCCCCGAATAGCATTGCACCTCAAGAACGAGCTTAATTCCTCACTCGATTCTTCATCACAACCAATGACCCATTTTCCTAAACTCTGGCAGAACAAAGATCAACTCTTCCAAAAATGCAACCCCCGCATCTTGGTTCACCGCAACGAATCTTCATTCTCGATCTCTACTACCACCACCGGAGAAACATCCGCATCTTCAATTTCACCTTGAATCAACAGTTCCATCAAACCTCCGATTCGACTACTGCCCACACAAACCCTAAAATACAACCTCATACCAATCCATATCTTCACAAAGAAGCAGAATAATTCAAACTCTACCGATTCAATCGCACTTTGAAGCGACAACCCATCAATTCATCTTTGTTTTGATCAACAACGACACCATCATCTTCTCCAAATCTTCATAGAGAAACCCTTAACTTCAATTTTCGGATCTCAAATCTTTGTCTCCAATTCAACCCCTTAATTCGGCGAAACTACCAACTCAATCCATATCCACAAACCCATATCTAATTTCTCTTAAATTAAACATCAAAGAACACAATTTCATCGATTAAACCCTATTTACCCAAAATCACAAGAATAAAGCAAGTCTTGTTCTTCTACCGTAAATTCAACCCTAGTTAATCACCAACAATAGCAGCTTCTCGATCTTAAACTCAAACTCCAATTCCTCCTGAGTCTCTTCCATTAATCTCTGAATTTCGATCTCTGGCTCTCATGATCGCCACAGCAGCAGCCGCTGCTTTTACTTCCATCTCTTTCAGGTGACAATGAATGAGAGGATATCGAGATGTAGGGTTAGGTAATAGACTAGAGTAGGATATATGCACCCCCCACATTGATAAGGGGTCACCTATCCGGGCAAACATTAACCGCGGCTAGCCTGTTCATAGTGGTCCTCTAAAATAGTTGGCCTTTAACTCGATTCTCCGCTCCCGATAGTGTTCGTCCATTAGATGACAATTTTTGCCCTTTTGGCTCAATTTGGGTGATTTCTTCTTCTTTTCTCCGTGTGCCTCCAGTACCTAATAACTCAAAACACGCGAAAATACATAATTTACAAGAAAAATAGCAAAGAAAGCATAAACTCTATAGATAGTAAATACGGTGTATTCTACACCTATCAAATTCCCCACACTTAGACTTTGCTAGTCCTCGAGCAAATCAAACTAAAACTCACAACTTCAAAGCGTTCCAGCCCGCAGCATCCAAAGAGCTATGAGGACATAGAGTTTCGCATGCTAGTAATAAGAAGTTAGAAATACTAAAGAACATATTCTCATTCTTAAATGTCGAGTGAGAAATAACCACACCATAATGAGAGAACGCGTGTTTGAGAAACGATCAATAAGCATTTCGCCTGGATCGCCCTCACCAAAAAGGATTTTATGAAAATTGCACTCAAAAGACGGCTTTTTTATGGGTCTCACATGTGTGCAGTAGGAATGAAGAGAGAATTCCTGCAACACTTGAATGGTGGGAAGGACAACTTCCGAAATATTTTAAAAACCCACATCTTTTAATGATAGACGCATTTATGTGTCTAATTTGTCCTCAATGTTTCGTATTGTTAGTACTCGTTTTTGTCCTTATTATAGTGTTTTATGTGTTTGTAGGTATTTTTGGGCAATAAACATTTTTGGAAAAATCGGCTCGAAAAGTTGTCTAAAGCGCCCGGAGAATCCTCCCTCATAACTCCACGTATTCTCAAAAATATTCTCATGCAGGTTACGGGAATATCTTCCCGATTTATCTTCCGACGCGATTATTCCCTCTTAAATCTCTCCACCACTTTTGCACGTTGCTTGATCGAGTTAGACACACCTCAAACACCGAAACCTCACGTAAAACACGGAAGTGTTTAATGCACCCGTGTAAAGCTCAACCTGCTTTATCTTCTCGTGGAATTTCCAGCCAAATATATGCAATTATAACGCCAATACCACGCCTGTTATGATCTGTCACATCACCCCAACAAATTCCAGCCATTGAGTCTCCCTCTAGCACGTCCAAATCTCGAACCAAAAATCTGCCATAGCCTTTTATCTTTTCCCGCCAAAACTTAACTTTGAAATGAAGAAGAAGGTGCCATTTAACCAAATCCGTGGATGCCGAATATCAGGTGGGTGCCCCTTATCAATTGGGGTGCCCCTTATCCAAAAGTGAAAGTCCGAATAACACTTGTCCTCCGGGCGCTTTAGACAACTTTTCGAGCCGATTTTTCCAAAAATGTTTATTGCCCAAAAATACCTACAAACACATAAAACACTATAATAAGGACAAAAACGAGTACTAACAATACGAAACATTGAGGACAAATTAGACACATAAATGCGTCTATCATTTAATCATTTTGAAAAACCATTTTTCTGACGATCTCTAAGAAAGGAAATCAACCACTATTATCGAGGATGAGATTACTTACTCACCTTCACATCCGATCGCCAATTATGATAACACCACTCTCACGGCATCCAATAGAAACGTCTTTCGCTCCTCGTCTTGATCTCCTTGGTCTTCATCTTCGGTTTCAACTATTGATGATAAACTCTTGAATTTCATAAATCCTTGACAATTTGTAACCTTTACCTTAAATCCTTGTCGCTTGAAACTTCCTTATAGATTTTCCTTCCCCACGGCTTATTAACAAAACAAATATTTTTCTTGCTTTTTTTTTTTTGTTTTTTTTTTCTTTTTCTTTTTCTCTTTTTTTTTATGAAATTTTCAATCAATTTATTTATTTATTTTTATTTTTTTTGAAAAACAAGAGAAATTAAATACAAAATAAACCATGGCCGTGGGAGAAGTATTTTACCGCTTGATTCTTCACAACTTGTATCGTCTTGAAATCATAAACTTCAACAATTCTCACTTTTTGATTTTCTTTGCTTTTATAAATAAGTCTTCATACTTGGATATAAAATTACCTCATTGTAGTGTAAGTCTTCAACATATATGTAAAAATCTGCACTTTGTATGTTGCTTTACTTGAATATGAAATTTGCTCTTTTTCTCGTTCCGTTGCTTGTAAACCTTAAACTTTTCCAACTTTCCTTGTAGATTTTGATGTCGCTCCTTGTTGATGATGATTGTGTTTCTATGGACCCGTTGTTGTTGCGAGAGAATGGTGCTAACTGCAAATCGAACTACAAGAAGGAGGCTTTCATCTATAGACGCCACCCTCATGATTGACAAAATTATCACTCAAGAGATCAAAGAGTAGTGCTTCTATTGGTGGGAGGTTGGGTAGCTCACCATTCTACCCTAATTAACTTACGGTGACACACACTCAAAAGAAAGCTCTTTAGTAGATGGAAAAATTTCGGGTTTGCCTCACATGATATGAATACGGGTAGTCTTCACTAATGATTGATCAAAGAACTCTAATAATGCATTTCTCCCCGCACCAAATTTGCATCACCGGCATGATTAAATCCATTATTTAACACTCTAACAAGCAAGAAATCCGAATGTAGTTCTCTAACATTTCCAAGTTCAATTATGTCGGTCATTAATCTCTATGTAAACATACCTAGAAGTATGCTAGTGACTCTAAAATCTTTAAAAGTTGGAGGTTTTATGTAAAACTTTTTTTTTTTTTTTTTAATTTTTTAAATTTTTAAATTTTTTTTTAAATACATGCTTAACCACTCCCCCACACTTAAACCTTACATTGTCCTCAATGTAATTGAATCGTCCTAGTAAAGTTAAGGTGGGAAATTTTAACATGATATGGAACAAGAAAAAGAAAAACAAAAAGCAAAAGGATAAGAAATACAAAACCTATGGGTTGCCTCCCATGAAGCGCTTGTTTTAAAGTCGACGGCCCGACTTAGCTTTTGCAAGATTCTTTAGCCCTGGATCAATCTCTTTTCAGGGAAAACATGACTTCACATCACTAGGGTATCTCTTTGTCTCAAAGATATTGAAGTGGATGAGTGCTCCATCAAACTCCATAGTCAAGGTGCCATTTTGGACATCAATGTTTGTTCCGGCGGTGCTTAAGAATGGTCTACCCAATAGCAAAGGTGTAGACTTGGAAGAATTCTCATCATTCATGTCTAAGACATAGAAATCGGCCGAATACAAGCTCATTAACCTGCACCAAAACATTCTCAACAATCCCTTTCGGGTAAACATTAGATCGGTTAGCAAGTTCAAGAACTACTCCGGTCTCTTTAAGAGGACCAAGATTCAAAGAATCATAAATCGAGGAAGGCATAACATTAACCGATGCTCCCAAATCTAGCAAAGCTCAAGTAAACCTTGTTTTACCAATTGTGCAAGGTATATTGAAACTACCGGGGTCCTTTAATTTAGGTGGGAGTTTCTTGAGAATAAACGCCGAAGCATTCTCCCCCACACTCATGACTTCATTCCCTTTCAACCTTTTCTTCTTCATGCACAACTCCTTTAAGAACTTTGCACAACGAGGGATTTGACGAATAGCTTCAATGAGTGGAATATTGACTTGTACTTTCTTAAGGATCTCCCAAATATCCATGTATTCCAATTCTTTCTTTGACTTAGCAAATCGGCTAGGAAATGGGGGTGGAGTTGTGAAAGTAGGAACCGTCTCCTTGGGTAAGTTGGTTGGGGATGTATTCTCCTTTGGTGCGGTTTCAATTTCCTTTTTTTCATCATACACCTTATCTTGTTGATTTGGTTGCTCCACTTGTTTCCCACTCCTTAAAGTAATCGCATTAACGCTCTCCCTTGGATTAACAAATGGTTGTGAAGGAAACTTTGTGGACGCTTGAGCTTTCAATAGGTTCACATCGGTCGCCAATTGCCCTACTTGAATTTGTAAATCCTTGATTGCCGAATCGGTCTTTTGTTGTTGTTGTTGAACCAAAGTGGTAATCAATGCATTGATCTTGTCATCAATTGAAGAATCACGTTCCTTGACTTGTTGTGGTTGGAATTGTTGTTGAGGTTGGAAACGTGATTGTTGGAAACCACCTTGTTGCTCATACGGATTGGGAACCGCCGCTTGCTTATTTGCATAACTAAAGTTAGGATTATCCTTCCAACCGGGATTGTAAGTATTGGAGTATGGATCGTACCTTGGCCTTTGATTTGGATATAAAGCATTTACATGTTCGGTCTCACCATCCGGAATAATTACATGGCCATCCTTTTGAATCATTATCTCCATGTTACCCATTCTTTGATCAAGATGTGATGATGAATCACTAACTTCATGCACTCGCCTAACCATTGGTTCATTTCTTGTGTAGAATTGTTGCGAGTTCGCAGCCATACTTTCAATCAACTCGGTAGCTTGGGTCACCGTCTTGTTCACTAGTGCACCACCACCGCGGCATCAAGAAGAGACCTATCACTTGGGTTGAGAGCTTCGTAGAAGTATTGGAGTATCATAACATCGCTGAATTGATGGTGTGACAGCTTGCCACCAACCTCTTGTATCGCTCCCAACATTCATACAATGACTCTCCCACATGTTGTTTCAATCCACAAATCTCCTTGCGAATTTGAGTAGCTTTGGATGCGGGAAAATATCTCTCGACAGAAACTACCAACTCAATCCATAGCCACAAACCCATCTCTAATTTCTCTTAAATTAAACATCAGCAACACAATTTCATCGATTAAACCCTATTTACCCAAAATCACAGCAACAGCAAGTCTTGTTCTTCTACCAGAAATTCGAACCCTAGTTAATCACCAACAATAGCATCTTCTCGATCTTAAACTCAAACTCCAATTCCTCCTGAGTCTCTTCCATTAATCTCTGAATTTCGATCTCTGGCTCTCATGATCGCCACAGCAGCAGCCGCTGCTTTTACTTCCATCTCTTTCAGGTGACAATGAATGAGAGGATATCGAGATGTAGGGTTAGGTAATAGACTAGAGTAGGATATATGCACCCCAGTCACATTGATAAGGGTCACCCATCTGGCAGCCCCATTAACCGCGGCTAGCCTGTCTATAGTGGTCCTCTAAAATAGTTGGCCATTTAAACTTTGATTCGGCTCCCGATAGTGTTCGCCTATTAGATGATAATTTTTCCCTTTTGGCTCAATTTGAAAAATAGCAAAGAAAGCATAAACTCTATAGATAGTAAATACGGTGTATTCTACACCTATCACAGGGCCAAGGTGTTTGCTCAAAATCTCGCAAATGTTAGACTTGATAGGGTCGACAGAAGTCTTCTTAGCATCGTTCACAATATCTGATAGGACTTTGAAGGCCACATCTATTCCTTCTAAATTTTCTTTAGTAAGAGGGATTTGCTCAGAAAAGGAAGTAACGGTGATAGAAGAAGGAAGAGATGAATCATCTTTTGTTAAAGGAATATCATGAGAAGAAGAAATCTCGTGAAGGTTAATGACTGGAGGAATGGTAGAGGCATTAACAATGGAAGAAGAAATAGGCTCATTCGCAATTGGACTGTTATGAGGAGTTGATCTATGAGAAATTCAGGCATAGAAGTGTTATCTTTGGAAGAAACAGAGGGATATCTTGCGAAGATTTCGTAGTAGGAGTTGTAAGTTTGAATGTAGGAAAAGTAATGAAGGCTAAAGGTTTAGAATGGCGAGGCTTCTTGGGGGACTTATCAAATTTTTTTGTCATCCTGCGAATTACAAGCTAAATAAGAAACAGAGGCAACAATATTGTTATTAAAGAAATAAATGTTTCTTAAATACCTTATTACTCGCAGGCTTTCTTTTAGAGGCAAGGATTTCTTGCGAACCTGGGAGATATTATGATTCACAACGGTGAACTTGGTGCTAGATTTGTTCTTGCTAAAACAAAAGTGGCAGAGGAGCCATTAAAAGAAGAACAAGATTTCAAAACAAAACAACTTAAATAAGAGAGATCAATCACAAAATGATCAAATTCAAAGAAAATTAACAAACCTTGATGCCATAGAAACAAGAGTAAAAATAGTAGCAGAGAAAAACGATGAAGAAGATGATGAAGAAAAGCAAAGCAGAAAATAGTTGCGTATTTATGAAGAAGACGAAGTAAAAGAAAAGAAATGCTTTCATAAGGAATCCTCCTTTAAATAGACGAAAAGAGTAACCGGATAACATTAAATGTACCTAAAAAGGGAAGTTTTAAATACGTGTAGACAAATCATTCCTAAATTCACTAATCTTGTCGGCTTAAAATTGATAGAAAATAAACGATTGCGATCACGTCAAAATATTGGTTCTCATGACATTCTCTCCTTCGCAGAGAAGACATGAGAAGAGGCAAGATGTAGGATCAGAATATCGTGACATTAATACCTCGCGAGATCAATCAACAACCACATTGCGAGGGCGTCGCAGAAGAATAATATAAATGACGCAATGAATGACGCATTTACGCCAGAACATGAGAAAGATGTGAAGACTCCAAAATAAATTCAGGAGTGTCGCGAGAATTAATACATGTACACTTGCGATATTTCGCAAGTCATTCCCGAGAAATAAAGGACAAACTTAGTCATTCATCCACTGTGTACTACCCTATATAAAGGGTTGAGTAAGTCTCGTTGTAAGGGAGAGAGTTCTTTTTTTTAATTGTTAAGCAAGTCATTAGGAGAGAGAAAGTTTTAGAGTGATTGTAATTCTATAACTTATTTCTATTTCATATTGTAAAGATTCAAGTATTCAATCAATAAGAATCATAATCATTCATCTTAAAATGACTTAATTGTGTTTATTCTAGTGAGGGGTGTAGTGTAGGATTTCCTGCAACTACACGAGTTTAGAATTGGTTCATCTCGATTTCCAAGAACTATGTGATTGATCAAAACATTCAATCACCATTCATTGGTTTAACGGTTCTACGAAAACAAGTTTCGGTTCTACCTCCAAGTGGCTACTAGGATAGGTCACACTAGTTTCCATAAAAAGGTTAACTAAGTACTGTGATCGGTTACCACTATTTATGGTACTTACTTGTGATCGGTTGCACAAGTTATAGGATCGGTTACACCAATTACTAAAACTTGTTAACCTACTACAAGGATCGATTACACATCTTGTGATTAGTCCTACCAAGTTCTAGGATCGGTTACCCAATGACTAGGAATGGTCACAACAATTACAAATATCGATCATACCATCTCAGGTGATTACTTAAGATTGGTTTCACTAATAAAAGTCATACCGATACATAAGTCGTGCATTGTGAATAGTTTTACCAAGATACATAAACAAGTTATGAGCGGTTATACTAAACACACATATTGGTAATCCAAAGATTTGCAATGAATAACAATACCAATAAGCCTAGCGATTTCCTTTTCGATTCACAAAACAAGTTTGAAAAGGCGAGGGTACCCAAATATACCTCAAGCTAAAACTTTTCCTACCTATAAGTCCTTTCTCCGAAAGTGATTGTCTATGGACCGAGTCGAGACAATACAACTAATCGGTTCACACTTCGTGTGATCGTCTATGGATACGAGATAAAGACAATACAACAACGAAGTATGTTACTTGATAAAAAGGTTCTAACTTAACCAAACACAATAGGATTCACTTTTCAAGTAAATATGAATTAACGTTTGTGTAATTTACTTTAATTATAATAAAACAATTATAATGCGGAAATATAAAGTAAATGACACAAAGAATATTTTGTTAACGAGGAAACCGCAAATGCGAAAAACCCTGACCTTGTCCGAATTGAATACTCTCGTGATTAAGCCGCTACACAAAATTACACCTAACTTCGTATAGTTGAGACCAAGCAACTAACCCTATATATAGTTCACCTAGTTCCGTCTCGTATTCCCACGCCTCCAACCTTAGTCACATACTTGGAACAATTCCTTTGGTTCGTATTCCAAACAAGAAGGAACAACAAATCTGCTTTGGTATCAACTCTATTCAACCAAGTGATATGAGTTGGACAAAGGCTCTTCCGTTTATCTTAACATAAACTCCTTCGTCAGGTCCTTAGATCTATCTTATATTCAATTACCGAAGTAATTGTTTAAGATTAAGCCAACAACACTATTAATCCAAAGAATTGTGTTGATGCCGATCTACTCAATTAATCAATCCAATCTATTACAAAGATAACCTGATTATTAATTGGATCCTCTTTTACCGAAACAAGTATTGTGCACACCAAAGATTATGAACCCACAAATCTGAAATCTTCAATATCTTCTTTGTCTTCAAATCTTCTTAGATCTTCAATAAACACTCAAGACATAATCACTTGAATCTCTTGTTATCAATCACGCACAGAACGAAGTCTGTTAACAATCGATTATCACAAGATCGTCTTTAGAACTAACAACAGTCTAAAGATCCCTATCGAAACTCTGAACTAGTTTGAGTGAATCTTATATCAGAAAAGACGATTCTCAAGCATAAACAAACTAGGTGCAATCAAAGTTCAACCACTGTTAGTCAATCAAATCAAAGAAAACAAAAGATAAACCGCAATTATCTAGTTTCCCACCAACGGTACTCGTAGAGCTTCTCAATCCCAAAGAAGACTTTAAACTGAGCGGTCGTAAGAGATTTCGCCTAATTAGGTTACTCTCCTCTCCTAATAAGCGGCTACACTAAGAATAACACAACAAAGAGGAAGTCTCATTTGTTACGAAGGATTAGTTTGCTAGAAAGGCAAACTTTAAGTATTTATAGACAAGGAAGTTTGGACACCAAGGAATTTCCAAAACCGAAAATATTCTCAAAATATTCATTAAAGCACAAATTCGGTTTCCATAATTCCTGGAAATGCTCTATCCAAAAATAATGATCAAAATCTCTCTGAAAATCTCTAATTAGTAAATGCACATTACTAATTCTTATTTCCCTACAAAATGAAGTTAAATACCTTAATTAAAAGATTCTTAACTTATTTATGTTTCGATCCTGGGATTCTCTTCCCTTAGCTATTAAGGAATAACTTTGAATAATTAAAGAAATAAACATTCATAGCACGTGTTCAAAGTATGTCGATGATAGACACATTTTTTGTGTCTGAATTGTCCTCAGTGCTGGTATTGTTGGAACTCGATTTTTGTACTAATATTGTGTTTTTATGTATTTTTAGGTTTTTTGGAAATAAATATTTTTGGAAAATTCTACTCGAAAAGTTGCTCGGAACACCCCGAGGACAATTGATATTCGGACTCCCACATTGGATAAGGGGTAACCCAATTACTAAGGGGCACCCAATTGATATTCGCACCCCACTGTTGGATAAGGGGTGACCTTCTTCTCCATTTCAAAAAACGAAAATTGGCGGGAAAAAATAGTTTTTCACTGGCAGAACTTAGTTGGATTTTTGGACGAGCTAGAAGGAGATTCAAAGGCTGAAAATCAGTGGGTATATTCCTTTGGGCCTAACAGGACTGGTATGGGTCTTCTTTTCGATCCAAATTGGCCGGAATTCCCACGAGAAGAAAACAGGGAACCATATATACGGTGAAGTTATTCTCGGATTTCTTGTTATTCCGGGAAGATTCATCGTGGCCCGAGCGTGTTGAACCAATGCTTGATGAGTTGGAAGCGTGTTTGGAGGGGTTAGATTGTCGGGCAGACGCGTGAAGGTGTTAATTTTGGGAATTATCTCCGCGGCTGCATGAGAAGATTTTTGAGAATACTCGGAGTTATGAGGGAGGATTCTCTTGCATGAGAGGCTATATAAGTTGTAGAGGATCATTAGAATGAGGACGGAGAGTTTGGGAGGAAAAGGAACGCGAGAAGAGCAAGAAAATCAAAGTTGCGTAGAATCACCGTTTCGCGTCGCATCCCCGAAGATCGTGAAGAACAGACTATCCAGACAGTGCGTTTTTCAACAAAGAAAAACGACTACAGATCATGGGTCGCAGCTGTCGTAATGTACCCGCACTTTATCTCTATCGTAGTCCGTAACGGTGTTTGTAACACCTATAACTGTTGCAAACCCGGTTTTCATCATTCTCCTTTGTTCATCATTTGTAACCATATTTTTGAGTAGTAAAAATGGATTTTGAGCGTGTTTCCAACATGATGAGCTAGAACCCATCACTGGGACGACGGAGGAAGACAAATTTCATACATGGGTAATTTTAATTAATTCTCTATTTGACTTTTGCACTAATTAAAATAAATTATGATTTGATTAAATTGGTTGTTATTCAATTAGATAGGTTATGCTTTGTTTATATAATCTATGCTTAGGGATACAATTAATCTTTTGAGAGTCTACCTTGGCAAAAATAAGAGTCGGTGTTATTTTGTTTATTGAGCTTTAATTGTTGAGAATAAATAAATTGAACCTTTTGTTATGAGTTTGGCCGAATCCCGAGTCCCAAAGACATCTCTCCGTCTTGTGACATAAATTGTATATATTCGTATTTTTATTATTTTCTTTTATTAATTCTTAAAAATCAATCTCATCAAGTCCGAGTGAACGACAACCTTACTACCACTTTCTACAACATTATTGAGTCACATCAATTTTTTGGCGCCGCCGACGCGGACTTGTGTATAGATTTGTTTTTAGGTTTTATTTTTATTATTTTTTTGTTCTTTTTTACGCGGTTTGGTATTTCGTTTGCTTTCGATTTGGAGTGGAGCGAAAGAAAAGAGAAAAGTCTTGAAAATAAAAGCAAAGCCAAAATAGGAAAGAAAAGAGAGATCCGAACGAAGTGAAGAAGAAAACTTTGTATATAGTGTAATTATTTTTTATTTTTTTAGAAACTGTAATTAGGTAATTATTTTTGTAATTCTTATTTTTGGACTTTTTAATTTTTGGACTTTTTTTTGGACTATCGGACATTATTAATTTTAAACCCTAAGGAAGGGTAATTTAAATATAAACTGCACAGGGAAGGACGACGATTACGATATCGTCTCGGCCCCTCGGGTTCGTACACGACATAGGAGTCGTGGCCCGAGTCGACTTCAACGGTTCATCCCCCGTCTGGAACGGGAGGTAAGAATTCTAAACACCCGCGAATCCCTTGTCAGCGGGTTTACTGGATGATTTCGTGTGAATATATGTCGAGGAACTGAATCTGCCGCTTTAATTTCCTAGTAAAGGGCAAGGACTGGCCATACAAGATAAGAGTTCGGATTTCATCACCGTTCTCTTCTTGCCCGCCTTAGGAAAACGAAACCAAACACGAACCTAAGCCTAAAATTTTGACTAGAACGAGACCTATAGGGTAACGAGCTTAATAGGAAAGTCGTTCGAAAAATATTGGTTACTCTTTTGAGCATACTTCAAGTTCATGATGGTTTCGTGAGTTGAATGCGTGATCTGCGCGCCTTGTAATGCGGTGAGGCCTTGGGTATCAAAGCTCCACGCAGCTTCCCTCGCCTCTATTCAACTTACTTAAACTCGGATTGATTCCAGAGGGGTTTGCTCGTATTGTAACGAATTCCCTTTCGAAGGATTAGAAGTCGGTCTAGAAAACAATCTAAGTGGAGCCATCATGCTTTTTGTTTGCTAGAAATCGCAGGTTTGTTGTGGTCGAGTCACCTTGTTTGTGCTTGTGTAGAATTCCATGGCGCTAGGATGTCAAACTGGTATTACAATAGCCATCACAATGAATATGAATATCCAACTGAACAATTTGGACATCACTCTTTTTATGACCATAGTGTGAATAGTGGTTGGGAACGCCAAACTTTTGAAGGTTATGGGTCATACCATGGTGATCCCAATTACTATCCACACGCCACCCGGGTCGTATTTGAGCAAAATTCCTCTCTAATAGAGTCAACACGTAAGTTAGCTGAGACGACACGTAAGTTCGCAGAAATGAATAACTTAGTTATGGACGAAAGCAATGCATCGAGTGAAATTTCTTTCCTAGATACATTAAGGAAGTCATGTGAGTCGAGTCACGATACATTAAGGAAGTCATGTGAGTCGAGTCACGATACCATAATGAAGTCATATGAGTCGATTCGAAAGCTTTTAGAGGCCCAAACGGAACTGCCGAGATAATATTAGTGTTTCCAATAGTACCCCTGAAAATGAGGATAGTTATTTACATAATCAAGATGATGAGGATAAAATTGGTAACACTACTTGTTTAGATGAGGTTCAACCATTTTCATATTATTATAATGATGATGATGAGGATAGTGTTGATGAAGAATTTGAAATAAATAGGCATAGTGATCAGGAAATTGTTACCCCAATTGAGCTTTATAACGATAATATTATTTCTAGTTCAAATCCAAATAATTTTAATAATTATTCACCTATTCAAAAGGACGAGGATTTGACTAGAGATACCCCGCTTTAGACGATGCAAAGTATTTCCTTTTGATTACAAAGCCAATGATGGTTTAGAGGAACGAGTATATTTTGAGTCTACCGATTTAGAAACAATAGACTTAGAAAAAGAAAATGAACTCGTAGAGATGAGTGAGGATGTACCTGACTTAGAAGAATCAATTGACCATTTTCGGGAAATCGATGACCTTGAAATTAGGGAAGTTGTGACTAGTCTTTCTAGGGACACTGAAAACTCTAAGTTTGGGGGTGATTATCATTCTCCATGTGCCTTAACTCTTAAAAAGGTCCCTAACTTGGGACTTGACATATGTGCCTCAACCATTTTAAAAGATTATCTTCATACACCTTTTTCTGAACCTAGTTGTGTCCATAAAGAAGTTCAGTTGTTAGAAACCCATCCTCTGGTTGATGTGGTTAACCCAGGCTATGATACCACGATTGACTTTGTTTTCCCACCAAAAACCTTCCTTCCAATTGGGGAACGTATAAGTTTCGATGTGTCAATTATTAAGTTTTGAGACTAAACCTAATTACTTTAGGATATTAGGGTCGACACATTTGCTTAAGGAAGACCACCAATCTTATTGTGGTCACTGTGTAAGTCAAAACCGATTGACTTAGAGGATCCTCAATTATTCAGGTTATTATTATGTGCTTCTAAGTTTTTATTTGAGTTTTTCCGCACTCTAGAACCCGAACATTCGGATCTAACTCATGAGGAAACGCAACCCATGAAAATATGTTATCTAGACCCTTTTATAAAGCTCCTAACCCGAACCACAACTAGATGTAGTTGTCTTAAACAAAAAGATAGATAAGGGTGTGTTGGATATCTTCCCGGTCTGTCAGTTGCCTCCTCTTCTTGTGGTTAGCACTTTTTGATCCGATGACCCGCAGATTATTCCTAAGCATCGCTATATGATTCTTCGATGTGACTAACCCTTTCCAATGTCTGGCTGAAGACTTTAAACTTAGCACTTCTTGGGAGGTAACCCATGCTCTTGCAACACGGTAATATCTTCCCTTAACTCTTTTACTTCAAATGGTAATAGTTTCTCCTTGTTCATGCTTTTAATTTTATCTTTAGAACATTGAGGACAATGTTAGATTTAAGTTTGGGGGTATGGGAGAAACTTTTTAGTTGCGATAATTAAACTCCAGAGTCTAGAAATTTATGCTTATTAAGGATGGCACTAACCAATCTAAGTGGATGGAAGCATTTTGGTTGTAGGAGTTGAGGAACCAATCTGATTAGATGGCAACATCTAAAGAGTCTATTCATAAAAGCACAGAGCTCAGGTGTTAGAAATAACATGATAGTTTCACCAATCTCGTTGAGACCTTTTCACTTCTGTTTTTATTTTGTTCTTTGTGAACTATGTTTCTCTAAGTGATTAGGTGGGGCCCACGAATCAAGTTGTTACCGATGCTAGAGTGAATTAGAGTGATTGAGATACAAAAAAAAAAAAAGTGAAAAAGTGAAAAAGTGAAAAAGTGAAAAAGGTGAAAAAAAAAAAAAAAAAAAAGACCGCACCATCGACCAATCTAATAAATTCAATAAAGTCGACCACTGGAACCCTTGTATATGCCAGTTGTGTTGACCTAGAGTTAGGATTATCAACCACCGGTTCCCTTGTATATGCCAAAGTGTGTTGATATTAGTCGACTAGTATCTCACCCATTAAGATAGGTTCATTTTGGCGGAGGCCTTCGACGATATGGGAAACACCGTTCACTTAGTAAACATCAAAACCATCTATGTTTTTCTCTATATCCATCTCTTGATCTATCCATGTGATTAGTTTTGGCTCCGGGTATTGATGTCCATAGTGCGACTATCTGAGTAGAGCTCTGTGACTTATATATGAATTTTAGTATGCTTGAGTGCAAACTCGTGTACAGCAATTGGAATTTCGCATCAAGGTACTTCCTCCTGTAGTCATAAGTATGCCAACCAAGGAGATTCTTTAGTGCCTTCCAAGGTTCTGTGTAGATAGCTAGGGTCTGGAGTAAAGGTTTTGTGGGTACACCTCTGGTAAACCCTCCGGAGACAACACTCCGCCTCTAGGCCACCTAGGGGTTCAAATGATTTTTATTTTCTAGAATAAATTTGCTCGAGGACTAGCAAATAATAAGTTTGGGGTATTTGATAGACACATTTTTTGTGTCCGAATTGTCCTCAATCTTTGTATTGTTGGAACTCGATTTTTGTACTAATATTGTGTTTTTATGTATTTTTAGGTATTTTTGGAAATAAATATTTTTGGAAAATTCTACTTCGAAAAGTTGCTCTAACACCCCTGAGGACAATTGATATTCGGACTCCCACATTGGATAAGGGGTGACCTAATTACTAAGGGGCACCCAATTGATATTTGCACCCCCAGCTGTTGGATAAGGGGTGACCTTCTTCTCCATTTCAAAAAACGAAAATTGGCGGGAAAAAATAGTTTTTCACTGGCAGAACTTAGTTGGATTTTTGGACGAGCTAGAAGGATATTCAAAGGCTGAAAATCAGTGGGTATATTCCTTTGGGCCTAACAGGACTGGTATGGGTCTTCTTTTCGATCCAAATTGGCTGGAATTCCCACGAGAAGAAAACAGGGAACCATATATACGGTGAAGTTATTCTCGGGATTTCTTGTTATTCCGGGAAGATTCATCGTGGCCTGAGCGTGTTGAACCAATGCTTGATGAGTTGGAAGCGTGTTTGGAGGGGTTAGATTGCTGGCAGACGCGTGAAGGTGTTAATTTTGGGAATTATCTCCCGCGGCTGCATGAGAAGATTTTTGAGAATACTCGGAGTTATGAGGGAGGATTCTCTTGCATGAGAGGCTATATAAGTTGTAGAGGATCATTAGAATGAGGACGGAGAGTTTGGGAGGAAAAGGAACGCGAGAAGAGCAAGAAAATCAAAGTTGCAGAATCACCGTTTCGCCGCCGCATCCTCAAGATCGTGAAGAACAGACTATCCAGACAGTGTTTTTCAACAAAGGAAAAACGACTACGTAACGTGGGTCGCAAATTGCCGTAATGCACGTACTTTATCTCTATCGTAGTCCGTAACGGTGTTTGTAACACCTATAATCGTTGCAAACCCTTGCCATCATTCTCCTTTGTTCATCATTTGTAACCATATTTTTGAGCAATAAAAATGGATTTTGAGCGTGTTTCCAACATGATGAGCTAGAACCCATCACTGGGACGACTGAGGAAGACAAATTTCATACATGGGTAATTTTAATTAATTCTCTATTTGACTTTTGCACTAATTAAAATAGAATTATGATTTGATTAAATTGGTTGTTATTCAATTAGATAGGTTATGCTTTGTTTAGATAATCTATGCTTAGGGATACAATTAATATTTTGAGAGTCTACCTTGGCAAAAATAAGAGTCGGTGTTATTTTGTTTATTGAGCTTTAATTGTTGAGAATAAATAAATTGAACCTTTTGTTATGAGTTTGGCCGAATCCTGAGTCCCAGCACATCTCTCCGTCTTGTGACATAAATTGTATATATTCTGTATTTTTATTATTTTCTTTTATTAATTCTTAAAAATCAATCTCATCAAGTCCGAGTGAACGACAACCTTACTACCACTTTCTACAACATTATTGAGTTACATCAGTCGACATCTTAATTTGTAAGTTCTCTTTCACACTTACAACCTTGAAACCGATTTTCCACACTTCCAAACAAGTTTATAATTGGTTCATATGACTTTCAAGAACTATGTGATTGATCAAATAACATTCAATCACAATCATGGGTTTAACGGTTCTGCCAAAACAAGTTTCGCTTCTACCTTCCATGTGAGTACTGTGCATAGTCACACTAGCTTTCCAAAATTCGGTTGACTAGGTACTAGGATCGGTTCCCCACATATATATGGTATCTAACTTATATGTGTTGCACATGTCCATAGGATCGGTTCCCTTTGCCTAAAAACGTGTTGCACATGTTCATAGGATCGGTTCCCCTTTCTGCTATAAACCTTGCTGCACCTCATACAAGGATCGGTTCCCCTTTGTGATGTACTGCACCTCTTACTAGGATCGGTTCCCCTTTCCATATTTGGTCAGACAGAAAATCACAAACCCGATCATACCATCTCAGGTGATTACTTAAGGTCGGTTTCAGTAATAAAAGTCATACCAATGCATAAGTCAGGCCTTTGTGAATAGTTCTACCAAGAACACAACAAGTCGTGAACGGTTATACTCAATCACACATATTGGTTGTTCATAAGATATGCAATGAATAACAAAACCATAACGCCTGGCGATTTCATTTTCGATTCAAAAACAAGTTTATGAACTTACTTACTTTGAACACATGTAAAACATTGTTCCCTAGGATGAAATCCTCACCTCATACCTATACATAATCACAATAGCATTCAAATGATTATGGCAATGTCTTATCTACAAAGTTTAATGGTTAAGCAATAAACCTCGTATTGTATTCCTTAATACTATGTCTATCTGGAGTTTAAATATGCTTCGCAGTTTTGTTTTCAATATGCACGACTTGAAAGATACGTTAGGGAATAAAACAGTTCAAGTCAAATATCACTAACCTCAAGTGAAAGTATGATTGTTGTCGTTGTAGCTCCTTGCTTCTTCACATCTGCAAGTCTTCGCAATACTTGTAAAGTCTCATATCCTAATACTTTCAAGCTAACGTATACGAAGTTGACTCTAGTACATAATCAAGCGACTCTTAACATGAGTTTTCATTCACTAAAATATGACAACCAAACTTGACATACCAACGCTTGGTGGGTTCAACCGAGCTATGCTCTAACAGTTACTTTAATAAATCACTCATAACTTTATCGTTATAACTCAGAATTTAATGATTCTTGGCTCATTTAATTCGTAAGCTCATTCAATATAACATGGGAACCTTTTCAGGGATAAAGGTTATTTTCACAAAAGTCGTGGCTCAAATAACCTCGAGTATATATACATAAATGTAGATTTACCGTCATAGGAATTGTTCCATAGAGTGAGCATTTGTTTCGATAGATTAGAAAGGTAAAATTGAAAAAGAATCCAAATGAAATAAATTACCACATACCTTTGTTGATGAAGTCCTTGTTGATGTCTTCATGTAGTCTTCAAACTTCATCCTTCAAGGATAGCTTCAATTATACTTCTTAGACTTAATCTAATCCGAAACTATCTTTAGTATACTAACTCAAGAATGCATTTTGGCAACTAAAATTGACAACTAACTTGACATACCAACGCTAGTGGGTTCAACCGAGCAATGCTCTAACAATCTCCCCCTTTGTCAATTTTAGTGACAAAACCATTTTACATATGGATTGTACTTGTTAAAAGCATTACAGCTCCAAAATCAGACATGCTTGATTTCCTTGGTTCTTCAACTATGCGTTTTTTCATCTTGTACTTGTTGAAGATCCATCATAGTATTATTACACAACATCAAAGTTCAATAATATCACAAATTTGACAATAATACTACGGTGATATGTATCACTCCCCTTAGTCAATACTTCATCTCAAAATGAAAACCACTCCCCCTTACATAATGATCCGTAAACCATATGTATATGTAGTATGAACTACAAAATGTTCTCCCCCCTTTTGTCAATATAAATTGGCAAAGGTACGAAAATTGTGGGATCATAATGAAATTCTCAAAGAGATTATTTATGACTAAAAGAGAACATATCAACTTTACTTTAGATGATATCACAGAGTCGAAACTTAGTGACTTCATCAAGGAGTTTATTAAGATACAAGTTAACCCCTACATGTTCCACAACCGCTTCTCCCCTCAAAGATATAGCAATTAAGCACAAGTTCAAATAAGAACTCTCCCCCATAAAATGTCATTCCCGAAAGAACAACAAGAGTGACCTTTCTCCAGGGAGAAGGATTTACAAATTGGATTTTAGAAATCCCACAAGGAGATACGAGCTAAGGACCAATCATTGAAAGTCTCTCATGAAAAATAGAACTATCTCATGGTAACAATATGCAATATGTAATCATGAAGATCAAGTATTTTGATCATCTTTTCTAAGATACAAACTTGTATAAACAAGAATTGATATGCTTAGAAGGAAGAATAACCTTTTCCACAAGGATTTACACCAAGAATGGTTACCATAAGTGTATGAAAAGTTTCTTTGACAATAAAAGCCAACATCCAATGGCTTTGATTATTGCTTCTAACCTCGTTATACTTAATAATTTCAATCACAAATCAAGTTAGGTAATTAAGAATCATACGCGTGGTATTTTAGCCATATTCATCTAACACATAACTAGTTCAAATGACTCAAATGAAACTTGTTATAGAGTTGTTCAATTGCTATATTCTCATAGAAGTATACAAGAACACAATTGAAGCAAAATCGGTTTGATTCACTCGAATCAATTCATGAACATTATAGCCACGGTTTGCAAAAGATTTCATTCCTTATTATATAAATGTAATAGTTCATGGCACAACCGATTCTAGAACTTCACCCACTCAAGTATGCAAACGGGTACGCATACTTAAGTAGTCGGTCTGAGTTTGGGTTCGCCAGTATGCAAACGTGTACGCATACTTTCAAACACAGTAGAAATTCCCGGACCCAAACCCTTCGCCAGTACGCGTACGGGTATGTGTACTTAGTCAATTGGAATTTCACAACTAATAGGTACGCATTCGGGTATGCATACTATAGTTCTGGTCATGGATCACATATATGCAAGAACACATACTATGTTTATAATCCAATGATGGCTAAGTGTTCTAAACTCTATTTCAATCATTGAAATATTCTTGGAGGATGACAATAGTTGTTTTCACGAACTATTAGCATCAGAGCAATTTTCAAGTTATTGAAGTAATCATAACGAAACATTCCAAGTCTACACCAAATGATTGTATCACACAAACCATGTAAGTTGTTACTCGGCGATTTTCACATGATCGTCTTTTGACTTTCGTCAAGAATATAAGATGAACTTGGTTAAAGCGAAAGCTTACCAACACATATTTTGAGAAATATGTAAGCGAGTTAAACTTAGCTCGAAACAATAAATTGTTCCACATATTCAAAAAATTACCCAACATAATATGTGCGCCCAAATTCTTTTGCAATCCTCACCGCATTTACAAGGGCTTCTTGGTGAGGATGCACTTCCAACACAATCAGGTTATGTTGAGGTGAACAAAATCTTGCTCACCATAGGTATTCTAAACAAAATCATGCATAGACTCTAGGAATTTAACAACTTCCTTGAAACTTTTAATAACTGGTCCATACCTTTTTAAGATGTTATCCCTTGTCGAACTCTTGTCTGGGAGATCCTTCTTAATAGCACTCGTTGCTTTATTGATCTTCTTTGGTACCCATTTCTGAGCAGCTTTTGGAGCAACGTATTTCTTTTTCTCCCCAATATAATTATGAAACTTCTTGGGGGGAATACTAGAAGAACTGATATTATGATACCCAGTTTTTCTCCAGTTTGGAACATCAGATCTTGTCATCTTAACAGAATCAGATCTGGATTTATCTCTTTTAAGAAATCTGCAATTCATTTGCAAGTGACCTGGTTTTCCACAATAAAAGCAATGTTTAGTAGAATGGAAAAAGTTATGTTTAGTGTTACTTGAATGTGTATGTGCTTGCTTTGGAGCTTGACATGATTTCCTCTTTTCGTCATCGACAATTGGTAGAGATACTTCACTTTTGTCAACCGTGGAAGGTTTTGGTTTAGAAGAACCTTTAGCTCTGACAAATTTTACCTCTTTGCAAATACTAGGAGCGTCTATTCCTTCATAGCGCAATCCTCGTGTATCACGATAAATTCTACATGCTCCCAGTATCGAGGTTAATTTTTCTGAGCTGCTATTTCTAGACAAACTCTCTTTTAAGCTCGAGTTTTCTTCTTCCAACCTTTTGACCTTTTCGAGCACAATAACTAGATCATTCTTGGAAGATTCACACTGAACTTTGAGATTTTCTTGTTCCAAATCAAATAACAAGTTCATCTCAATGTTCTCCATGTTATCTAGCTTTGCTTGAAGAGTAATTTCCCGATCTCGACCTCCGGCAATTTCTTCTTTAAGCATTCGTATTTCGTTGAGATAATCTCTTGCACCAATAGAATCAAGTTGGTCTTGTAATTCTTTATTCCGAATACAAAGTCTGTCATATTTAACTTTCTCACTGAAAATGGTGCTTTCAGCTTCCGAGAGTTTCTGATGACATTCCTTAAGAAGATTATTAGCAACTGGATCTACATGGAACACTTCTTCGTCAGAATCAGAATCAGTATCCGAAAGAATTTTTCCAGAAGCTAATGCAACCTCGCCTGCGTACTCTTGGTGATCATAATATTCAGGTCCATCATCAAGAGTAGGCTAAGCTGCTGCATATGCCGATTGTCTACGGCTCCAGCTAGGGCAATCCGAAGAAAAGTGCCCGAAACCACGACAATTAAAGCATTGTACAACATCCTTAGGAGATGTAACTTTAGAAAAACTCTTTTTCCTATTTCTCAAGAGTTTTCTAAATTTTCGTGGAGTAACATCCTTAGTATCTGGCGAAACAGATTTATCCTTAGAGGATTTAGAATTGTCTGCAGCTTTAAAAGAAATCACCTCTTTTCCAGACCGGTGTCCATTATCAAATATCTTTAACTTTCCAACAAGAGTATTCCTGGAGAGTGTAGAAATATCGTTTGCTTCTTCAATGGCATGTTTCTTAGACTCGTATATTGATGGTAGAGACCTGAGAACTTTGCACACAATAACGTTCTCCGGAATAGTTCTTCCTAACGAATATGAGGAGTTAAATATTTGAGAAAGTCTTTGGTTAAACTCATCAAAGGTTTCATCATCATACATGCGAAGGTTTTCCCAGTCAGATGCAAGGTATTGAAGTCTTGCTTCTTTCTCTACAGCATTCCCTTCAAATACGGTTTCTAAGATATCCCAAGCATCTTTAGACTTATTGCACGTAGTCACGTGGTGCTGAAGATCTGGGGAAATTGCATGGATGATAGCATTTAATCCGTCGGAATTTTGGTTTGCAACACTAATCTCGACATCACTATAACTACCAATATCCTTTGCAACAGTTACACCGTCTACTATAACTATTAGAGGATCATAGCCATTTACAACACGAACCCATGATTGAAAATCACGCGCATGAAGAAACGCACGCATATCAATTTTCCACCATAAGTAATTTGTGCTATCGAACGCCGGCGATACGTTTATAGAGATAACACTTCATCCATAAAGTCGATCGCTACAAACACATACTTATGAGGTCTTAGCGTGTTTGCCTACTCTGATACCAATTGAAAAAGCGTGGGTACAACAACGACACCCAATATTTCGTTTGGCAATCTGAATGAACTAACTCCAATGTACTTTCAAGATAATCAACTAGACAGTCAGACTCAATCAAAAAAAAGTATATCCAAGAGTTATATCTCTCTCTCAACACAATCAGAGTTAAACAAAAACAAGTCTGTAAACCTGATTATAGTGTGTGAGTTCTTGGACGGTATTAAACCAATATCTTTTGTTTTTATGAAAACCTATTTAAGACTCAACGTGGATAAACCTCTTTAAGCAACAATCACAAAAGGAATATTTCAACGCGGTGTCCACTTAAAAATAGGGTTAGTCCGCACCGATCTAACAATGTGAAAATATCGAAATCAAGTGTCCAAGATCAATTAAGTCTTATCCAACAAATAAGGTTGGATTCAACAAATCGTGATTGATTAACGTACAACCTGTATTATTCCAATTATATAAATAAAATATAATGCGGAAAAGAAATAACACATACACCAGAATTTTGTTAACGAGGAAACCGCAAATGCAGAAAAACCCCGGGACCTAGTCCAGAATAAACACACACTCATTATAAGTTGTTACACCAATTTCCGACTACCTATTCGGACTAGATGTAATACCTACTTTAGCTGTATTCAAGCACTTGTATAACTCCTAGCAGAACACCGATTCTCTTTAGAATTCTTCTCGTATAACTTCTAGTAGAACACAAATTCTATTTAAAAGTTATACCCGAAAATCTTCTGGCAAAACAAGGTTCTCTTCAGAAGATACAACAACACGGTTGATACTTTTCGATCTTTTGTTTTCACAAAACACCGAATCGATTTCCCTTTAGATGTAAATCAAGGTTTTGGAAATCTTGTGTTTGTTTTGAGAAAAACAATTACTAGGTAAAAGTAATATCAAAACAAACTTGTAGATTAGGGTTTATTACACTCTTCAAGAAAAGGAAGAGAAACCTAATTATTCTACAACAAGAACAACTAGAATAAATTCAGAGATATCTTGTTTAAAACTTCTTAAGGATTTTTACGAGATACCTTAATCGAAGATTTTCTTTCTAGTTCCGATTTCGACTAACAAGTGTTGGTATACGATCGAGAACTGAAATCTATCAAAACCTAGGGTTTATGATCAACAACTCTTGAATGATCTTATATCAGAAGAGAAGACCTTAGAATAGACAAGAGGTGAAAAACCTAGATTACAAGTTGTATGACAATCACGAAGATTAAATCCAACTCGGCTTTGTGATCCCCAATACAAAGACTTTTATCTCACTCTTGTTCACGAAGAACTAAAGACATGGAAAACAACCTTATGAAGCTTACACCAATTTTCCAAAGGGGATAAAAACGTGTAGCACTCACGAACCCTTTATTTATAATGAAAGGTAGCTTGAAAGCTAAGCAAAGCTATTTTCCTTTTTCAAGACTCTCCTAATTTTGGGAGTCTTTCCTAAGTTACAACTCATGCCAAAATAATTAATTTAGCAAATATTGTATTTATGTGAATAAATCACAATCCACCTTAGAAAGGAATCACAAACACTTTAATATGATAATCAAATATATTTGGATTAATAGCCATCTTGCCTAGATAAGGAAACATCAAAAACTTGACTAAAAAGGATTTCTAGTCACGTAATTGGGCTCAAGTCCGTGAACCGTTACAAACAGTTCATGGATTGTTTGCTACTAACGAACTGTAACAATTACAACAACACTTAAATTGTTACTGAAAAGACGAGGGTACCCAAATATACCTCAATCTAAAACTTTTCCACCTATAAGTCATTTCTCCGAAAGTGATTGTCTATGGACTGAGTCGAGACAATACAACTAATCGGTTCACACTTCGTGTGATCGTCTATGGATACGAGATTGAGACAATACAACAACGAAGTATTGAAAAAAGGTTCGGACTTAACCAAATACAATAAGATTGCTATCAAGTAATTAGGAATTAACGTTTGTGTATTTTACTTCTAATTATAATAAAAACAATTCTAATTGCGAAAATGGAAAAGTAAAAGACACAACAAGATTTTGTTAACGAGGAAATCGCAAATGCAGAAAAACCCCGGGACCTTATCCAGAATTGAATACTCTCGGGATTAAGCCGTTATACAAAATCTAAACCAACTTCGTATAGTTGAGACCAAGCAACTAAACCTATAGTTTACCTAGTTCCGTCTATATCCCTGCGCCTCCAACTTGCAATAAGTCACGCACTTGGAACAATTCCTTTGTTTCGTATTCCAAACAGTAAAGGAACAAAAAATTTGTTCGGTAACAACTCTTTTAAAACAACGTGATATGAGTTTGACAAAAGGCTTTTCCGTTTATCCCAATAAACTCCTTTGTCGGGTTCTAAGATCAATCTATTCAACAACTACCAAAGTAATTGTTTAGACTATGCAATCAATACTATGAATCACAAAGAAATGTATTGATGCCGATCTACACAACTAATCAATCCAATCTATCAAAAGATAAACCGATTATAGTTGGATCCCCAGCCGATCAAGTTTTGTGCACACCAAAGATTATGAACTCAAATAAGAATTCTTCTTTGTCTTCCAAATCTTCTTAGATCGTCAATAAACACCTACACACAATCAACTTGAATCTCTTGTGATCAATCACACACAGAACGGAGTTTGTTAACAATGTATTATCACAAGACGTCTTTAGATCTACAAACAGTCTAAAGATCCCCGTCGATACTTCGATCTAGTTTGAGTGAATCTTATATCAGAAGAGAAGATTCTCAAGCATAAACAAACTAGGTGCAATCAAATTTCAACAATCGTTAGTCAATCAAATCAACCGAAAACTAATAATAAACTGCAATTATCTAGTTTCCCACCAACGGTACTCGTAGAGCTTCCCAATCCTAAAGAAAGTCTTTAAAACGAGCGGTCGTAAGAGATTTCGCCTAGTTAGGGTACTTTCCTCTCCGAATAAACGACTCCACCAGTAACAACACAACAAGGTAGTTTTGCTGGCTCTGAGGATTAGTTTGCTCGAAATGCAAACTTCAATATTTAAAGACCAAGGAAGTTTAGACACCAAGGAATTTCCAAAACCGAATATTCTCAAAGATATGCAATAAACACCCAAATCGGTTTTCATAATTCCTGGAAACGCTGTGTCCAAATATTGACCAAAATCTCAGTAGAAAATATCCAATTAGTAAATGCATATTACCAATTTTTATTTTCTAAAGATATGCATTTAATTGCTGGAAATTAAAAGCATATAAAACCAAAAACATTAATTAAAAGATTCTTAATTTATTTCGATCCGGGATTCTCCTTTAGTTATTAAGGAATATATTTGAACAATAATAGATAAGAATTATTGCACGTGTTCAAAGTATGTCGACATCTTTACTTTGTAAATCCTCTTTCATATTTACAATCTTGGAACCGATTTGCCACACTTCCAAACGTGTTTAGAATTGGTTCATCTGATTTCCAAGAACTATGTGATTGATCAAAAACATTCAATCACCATTCATGGGTTTTAACGGTTCTACCAAAACAAGTTTCGGTTCTACCTCCAAGTGGCTACTAGGATCGGTCACACTAGTTTTCATAAAATGGTTAACTAAGTACCAGGATCGGTTACCACTATTTATGGTATTTACTTGTGATCGGTTGCACAAGTTATAGGATCGGTTACACCAATTACTAAAACTTGTTAACCTACTACAAGGATCGATTACACATCTTGTGATTAGTCCCACCAAGTTCTAGGATCGGTTACCCAATGACTAGGAATGGTCACACCAATTACAAATATCGATCATACCATCTCAGGTGATTACTTAAGATTGGTTTCACTAATAAAAGTCATACCGATACATAAGTCAGGCATTGTGAATAGTTTTACCACGATACATAAAAAAGTTATGAACGGTTACACTAAACACACATATTGGTAATCCAAAGATTTGCAATGAATAACAATACCAATAAGCCTAACGATTTCCCTTTCGATTCACAAAACAAGTTTATGAATGTACTTCCTTTAAACGAATG
Source organism: Papaver armeniacum (assembly GCA_023531295.1). Classification (NCBI taxonomy): domain Eukaryota; kingdom Viridiplantae; phylum Streptophyta; class Magnoliopsida; order Ranunculales; family Papaveraceae; genus Papaver; species Papaver armeniacum. Next base: position 23,134 of record JAJJWW010018712.1, on the reverse strand, counting down.
TAAAACATTGTTTCCTAGGACGAAATCTTCACCCATACCCATACATAATCACAATAGCATTCATACGATTATGTCGATGTCTTATATACGAAGTTCAAAAGATAGGTGTTATACTTCGTTTTATAATTCCTTAATACTACGTCTAACTAGAGTATAATCATTCACAGCTTCGCAGTTATGTTTTCAATATAACACGACTTGAAAGATACGTTAGGAATGAAACAGTTCAAGTCAAAAAGTTACTGACCTCAATAGGAAGGATGATGTCGTCGTTGTAGCTCTTTACTTTTTCACATTCTTCAAGTCTTCGAGTAATAATTGTATGTATCATATCCTAATGAATTTCTAGCTAACCTATACAAAGTTGACTCTAGTAAATAATCAAGCGACTCTTTAAATGAGTTTTGGTTCACTAAAATATGACAACCAAACTTGACATACCAACGCTTGGTGGGTTCAACCGAGCTATGCTCCAACAATCTCCCCCTTTGTCAATTTTAGTGACAAAACTCTTACATCATATGGATAAACAAATTACAAGAATTCATTATACATACGCTTGATTCCAATTTTCAACAACACAATAACCTGTATTCATTCAATCCATAAATGTCACTGATGACATTATAATAACAAAGCTAATACTCCCCCTAAAGGTAAGATAGGTAGATTTTCAATCCGCACGTCTTTTTTATTCCCTTTGTAGTTATGATAACCACAAGTATCAATATGATATGTTACTCCCCCTTAGTTTATGCTTTACTCTTTCGTTAGATATAACGTTTAAGCTCCTTTCCTTAGTGATACCAAATCACTTGTTTACTCCATATATTTCTCCCCCTTTTTGTCACAAAATGACAAAGGTACGAGCAAATAAAGGACAAACCGAAAGGATCTTACAAATCTCAAAATACTTGCAACCAATAAGAGTTAAGCACGAGGGTTCCACACACCATTTTAGATAACCAATATCAAAACCGATGCTACAAAGTAATTTTTGTTTTGATATGTTACCAAGGAAACAATTGCCCGAAGCAATTTTCCCTAATAGTTTAGCATATTAAAAATTGACTAAGCACCTTAGTTCTTTTGCTAAACCGATTGTACAAATACAATCACTTGTTTGATAAGACCAAAATCAAGATCAGAATTAACTTTATTTTTCTCATCAGGTTCTAATTATTCGAACAATAACTTAGACCTTTCACTTTAAACAAGACAAGTACTAGGTTAGTTAACTAGTATTTCTTGTTAAGGCATTCGATTAGACTTGAATAACCGAATCCTACACTTTGATAAGTCTAACTAAGATCAGAATTAACTTAGTTTCTCTTATCCGGAATCGAATTGGACTAAATAAATGATCCCGAAAACTTTTGTTAATCCATAAAAAATTCATGCAAACCAAATAAATCAACTTGCATAATTATTTATCTCAACCGGAAGCAATTGAAACAAACATATACATTAAAGCACCGCAATTGCACCGTAATTTCGTTAAGCCTAAACAATTGATACCAAACAATAAAGAAAGATAACAATAGTTTTTCTCAACCGGAAACAATTGAATCACACACACATCCATACACAAATAATGGAATAAACATCAATTGTACCGAAATTTTTTTACGCAAAAGCAAAATATATGCAATAAAATCAGGCTTTTCTTAAACAGGAAAACGATTAACTAACAAATTCGTTACCTCAAATTCCGCATCCTATTCTCCCCAGAAAGATATGTCATTAAGCGCAAGTTCAAATTAGAACTCTCCACCATTAATATTGCCATCCTCCCGCAAGAACAAAAGAACAACAACAACAACAACCTTTACCAGAGAAAGGTTGAATCGGTTTTAACTAATGCATATCAAAAGTTGAAAACCCCGAAACACATATACTTTTATGCTAAACCAAAAACGACTCAACATATTGTGACTTTTTCACACATGAGTTTGAATCGGAACCCCTTATGATCCTTTGATAAAGCCTACCAACATGGGCTATAACTTAATCCCGCTAAACTAAAAAGTCACCCAAACCATAAGGGTTCACACCATATAAGATCGAATATTAAGGTTATGAAAAAAAAAATCAAACATCCCATAACACATATCAATAATATAAATCATTCAAGCACAGGCTATGTAATCGAAAAACTATCACAAGAACAATTATAAAATAATAATTTTATTCATAAATAAGATAGTTTTATTCAAAATAGACTTTATTGAAAGAGATCAAAAACTAATGTCTATTTTTCCTTGATAGATCTTTAAACAGTTTCTTAAAGATCATCTTCAATATCCTCAAATTTTTCAGGATCTTCATCAACAACATCTCGAATGATATCTCGGATTCTGCACACAGTACCTTGGTTATGTTCACAGTCTAAAGCATTAACCTTTCGATTAATATTCCGAGCATACTCCCTATTACCAATTCCAAGTTTAATCAATTTCATTTGGTTACAGATAACAGTTCTTAGTAATGCTGCCTGTTTATGATGAGTTTCAATAGTACTGAGGAGGACTTGTCGGAGATTGAGAATATAAATCTTAGCATCCAAATTGTTTTGGACAAGGATATGAGTTACATCTTCCTTTTCTTTATCTTCACAACCAGATTTCTTGAAGGAATCAAGATCAATAGTTTCATTCAAAGCCGTTGCACTCAGCGCTTTTAGAAGTTTAGCTCGAGATATGGTTTGAGAATACATCCTTTAGCATAAGTTCTCAAACACGTTGAGTACATATACTTGAAATATCTTTAACACATACCAAACATAGATGTCAGCCTTAAATAAATAATTCTGAAAGAATTTTCGCATCTTATGTGTTACTGAATCACAACTTTCTTCGAAAAAAATTTATCTTCTAGATCAGTATCAAGAGATACTTTAGATAGGAAACTTATCCTGTTCACACAAGTTGTTTGCAAGACAACTTTTCTACACATGGAGACAGATTATGCATCTTCAGGTAGATTGTGTAAACTCTCTATGTTGAATAAGAGATTATTGACATGATACAGATTGCCCAGATATGTGTGCTTCCTTACATCAATAGATTGGGCATTGTAAGGATGCACATTCCTACGCGATTAAGTGTTGGGGTGAGGATCTTCCTCACCAAATATCTTTTGAGGAATTTCTTCCTTCTTACTTTTAGGGACATTATCATGTTCCCTTGTGTGGGTTTTGAATCCATCCTCTTCATTAGGAATATTGCGAGATGATATATCCTTGATTACATCTTGTGCCCAGGATGGTATGTTCCTTGAACTTGAACCCGTGTGATGTTGATCTACCATCAGACAGATTGTTGATGTGTACTCTTAAGGTATCCATTCCTTGTTGGAAATGTTTTTCTAAACACTTGTCTAGATATACCTTTCGACATGTCTCTGTAAGAAGATCTTCAATAAGGATTTTATTCCTTATTTGTGAATGCTCCAGAGATTGAGTAAGAATTTCACACTCTGTAGTCTGTTGATGAACTTCATTGCATAAAGCCAATTTTTGTTCCAAATAATCTGCCAGATTATTTTGAAGACTGGGTGTTTCTCGCTTTCCCTCACAAATTCTTACATTCAATTGAACAATAAGTTCTAGGATATCATCTAGACTGTCAATGGTTTTTTCCTTTTCTGAATAGTTTTCAACATTTTTGAAAAATATTTCTAACATTTTACGAAATTCAGAACTTGGGTAGGCAAGTGAATAATCTAATCTCTTTTCACATTTTCAAAAAGACGATATTTCACTTGAGATTGATGTCAGATCCAAAACATGTTTCTTGAGTTTCAAATTCATTCTTTTCTGATCTGGAACCTGAATCTCAATAAAGTTATCAGTCATAGACTTTTTCCTTGATTTACGAAAAGACTTACGAGACCAATTTTCATTGACCTTGTTTGAGACTTTATTCTCATTATCTTGACATACGTTAACTGAGTTTTTCATAAGTTTAGCTTTGGTTTTCTTATTTTGAGTCATATCTTATAGGTTGGATCGCACAAAACACAGATTGTTAGATCTTTTTGTGTTTTCCTGCTCTGATACCAATTGAAAATACGAGGGTACCCAAATATACCTCAATCTAAAACTTTTCCACCTATAAGTCCTTTCTGCCAAACTGATTGTCTATGGACTGAGTCGAGACAATACAACTAATCGGTTCACACTTCGTGTGATCGTCTATGGATACGAGATCGAGACAATACAACAACGAAGTATGATTACTTGATAAAAGGTTCGGACTTAAGCAAACACAATAGGATTGCTATCAAGTAATTAGGAATTAACGTTTGTGTATTTTACTTCTAATTATAATAAAAACAATTATAATTGCGGAAATAGAAAAGTAAAAGACACAACAAGATTTTGTTAACGAGGAAACCGCAAATGCAGAAAAACCCCGGGACCTTGTCCAGAATTGAATACTCTCAAGATTAATCCGCTATACAAAATCTAAACCAACTTCATATAGTTGAGACCAAGCAACTAAACCTATAGTTCACCTAGTTCCGTCTGTATCCCTGCGCATCCAACTTGCAATAAGTCACGCACTTGGAACAATTCCTTTGGTTCGTATTCCAAACAGTAAAGGAACAAAAAATTTGTTCGGTAACAACTCTTTTCAAACAAGGTGATATGAGTTTGACAAAAGGCTTTTCCATTTATCCCAATAAACTCCTTTGTCAGGTTCTTAGATCAATCTATTCAACAACTACCAAAGTAATTGTTTAGATTATGCAATCAATACTATGAATCACAAAGAAATGTATTGATGCCGATCTACATAATTAATCAATCCAATCTATCAAAAGATAAACCGATTATAGTTGGATCCCCAGCTGATCAAGTTTTGTGCACACCAAAGATTATGAACTCAAATAAGAAATCTTCTTTGTCTTCAAATCTTCTTAGATCTTCAATAAACACCTGCACACAATTAACTTGAATCTCTTGTGATCAATCACACACAGAACGAAGTCTGTTAACAATGGATTATCACAAGACGTCTTTAGATCTACAAACAATATAAAGATCCCCGTCGATACTTCGATCTAGTTTGAGTGAATCTTATATCAGAAGAGAAGATTCTCAAGCATAAACAAACTAGGTGCAATCAAAGTTCAACAACCGTTAGTCAATCAAATCAATCGAAAACTAATAATAAACTGCAATTATCTAGTTTCCCACCAACGGTACTCGTAGAGCTTCCTAATCCCAAAGAAGTCTTTAAAACGAGCGGTCGTAAGAGATTTTTCCTAATTAGGGTACTTTCCTCTCCGAATAGATGGCTCCACCAGTAACAACACTACAAGGTAGTTTTGCTGGATTTGAGGATTAGTTTGCTCGAAATGAAAACTTCAATATTTATACACCAATGAAGTTTGGACACCAAGGAATTTCCAAAACCGAATATTCTCAAAGATATGCAATAAAAGCCCAAATCGGTTTTCATAATTCCTGGAAATGCCCTGTCCAAATATTGACCAAATCTCAAAGAGAAAATCTTCAATTAGTAAATGCACATTACCAATTTTTATTTTCTAAAGATATGCATTTAATTGCTGGAAATTAAAAGCATATAAAACCAAAAACCTTAATTAAAAGATTCTCAATTTATTTCGATCGAGGATTCTCCTTTAGTTATTAAGGAATATCTTTGAAAAATAATAGATAAGAATTACTGCACGTGTTCAAAGTATGTCGACATCTTTACTTTGTAAATCCTCTTTCATATTTACAATCTTGGAACCGATTTGCCACACTTCCAAACGAGTTTAAAATTGGTTCATCTGATTTCCAAGAACTATGTGATTGATCAAAAACATTCAATCACTATTCACGGGTTTAACGGTTCTACCAAAACAAGTTTCGGTTATACCTCCAAGTGGCTACTAGGATCGGTCACACTAGTTTCCATAAAATGGTTAACTAAGTACCAGGATCGGTTACCACTATTTATGGTACTTGTGATCGGTTGCACAAGTTATAGGATCGGTTAAACCAATTACTAAAACTGGTTAACCTACTACAAGGATCGATTACACATCTTGTGATTAGTCCCACCAAGTTCTAGGATCGGTTACCCAATGACTAGGAATGGTCACACCAATTACGAATATCGATCATACCATCTCAGGTGATTACTTAAGATTGGTTTCACTAATAAAAGTCATACCGATACATAAGTCAGGTATTGTGAATAGTTTTACCAAGATACATAAGCAAGTTATGAGCGGTTACACTAAACACACATATTGGTAATCCAAAGATTTGCAATGAATAACAATACCTATAAGCTCCTGGCGATTTTCCTTTCGATTCACAAAACAAGTTTATGAATGTACTTCCTTTAAACGAATGTAAAACATTGTTTCCTAATACGAAATCTTCACCCATACCCATACATAATCACAATATCATTCATATGATTATGTCGATGTCTTATATACGAAGTTCAAAAGATATGCGTTATACTTCGTACTATAATTCCTTAATACTACGTCTAACTAGAGTATGATCATTCACAGTGTTAGAGCATTGTTCGGTCAAACTCGCATGTGTTGCTATCTCAATCATGTTTGTCAATGTTAGTGATCAAAATTATAAGTCTTGATTTCTAGTCTATTATAGCTAAAGGTCTCGGACTAGGATAGAAAGTGTAGTTGAGCTCAAGACTCCATGGCAATCATCATACAAGACGAAGGACTACTCAAGGAACTGGTGGAACTTCATCGACTAAAAGGTATGTGGAGACTTGAACTTATCTGTCACTAAAAAGTCTATTTACTCTATCTCTTATTCTTGATACAAAAGTCGTTTTGATATATAGACTTTCATTATACACATTTGCTATTTCGAGCCGAGTTTAACTCGCTTATCTATTTCTCAAAATGTGTGTTGGTAAGCTTTCACTTTAGCCAAATTCATCTTTACCTAGTGACGAATGTCATGTTATGTTTCAATCACTTTGAAAATTGCTCTAACGAAAAATGGTCTGTGAATAACGGCTATATAACGTCCTCTGAGAATGTTTCAATGATTGAAATGAGAGTTTAGATTACATAACCTTTGGTAGGATATAAGCATTATTGTGGAAACACATATATGTATAAGTTCTTATTCCTTGAACCAAAGTTTGCGAACTTTGTTGATCAAGATAAACGGAATGTGGCGTGAGCCAAGTCCGCAAACTGGCGGAAGTTCTCGACCCGAGAATTTCTGCTGGAGTTTGTGAACTCCTTCCGTAAGCTTAAGTCCACGAACCCAGTCCGCGAACTTGAGTAGTTTATATCTAAAATCGGTTGTTCTTGAATTCATGTTTATATAAACTAAGGAATGCTTTTGCAAACCGTGGCTATAAAGTTCATGAACCGATTCGAGTGAATCAAACCGTTTTTGCTTCGATTGTGTCTTGTGTAGTTACATAAAATCTAAGCAATTGAACAACTCTCTAACTAGTTCATTTGAGTCATTTGAACTAGTTATGGTGAAGAAGAATATGGTTGATATGAAAGTGATCATATGGCTAACTATTGTGTGTAACAAGCTAAGGTTTCGATCCAACGGTTGATAAATATTAGCTTGAATCTAATCAGGTTTTCATATAACGGTGAATATTGAATGCTTTGTTACCATGCTAACATTGATTGCAAACCCTGATTTGAAAGACTATATAAGGGAGAACTCTAGCAACTGGGAAACCTAATCCCCACAGATTACGTATGATACTAGTTGCATAAGCTAGAGTCGATTCTCCTTTAACCTTGGGTTTTCTTCTCTAAACCAGGTTAACAACTTAAAGACTTCATTGGGATTGTGAAGCCAGACCGATACTACTTTTCTTGTAGTTGTGTGATCTGATCTTGTTGTTTATATCATACGAGTACAATTGGAATAATTGGCTTGAGATTTATATCTCCGATCGGCAAGATATAAAAGATATCACAAACACTTCGTCTCATCGTTTGTGATTCCGAAATACCTTTTTCGCTGCGTCGATTAAGATTATTGTGAGGTGATTGATAATACTAGGATGTTCTTCGGGAATATAAGTCCGGGTTATCAATTGGTTCCTGTTCACCTTTATTTATCAAAAGATGGAACAAAAACTCGTAGGTATATTCGTGGGAGACGGATTTATCTATTACCGTAGACTTTTCTGTGTGATAAATATTTGTTTATTAAAGTCTTCGACTTTGGGTCATAGCAACTCTTAGTTGTGGGTGAGATCAGCTAAGGGAATCAAGTACATAGCATCCTACTGGGATCAGAGACGTATGTGCATAACTGTACCTTGGATCAGTGTGAGATTGGTTGGGGTTCAACTACAAATCTGCATCGAAGTTAATTTGGAGTAGGCTAGTGTCCGTAGCGGCTTAATACAGTGTGTTCAATCTGGACTAGGTCCCGAGGTTTTTCTGCATTTGCGGTTTCCTCGTTAACAAAATTCTGGTGTCTGTGTTATTTCTATTCCGCATTATATTTGTTTATATAATTGAAATATCACAGGTTGTGCGTTGTTCAGTCAATTAGAATATCCGACCTTTTGGTTGTTGATTTAAATTGATTGACACTTGGATATTGGTCTTTGGTACCATCCAAGTTATCTCTCTTTGATAAAGACTCGCAGATTTCTATTTGGTTGAGTAAAGATCAAATCGAGAGATTAAGATATAAACTTTTTGATATAATTTTCTTTGGATTGAGTCTGACTGTCTAGGTGATTCTCTAGAAAGTATATTGGAGTTTGTCCATACAGATTTCTAAGCGAAATATTGGGTGTAGTTGTTGTACCCCCGCTTTTTCAATTGGTATCAGAGCAGGCAAACACCTTAAACCTAACAAGTTTGTGTTTGTTCGTTCCTTAAAAATTGTCCCATGGGAAATTTCTTTAGAAAACTTGCTCTTGGCATCTGTAACGCACGCCAGAATTCCTTAAAGATTGCTCAAAGATTATTATGGTCAAAACCGCTGGTTTCTCTTGATAGTCTCTCTTCATCTAAAAAGGAAGATTTAGATGATAAGTATCAATCTAAAGGAAAAAATAAAACGAAGGAAAGATTAAGAAAACGTTCGTCACGCTCTAGGATATGGACCCTCAATAGATTAACTCTCTATCTCTTTGAGGAGTACTATCATAATGGATCAATTGATAAAGATCTATTCAGGGCGTTCGAAGGCGTTTTTAAATTCTTAGAAAAACTTAAGTCTATTAAGTCTGAGAATCATTCCAAAAAAGGTTCTATACATGTTAAAACAAATAATACTGTGCTACCTAGGAATCTGAAGAATTTTCCTTCTAACCAGGTTCAACAAAGGAGAGAAAGCTCTGACAGTCCTGATTGTCGCAATTATTTTGATTACACAACGGGGACTGTTCACACATATCAGCCAGAAATGTTGCATGAGAATTCCTCTGCGCATTATGCCTCTTGGTAACAAGCTTGGAACTACCCTATTTGTAATATCTTGGAACGGGGCAAGAAATGGTTTGAATTGTGTACAGGTTTGTTATTCTCTTTTAGAATACCAATTAAAGCTTTCTTCTGCATCCATTGTCTCTGACAAAGTGTGTTATCACGGGATGCATAACCTTTGATGTGCAAACGGTTAAGAAAAATCTCACTTTCCTTGTGTGGGTCGCGGTTCACATACGGGTCCAAGCCCATCTTTGGTCTTATAAAGAAGAAGTTTGCGCACTCTCTTCTTCATCACCCGCCCGCGTACGTGAACCTCTAGGGTTTTGTGTATTTCCACCATTGAAGCCTCCTTGGAGAAATTGAAAGAAAGGGTGTTCAAGTTTCACTCCAAGTAAGTAAATTCTTCTTGTTCCTTTCAATTTCTTAGATCTCATGATGAATTATAAGGGATCAAAAACAAGCTCCAAAAGCTCAAATACCTCTAGCTTGGATTTTCCTTGTGACCAAAATTCTCTTAGGATTAGGTTTGTGGATGATTCTTGTGCTAGAATTTTTGAAAAGATTTCATCTAAAGGTTTCATCCTTGAAAAGAAATTGGATCTCTCTAGTGGGCATGAAGAGGATTTAGCTTGCTTTAAAAAATTCAAGCTTAGATTTATCTTTGATGGTCATGGTCAAGGTTTTGATTCTCTCACAAGAATTTTCTATGCCAACATTCATGATGTTGATCTTAATAAGATGGAATTTAAATCCATGATAAATAGAGAAAGATTTCTTGTTGGTAGAGAATTGATTTCAAAGATTACCAACATTCCGTTGGGGAACGTGCGTCTTCCTAGACCAAGTGATGAACGCCCATCATGTGATGAAATCTCTTGGGCTTTGTAGCAAGAAGGTAGCTTGGAATCTAGGAAAGTTTCCTACTAATGATCTTGGTATCCCGTTGTTGGCTTTTGGGAAACTTGGTATCCCCAATATTTGTCCCTCCACAATTGAGAATTCTTGGTGGAGTCATGAGTTTGCGGAATTAGTCTATTTCCTTGAAATTGGTGTTCAAAGTCTCGATATTTGTGGTTTTATCATTTATCAAATGATTTCGATGACTTCACCCATCAAGATGTTAGGTTACCCCTGCTTGATTGGACAAATTTTCCATGATCGTGGTCTTGATTCGATTGGCAACTCTCTCGAGGTTCCCAAACCGGTTCGTCCGTGTACCTTTAGACGCATAAGGGAGAATGTGTGCAAAAGACAAAGAGATGCTTCACTCAACGATTGTGACCCTACCACTTTGAGTCTTCTTCAAAAAATTCACAAGGGTGTGTGTAAAGTCGATTCAAGGGTGAAGTGTGTCCAAGAACAATTGTCTTTGATTGCAATGAAGTTTCCCGAACTCAAGGAATAATTGAACACCATTCAAGCATCTTGGAGTATCTCGGATGAGGAAGAAGAAGATGAGTAATTTGTGTTCTTAGTTTGTCTAGCAAATCTTCTATTTTTCTGTTTTTGTTGGAAGAATAACTAGAGTGTGGAATAGCCATTATTGTGATTACACATAGCTATGTCCAACGTTTTCATCTTCATGTTTTTAGATTTATTGGTTTAAACTCTAAATTTGTTTGGAAGATGATTTTTCCAGTATTAATCTTTATGGTTTTATATATTGCAATTGTTATGGGATATGTGTGTTTGCGTCCGTGAACTATGATTGTCCCATATCTTGTCAAAACTAAAGTCTTTCATAAGTCGATATTCATATGTTGATAAAGGAATGAATGGACTTTTGACAAATACAAAAGTTAAGCCAATATTGTCAATTATTAACGCAAGATAGGTTAAAATCTTTTGTTTTCAAGGATTATGTATATTGTTTGTCATTGTGCAAATGGTGATGGAAAATAGAATGAATCCTTGTGTATTCTGAAGAATTGATCTTCCCGATCCATATTTTATGTATTCTTGTGAGGCTCCGAAATGTGTCTTATGTTGAGCACTAAACAACCAAGTTGATTATTTTATGAAGCTTTGTTGTTGTTCCGTAAGGTACTTTATGTCGAGCATTTTTGAACTAAATTAATCATCTTGTTTGGTTATTTAGTTATAACTCCATAAGTCTTCTTATGTTTGAGCATTTTTGACTAGGTTGATTATTTTCATGATTAACTTAGTCATTGCTCCATAGATTCTCTTATGTCGAGTATGACCAATTAAATTGATTACTTTTGTGATTAGTTTGGTTGTGTATTTCGATTAGATTAATTATGGGTTCTCTTGTGATTAATCTAATTGAGTATTTTTGAGTCTCCATAAGTTCACTTGTGTTGAGTATTATCGATTAAATTAATCATAAACTTCTTATGGTTAATTTAATTGAGTATTTTGGATTCAAATTCATACTTGTATGTGATTTGTTATGTTCAAATAAATCCTTCTTTTCTTTCGAAATTAAGGTCGCTCTTGTTGTTCTTTCGGGAATGACATATTATGGGGGAGAGTTCTTTTTGAACTTGTGCTTAATTGCCAAATCTTTGTGGGGAGTGCGGATGTGGAATATTATAGGGGTTGTCTTGTATCTTTAAACTCCTTGATGAATGCATTTAGCTTCGGCTTTATGATTGCATCTAAATAAGATGATATGTGTTTCTTTCTTTTGGTCATGAAATGTCTCTTTCGGAAATTTCATTAGGATCCCGTTCTTGTACCTTTGCCAAATTTGTTGACAAAAAGGGGGAGAATTAATATGTAGTTCACACTACAAATACATATGGTTTTCAGATCATTATGTAAGGGGGAATGGTTTCCATGTGAGATGGAGTATTGACAAAGGAGGAGTGATACATATCACCATAGTATTGTTGTTGAAGTTATGATACAATTGGACTTTGACGCTGTGTAATGATACTATGACACTGTATAACAATGATTGAGAACTCTTGTTTTCTTGTTGTTATAGCTACGAATTTTCAACAACGATGATGCTAAACTTACAACCTTTGGGATCATTGGAGTACTTGTAAGTGACGAAGATTTCGAGTAATGTTGAAGATTAGACATGTGAAATAGGAGCTACAAAAGTTAATTTATTTATATTTTGTATTCCATATGTATTAATAGTTTTGTCACTAAAATTGACAAAGGGGAGATTGTTAGAGCATTGCTTTCAAATTCGAACTCGCATGCGTTGCTATCTCAAGCATGTTTGTCAATGTTAGTGATCAAAACTATAAGTATTGATTTCTAGCCTATTATAGCTAAAGGTCTCGGACTAGGATAGAAAGTGTAGTTGAGCTCAAGACTCCATGGAAATCATCATACAAGACGAAGGACTACTCAAGGAACTGGTGGAACTTCATCGACTAAAAGGTATGTGGAGACTTGAACTTATCTGTCACTCAAAAGTCCATTTACTCTATCTCCTATTCTTGAGACAAAATTCGTTTTGATATATTGACTTTCATTATACACATTTGCTATTTCGAGCCGAGTTTAACTCGCCTATCTATTTCTCGAAATATGTGTTGGTAAGCTTTCGCTTTAGCTAAATTCATCTTTACCTAGTGACGAATGTCATGTTATGTTTCAATCACTTTGAAAATTGCTGTGACGAAAAATGGTCTGTGAATAATGGCTATATAACGTCCTCTGAGAATGTTTCAATGATTGAAATGAGAGTTTAGATTACATAACCTTTGGTAGGATTTGTGGAAACACATATATGTATAAGTCCTTATTCCTTGAACCAAAGTTTGTGAACTCAGTCCGCGAACTGGCGGAAGTTCTCGACCCGAATGACTCAAATGAAACTTGTTATAGAGTTGTTCAATTGCTATATTCTCATAGAAGTATAAAAGAACACAATTGAAGCAAAATCGGTTTGATTCACTCGAATCAATTCATGAACATTATAGCCACGGTTTGCAAAAGATTGCATTCCTTATTATATAAATGTAATAGTTCATGGCACAACCGATTCTAGAACTTAACCCACTCAAGTACGCAAACATGTACGCATACTTTCAAACACAATAGAAATTCCCGGACCCAAACCCTTCGCCAGTACGCGTACGGGTATGTGTACTTAGGCACTTGGAATTTCACAACTAACAGGTACGCATACGGGTATGCATACTATAGTTCCGGTCATGGATCACATATATGCAAGAACACATACTATTTTTATAATCCAATGATGGTTAAGTATTCTAAACTCTATTTAAATCATTGAAATTTTCTTGGAGGATGACAATAGTTGTTTTCACGAACTATTAGCATCAGAGCAATTTTCAAGTTATTGAAATAATCATAACGAAACATTCCAAGTCTGCACCAAATGATTGTATCACACAAACCATGTAAGTTGTTACTCGGCGATTTTCACAAGATCGTCTTTTGACTTTCACAAGAATATAAGATGAACTTGGTTAAAGCGAAAGCTTACCAACACATATTTCGAGAAATATGTGTTTAGTTAAACTTAGCTCGAAACAATAAATTGTTCCACATATTCAAAAAATTACCCAACATAATATGTGTGTCCCAATTCTTTTGCAATCCTCACCGCATTTACAAGGGCTTCTTGGTGAGGATGCACTTCCAACACAATCAGGTTGTGTTGAGGTGAACAAAATCTTGCTCACCACAGGTATTTGAAACAAAATCATGCATAGACTCTAGGAATTTAACAACTTCCTTGAAACTTTTAATAACTGTTCCATACCTTTTTAAGAGGTTATCCCTTGTCGAACTCTTGTCTGGGAGATCCTTCTTAATAGCACTCGTTGCTTTATTGATCTTCTTTGGTACCCATTTCTGAGCAGCTTTTGGAGCAACGTATTTATTTTTCTCCCCAATATAATTATGAAACTTCTTTTGGGGAATACTATAAGAACTGATTTTATGAGACTCAGTTTTTCTCCAGTTTGGAACATTAGATCTTGTCATCTTATCAGAATCAGATCTGGATTTATCTCGTTTAAGAAATCTGCAATTCCTTTGCAAGTGACCTGGTTTTCCACAATAAAAGCAATGTTTAGTAGAATGGAAAAAGTTATATTTAGTGTTACCTGAATGTGTATGTGCTTGCTTTGGAGCTTGACGAATTTCCTCTTTTAAATCATCTCCAGTTTGGTAGAGATACTTCACTTTTGTCAACTGTAGAAGATTTTGGTTTAGAAGAATCTTTAGCTCTGATAAATTTTACCTCTTTGCAAATACCAGAAGCGTCTATTCCTTCATATCCCAATCCTCGTGTATCACGATGAATTCTACATGCTCACAATATCGAGGTTAATTTTTCTGAGCTACTATTTCTAGACAAACTCTCTTTTAAGCTCGAGTTTTCTTCTTCCAACCTTTTGTTGATGGTGGTTTTTAGTTCAAGGGTAAAATCGTAAAACCCTGTATTTAATACGCTGTCATCCTGCAAAGGAACAAAAGCCATTTGAAAGTAATGAGTGCATAAACCTTTTCGCTCACAGATGTATTGAGAAATTCAATATATTTGTATATATATATAATTCACTCAAAATGGTGCATATAACAACTATCCCAAATGTTCTATGGATTTTATATTCCACCAGCATTATTCACTAATGCATCGCCCGCCTATTATTTTCCTATGCTATGTTTCCCTGCTGAACTCTCAATGTTGGCATGACATGGCGACTAATGTTCACTCGCAGTAGAGTAGCACGAATCTCCCAAAGTGTCAGTATTGAGATCTGCATGAAAGCACTCATGACACAGGCTGCGCCACTCTCTGATAAAAAGATTTTTCGTGTCAACGCGCTTTTTAATTAAAAGTTAGCACGATCGATGCGCTTAAATTCCTTAAGAAAAATCTAGACTGTCCATGTCAGTCTTAAAGAGCAATCGCGGCCACACGATTTGGCCACACAATTCAACAAGCTTAGCCTCTTCCTAGCGGAACTAGGCAACCTCCATAATGTCCACCGGTGGGCCCACTAGCATCCCAACCGATCGGAATTCCTTTAGTTCACCCGCAACACCCCTGAATGTTAGCCAGAATCTGGGTGATCGCGCTGTTGAAAAGGGAGCTCAAACGAGCTAAGACAGACCATAACGGTCTCAAATTCATCACATCCGCCCAACTTAGCTAGCCTAGTTGGACGGTCTAGATATTCCTTCGAATGATCAAAATAGTGCTGGCGTGTTCACCGGCGACCCAACTCAATCGCTGGTCGATCGACTTTCTCATGGCAAGCCAAGAGCGCGCCAAATCGCTTGATCGAACTAGGGTGAACGCGCTGTTTTAGAAGCGCTAATTTGCGTTGCGGCAGCATGCTACTGTCGTAAATCGATCACATTCGTCCATCTTCGCCAGCCAAATTGAATGGCTTAGATCTGATTTTAGGCGACCCAATAGATGTCAGCATGATCACCGGAAGCTCGCCTTTGCATCTGACCAATCGGCCTGCTCAAACCAATGTTCAGTGCCTTGAATCGATTATCCTAAATAGGGTTGGCCACACGGTTTCTAAGCCCTAAATTCAATCAACAGCAGTACGCAACTACCGCAAATCATCCCATCCATCCAACTTCGCTAGCCTAGTCGGATGGTATAGATTTATTTTCAGGAGGCCAACAGGGTAACGCTATAATCGCCGACCATCCCTCCTCCACAGGGAACGATCGGCCAAGTTGTGGCTTGCTCATAGGGTTCCCAAACGATCGCCCAAAGGTGGCCGGTCACGCTCTTTTTAAGACATTCAACTCGCGACTAATTTGGAGGAACTCTAAAACAACGATGCTTCTTGCACATCAATTATTTTTCAGCAGTTTGTTTAAAAAGCGACATTTCATTTGCATCAATTATAAACGATTCTTTATGAATATTGATATCACAAATAATTTTATTATTTGACCTAAAAGCACTATATGCTACTTTAAAAAGCGAGTCTCATGACTTGACTCATTCAACAGTTGTACATATTTTCCTACAAAATACTCGAGACATCAAACGTACAAACTGGGGGATGTTCGCTGGGGTATTGGTCCGGTGGTTTACGGCGTGCGGCGTGCAACGTGCCCATTACGAGAAAGTGTCAGGAAAGGACGGACAATTAACAGAGAGAGTAGTGGGTGAAAGGGTGACCAGTCTTCCCTCATAATGGAAACGTGATGATCACCACCTTTCGCACAACCCCACTTCTCCATTACTTAACTGCCTCCACTTCCTACGAGATCAGGGTGCGCTCAATGACTTGTATAAATAGGATTTCAACCTATTTCAACAAAAAACACACAAGTGTTATCAACAAAAGTATCCAGAAACTATATTCTAATACAAATCATAAAATAGCCACCCCTTCATAATTCAACATTCTGATCTCAAACTCCTTCTTCGCTTCCCTCCCTAAGATCAACCCTTCTCCTTCACTTTGTGACCAAATTGAATCTGGAACGGCCATTTCTTGGTTTAGGCCATAGTCTTACAGATTGATCTCTCGAATCTAAAAGTACTCTTGTGCAAGACATTTGTTTAGGGTTTGAATTCGTTTCTCATCAACACACCCAAATTTACCAAAAACAGAGAACTGCTTTTTACCCCAAAACAATCAAGCGACCACAAGGAGATTAATCTCTCGGTTGCAAGATCAATTTTTAATTTCATTTCAATTTTCTCAATCTCACTAGGGTAGATCTTAGATCTAATAACCAAAATTAACTTCAATCACCAATTCCAACTTTCCCTTTTATGATGTACCCTTGTCAGCCAAACTCTTCCAAAATCACGAATGCTCGAAATCCAATCATCATGGAAGATATGACGAAAATGCTGGAGCATGTTGTGGCGAATCAGGCCAATATCGTCAAGCTGCAAAATGAGACGTTTTGTCTCTTAAAAAGTATGGCAAACCATTTGTGGCAAGAGTCAGCAAACATTTGCTCAGAAGATGCCACCAATTTTAGAAGTGCCACCAATTTTAGAAGTGACACAAAAAATGTTGATTCTTTATCTGAAGTTTGTGCCTCCGTCAAGACGATGCAGACAGAATACGTAGCCACATCGGACATGAGCCGAAAGGAAACGATCAACAAAATCCAGCCAACGACAAAGGGCCGATACAGTTTCACAAGGGGAGGGACTCGCCAGGAGTGTCACAATACCTGCAAGATAAGGGTAAGGAACCGGCTTATGAAGCTTTGCTGGAAAATCTGTATCTCAAGACCCTCACAGAAGTTCAGAGAGTTGTTCAACAATCCATAGCCACGATCGCTTTGACTTTACTGAATAGAGAAGCGCCTGAAGAAGGAGAAATTTACCAAGGCCTCCATGAAGACAAGAATTGCGATGATGAACGGTACTCAGTTCAACTACCTCATAACGCTATTGTCACTGATGCATAGCCCTCGAGAGAAGTTGCACTTCAGAAAAACCGCCAAACTAAACGATTTGCACCTATATCAACGCACACTCGTGCCTCAACTCCATTCTCGAAACGAGTTTCGTATCAAGGCCCACATGAGTTCTCACGACAACAACCACTAACGCGAGAAAAAACAGACTCAGGGTACGCGCGCTTCCCATTTCCAATGAAGAAAGTTCAGGAGTTGCTTGAAGATTGGGCACGAGACGGAGTAGTTCAACTACCTCATGTGTGGCGCTCACCAACTGATCGAGAAATGACATATTTGAGGTATTGCCACTACCACAGGTTCGTCCATCATCCTACCAGTGAATGCAACGGCCTGAAGCGCATTGTCCAGGAAAAGATTAACTCTGGAGAGTTACGTCTATGAACTGGAGATTCTCCATTTCTCTACAAGTCGACACATGCAGTCAACAAAACAAATTGGGTGGAGACTTCCCATTATCAGAGAGGCGCGTCATAACTGGATTGGAGCAATTCTCCAGAAAGCGATTTTGTTATTGGGTCTCATGAACAAGTAAGTTTCATAAAATGCATTGATTGTTTCGAAATTCACTGGGGACTCGACACATGCGTCAGCTCATTTTGAGAATAAAACCAATAATACGATTATTCTAAAATATCATATTACTCTAGTATTTCCCTTTTTTGTGAAACATTCACAATTTCTCCAAAAAGGGTTGCGCTATTTGCATTCCAACTTGTTAGTTCATCCAAATATTATCACTTCCAGAAAATTACTCACAAAATCATTTTAAGAGTAACTCAACTCAAAAATACCCATAGAGCAATCACCTACTAGTTCATAACCAGAAAATCAAAACCATAAAAGAGGCGTCTTTTGCCTTTTCAAAAAAAAAAACCTAAAAAAAAAAAAAAATCATGAAGAAAAGCATTCAAGGGAAATCGTCCAACAATGGCTCATTCTTCTTGGAGAAAGCACGATCACCTGCTTCAACTTTAACTCCTGGGATAACTTCTCAACTTCTGCCTCTTGATGTTTAATAAAAGCCGCGGAAGGAACTTCAGCCATTTCAGTTTGCAGCTTTTGGATTTTGGAAAATCCTTCACAGTATCAGGAGGCGTTGAACTCAAAGTTCACAAACATGTCCCAGTGGAACTCCCAGTTTTGAACTACGTCTGTAGGATCAGAATATCGCGACATCAATACTTCGCGGGACCAATAAATAACAACATTGCGAGGGCGTCGCAGGGAAGTAAAATAAATGACGCAATAAATGACGACAGCCAGAACATGGGAAGAATGTGAAGACTCAACGAAATTTAGGAGTGTCGCGAGAATTGATACATGTACGCTTGCGATATGTCGCAAGCCATTCCCGAAAGTAAAGGACAGCTTAACCATCATCCACTGTATACTACCCTATATAAAGGGTTGAGTAAGTCTGTTGAGGGAGAGTTCTTTTTGAATTGTTAAGCAAGTTTTGAGGAGAGAGAAAGTTTCAGAGTGATTATAATTCTTTAACTCATTTCTATTTCACATTGTAAAGATTCAGAATATCGCGACATCAATACTTCGCGGGACCAATAAATAACAACATTGCGAGGGCGTCGCAGGGAAGTAAAATAAATGACGCAATGAATGATGATGCCTGAACATGGGAAGAATGTGAAGACTCAGCGAAATTTAGAGTGTCGTGAGAATTGATACATGTACGCTTGCGATATGTCGCAAGCCATTCCCGAAAATAAAGGACAACTTTAGTCATTATCCACACGTATACTACCCTATATAAAGGGTTGAAGTAAGTCTCAGTTGAGGAGAGTTCTTTTTGAATTGTTAAGCAAGTTTTGAGGAGAGAGAAAGTTTCAGAGTGATTATAATTCTTTAACTCATTTCTATTTCACATTGTAAAGATTCAAGTATTCAATCGATAGAAATCATAATCATTGATCTTAAAATGACTTAATTGTGTATATTCTAGTGAGGGGTGTAGTGTAGGATTTCCTGCAACTACATAATGGCGCTAGAAACAGGGAGTGATTGAAGATAAGAGATTGGATATTGTCACGAAAGCGGTAAAACTCAAGAGTATGATGGATAAATTGAAGAAAATTAGAATCAGGGAGGGAAATGAAGAATTGGAATGTAATATGATTTCAAAATCAATGGTTAATAAATTTCATGAAAATATCAAAGGGAGAATACATAAAAGAGATTTTGAAGGAAAGAAAATTATAACAAAGAGAAGGTGTTACCCTTGAAAGAATGGGAAAAGCAGAGAATTATATTCACAAAGAATGAGAGATGTCGAGGAGAGAATTTAAATCACACATTTCCACTAGTGATTACGATAAATGCTAGGGGACGTCAAAATGGGGATCGAAAGTGGTTCCAACAACGGAATGCACAACTAATGTCGTATCATTCCCGAGAGGTTCTTTGGAGGAAATAACACCCACAACCATAGATGCGGCATCTCCATTCTCATCAGAAGGAGCATCAATGTTCCCTATATCATCATCCATCTCCACCTCAAGATTTTTTTCTATGGCGGTCTCCTCCTACAATATCACTGGTTAATGTTTATTTCACGTCAAAGAACGAATCATTTTTCAGAAAATGAGTAGAAGACGTACCAATTCATCTTCCGTCTCGCTGGAAGAGTTAGATTCTCTACTAATCTTAGAAGTACTTCTTTCATCACTGCCGGATTCTGAACCTTCCTCGTCACCAGCTTCATCTTCATCTTCATCTTCAAGGGAGTCAGTATCGCCGGATTTCTCTTCTAGAGACACCATGTTATGACTACGTGCGAGTCTAGCAAAAGCGTTCTCATTCCCGAAACCCTGATTTTTTTTTAAAAAAAGGGAAGATTTTTAGTGAGGCTGCCTCGAAATAATTAAGATTGGCCGGTTAAGAGAAATCACGTATGTACCTGCATATTGGAAGAATTAAAAATTACCGAAGCTGTTCGAATGCCGCTTGCACGCGTCTTTGACCTCGCCTCTTTTTTCTAGGGACTGCCCTCAGTCTGTTCGGAAACACGAGCCATGGATCGTTTACCCGAAGGAGAAGACTTCAACAACTTATGTTGTTTCAAAGTTTCAGGAGAAGGCCTATCGCGTGGGATTGCCACAACTTCTTCCGCGAATTTTTGAAAAGCTAAGAGCTCTTCTCTCCAGAATTCCTTATACTTATTAGTCGCCACTGGTTTTCTTCCTGGGAGCAAGAATGGTAGGCTTTTCTTTGTGCGAAGACGCTAGTATCGAAAACAGATGTCAAAAGATCCACCGAAGGCGTTGGCAGGCGACAAAACGTGATTCCCTGATCAAATCCCATCTGACGAGCGACCCTGTCAATGTTATACGGAACTGTAGTAAATAATTCATTAAAAAAAGATGGAATATATCTTGGTGTGCAGCTTCGCATAAATATGGTCTCTCCAAAACTCATATCCTCTCCATCGGTCTACAGAAGAATGAACCGGTGACCACGGGCGAAAGTCTATGGCATGCACGCTGTCGAAAAAATCAATAAGATTCAACCCAGGATTTGGATGCCTCTTCTGCCAACGGAGTATTCTGGAACCTCCATACATACTGGAGATCGAAGTCGCAGGGATAGGAGCATAGCCTTTAAAGTGCTCCCATAAGCATGCTTGAAAAAAAGCAATGTGAATATGCGACTCCACCTTCATATATCCGTTGGAAACATATATGTCTACTGAATCCAAATAAGAGTACAAAGACCCAAGGAACAGGCTGCCTAAGGGAAGGACTACACCTTGAGCCAGCTTAATAGCAAACATGACGAGCTTCCGTCTTATAGTCTTCTTTCCAGAGCCATCAGCAAAAACATCTCTAGACAACCACAAGGATAAGAATGCGACAACACTGAGTACATCATCCAACACTTGGCCTGCTTTCGATTTCGTAGGAAACCATTCAGAGACCCACCAAGTATAAAAGCATTTTTCGTCATTTTCCTTCTGATTATATACTTCCGCCTTTATTCACTAGAGTGGCGAACATCACCTCTTCTTCAGCGGACAACTCAAAATCAAGATTCCTCGCAACCGGAAGATTCAAAGAAACCGCTACACTTTCTAAAGTGATGGTCATTTCTCCCCACCTACATATGGCCGTGTGTGTGGAAGGACACCATCGAGAGATAAAAGTGATCAAACCTGCAATATCTTTCCTAATGCGAAGTGTTGCAGACGCCATGACAACTTCAACAACTTGTGCTTTGGTCAGGTTATTTTTAATGCGCTCATTTCCCAACATATGCCTCATCCATCCTTCATAAGAGCAACGGATTATGGCAAATTTTGAAATCAATTGGAGAAGCTTGATACTTTTTTTTTTGAAGACAGAACCTCATCACACGCACTGGAGAAACTGACGGAGCATCTTCTTCATTCTCTGAACATGTGAGGAGGGTTATCTTATGACCGGGATGAGTTCTAACATTCGGATAAGGCACGACAAAAATCTCATAATTTATATTTGGCACATCTTTGGCATTGCTAGCATTTCCTGGCTTAGCGGCAGAAGTATTTCCGTGTAACATCTTAACGAGAATTCCTTACGTTCACTTCCAAATAACTACAAAACTAGGTTTTTGCAAAAAAAAAAAAAAAAAAAAAAAAAAAGGGAAGAGCAACGAGCAGCGGCACTTACCAAAAACGCTTCTGCTGACCCTACTATGATCACCTCTACTAGAAATGACTATCCTCGCTTCAACGCTATCAACAAAGTGGAGATTTATTCGAACTGAACAAACTATGGGAGCAATGGAGGCGATTGGAGTTCATGCTCACAAAGGGTAAAAGAAGGAAAAAGAATGAAGAAACTCTTACCTTGTCGCCGGTGGACGATTGGAACGGAGTCTGCTAACAGCTGCAATGGACGTACACCACCGGCTATGGACGGAACAAGGACGAGCAAATAAAAAAGAAGGGGAGGTTCGACGCCCTTTTATACCCACACACTTTGCAGAGTCCTAATAAAGGAAGGATTCCCTCTTTGGTTCGAACACGAAGAAAGGCAGCTGGCCCCTGACAAGCCATGATTACGTCGATGCTCGCCCGCCGTACGGACCTATTGTTGGTAATCGATCGCACTCCTCTTGGCAAACCTCACCTTTCTTGTCTCTTATGCGTTTTGAATATTACCATCAATTGCTTACCCCGCAATAGTGTCACCATTACGTGCTAAGCAGGGGACTTAATGTTGATGGTGGTTTTTAGTTCAAGGGTAAAATCGTAAAACCCAGTATTGAATGCGCTGTCATCCTGTAAAGAAACAAAATCCATTTGAAAGTAATGAGTGCATAAACC
>JAJJWW010018711.1:0-357326 GCA_023531295.1 Papaver armeniacum | reverse complement strand
TCCAAGCAATTTTTCGCGAAGGTATAACCCGGCAATACAATGGTTCAAGATCTCTTATCACCCACTTGTATTTGACCTTATAAGATTGCACCAATGCAATCAGCCAACTCTACCATGAGTATGCAACGGAAGTCTTACTCAGTTTTCTCTACCAAACAATGTAGCCCATATTACAAAGAGGTTCTTGCCATGTTTATGCTTTCACAGAAGTTGGGGGAGTATAAACAAATCAACAGGGAACCAAAACCAAACGTATAAGCCAACAAACTCACTTTTATTAGCTTAAGGGGAAGATACAAAAACGTCCAACCAATGGACTTACAAGCTTATTCTCTAAGCCTACAACAAACTCACTCTCTACTGCAAAATGGTTCCTCAACACTCGAACTATTGAACAACACTGATTTGTATAGCTTATTTACCTATTTATAATGCCAAGAAGCCAAGGCCAATCCGTATGCAACTCTGTTGCACGCCCCATGAACAGCCATCTGTCCATGGGCAGTTCCCTAACCGCCAGTTCCACCTTTTTAACTGTTATCTTTGGTGCTGGCTTGCACAAGGGAGCCACACCTGTCTTCAACGGTTAGGATATGCCAAACTCGGTTATAAAGCACTTTATAACCGTCTCTAACTTGATCTTCGAATTTAGCATGCGTGTGATGCACACACTCTACGCATCTGGCACTTGCACTCAAGTTCCGCAACATCGCATCATGTAACTCAGCTTTCCCTTCCGCCAAATCTCGCTATTATGGCTCATGTTGCGCTATTATAGCTTGCATTGCACTATTATAGCTTGCGTTGCACTATTATGGCTTGCATTGCACTATTATGGCTTACATCGTGCACTTAACTCATTTGGATGCCAACATCCAAATAATATGCCAACTGAGTCTTGACTTGCTTAGTACAATCTTCATGCTTCATAAGCATCACTTGCATTTCCTTTGACGAGCAACTATCACCAATGGCGTGTTTGGCATCACCATTGATGCACATGCACAGTCCATGCCTTGGCAGGACCATGCCAAAGTCATCCCATGACTTTGCATCTCATCCTTTATTCCTTCCTTGAGCTTGGCTAACTCTGAATAAGGATATGCAACACTATCGCATAATGTTGCTAATGCCAAGTAACCTTTCTTGTCTCAGCCATCTTGGCGCTACATCGTCGGATTATGCAGCTCCATCTGCCAGGTTACCAATTCCGTAACGCGCAATTATTTTGCGTCACCTTGCGGACCGGTCATAGACCTCCCCCACCCAATCTATTCAACGTCCTCGTTGAACGCAACATCAGTTCAGTCTCTGCTGAACTTTCTTTGGCCTTGCACGCATCTGAACCATCTTCAGAAATCAGCAACTTCGTTTGGCCTTAACCTTGCCAAAACTTCTTTGCCTAGTGCTTTATGCCGCCACTTAGTTTCTTTGCCTTGCCATTGAGCCTATGAATTCCAGCATCATTGTCACATCGTCGACTATGCTTCAATCTCTACTTCATTCACATCTCAACACCCAAATGCTACTTGCAATCTGTCGCTATGCCTCTTGCATCAGCACAAATTTTTCTTTTGAGCCATTTCTGTGCCTAAGTGTACCCTTCAAACAGCTAACATATCACTCCGATATGCATGACTTAGCTTACTTGCCTTCAATTCTGACTGACATTGCACCTTTGCAATTCAACATGTCTTACTGTAGACTAAGTGTTCTTCAATCTTCTTGCAACACTCTTGTGCAAACTCGACCGAAAATGCATGACATTAGCCATGACTTAGGAAACCCGTGACATCACAACGTCTCTCTAGAGACCAGGCTCCTCTTCACGCGCCCTTGAAACTAACAAGGCCTCACTTGTTCTTTCAAATCAACTACGCTTTAATGTAGCGGAAAAACAAGATCATGTTCTTCCTAACTATGAGTTAGTCTTAACTCATATGCTTGATGGACTTACATCTTCATTCTTGCTCGTTACTCCATGCTATCGCTGCCAAATACTTGTCACACTTCTACGTGACTCTCCCAACAAACAAACTTGCCTATGCCACCAACTTCACTTCTTGCTTGGTTTTGCTTTCCGGCGTTTCTTATTGCATACTTTGGCTAAGTATACTCGTAGTGCTTCCCCAATGAACTTAGCTTTACATTAAGCAAAAAGAGACAAGGTTTTTGCTTAAACACCTCCTTCATTCATTACACTAGCCTTACATAAGAAACATAGGGACCATTCCCATTACACCACTGCCAACACTCGGCCTTACCGAAAGCAAATACATTACCAAAGCAAATACACCAACGAAAGTGTGCTATCTTCAAAGACCGTAAGATTAGCAACACCCAACTTAACTTAAAAACGAGAAACAACAAACGGATAATATGCCAAAGTCTCCATACTTCAAGAACCTTGCAGGTTCGTGCACTTGCAAATAGCACCGCAATGCCCCCGCTCCATACATGCGCTAATCATGGCGAATAAGGGACACTAAGATCCATTGGACATCCAAATTCCATGTGAATATCAGCTAAGCTTTCTTCGAACGATCGGACAGGGGCAAACTCACTTGCCTTCCCCATGTCACACTTCATATCAACCGGACTAACTTTCCTTACACCCTTCACGAAACAAGGTGCACTCGGACTTTGTATGAAAATTCCGCCAAGGTGAGGCATCACTGTTACCTCTGCTTCTTTGAAAAAGTTGTTACCAAGGATCATCTCAAAGTCATTGAGATGCATCACCATCACACTGACCTAGCCACGCCAATCTGCAACTTCAACATTTGCCACCGCCATCCCCTTGATTGTCTTAGCTATATCATTCAATGTCTTCATGCAGTGACCAGCCTGATACACTTCCAAACCCAAGTACTCTGCCAATGACAAGCTCATAACAGTATGCGATGCACCTGTATCTGCCATGCCCCAGAGACGATGATTGTGTATGCCAACTTTCACATAAACTAGGCCAGTGCCACTCAGCCCATGCTGTACTGCTGCCGTTTGTGCTACTATGTTGCATAGTTGAATAGGATTCACATGCTCTACTTGATCAGCTTCTTCTTTGTCACCACTACACTCAGTGACGATTGCGGACAATTTTTCTTTCTTTGGACAATCACGCGCAAGGTGAGGACCCTTGCATAAGAAACAGCCACCAGCTTTGTTCTTCGCAACCAAACTATCATCCCTTTGATATCTCTTCTCATTGGCCTCGGAACCTTTCTTATCCTTGTCCTTACTCTTCTGGTTTTTCTTGTCCTTGCCCTTCTTATTAGCATCAGTTGAGGTATTAACTGACCTAAAATCAAAGCAAGGTTTGTCCCACGATTGCAATGGCCGAAGGTAGGTCTTTGACACCTTGCCATCGCACTTCGGCCTGAGCCCATGCTTGCAAACCAGATGTAAAATTGAACAACTTGTCTTCCTCAGACATGTTGCGAATATCTAGCATCACAGATGAAAAATCTTTCACGTATTCCCGTGGTGTACCGGTATGCCTCAGCTTACGCAAGTTCTCTCTCAGCTAACCAAGCCGCATTGCTTGGCAAGAATTGACTCTTCAATTCATCGCTCATGACATCCCATGTCACGATACTTGGACGACCAGCAGTAAGGTCATCATCTGTTCTAGTTCTCCACCATAATTTCGCATCACCCTCCAGGTACATGCTAACGAGAGTAACCTTTTGTTCTTCCGGGGTTCTGGCGGCCTTGAAGTATTGGTCCATGTCCCACATGAAATTCTCCAATGCCTTCGCATCTCTTGCGCCAGAAAACGCCTTAGGTTCTGGGACTTTAATCTTCGTAAAGTCACTGCCACTACCACCTGCAGTAGCTTGATCTGCACCTATTACACCCACCATTCGCCTCAAGACACTAATCTCATCAGTTAGTTCTTTCAAGGCACCTGTGAACATGGTCTTAACAACATCGATTTGGCCTTCCAAATCACTATGCTTATCAGTTGCTCCTTGGTTTGACTCCAGCATTCCAGCAACATACTCATCAAGAGCCTGAATGCGAGCCATAACCGTTAGGATGGCGCACCTCTCCGGCATCGTTAGGATGGCGCACCTCTCCACCAATCCTATCTTCCAAGTTAGCAATCCTATCAGTCAAGGTATCTGCCGAACTCTTCTTACCAGCCATTATCTCTAGCAATTCAACAACTGAACTCGAGCAAAACAGAGAAAATCTTCCAACAAAAGCAAAAACAGAGCAACCTTTGCTCTGATACCCGTATTGTCACGCCTTCAAATGCTCCAAGCAATTTTTCGCGAAGGTATAACCCGGAAATACAATGGTTCAGTGATCTCTTATCACCCACTTGTATTTCAGCCTTATAAGATTGCACCAATGCAATCAGCCAACTCTACCAAGAGTATGCAACGGAAGTCTTACTCAGATTTTCTCTACCAAACAATGTAGCCCATACTACAAAGAGGTTCTTGCCATGTTTATGCTTCACAGAAGTTGGGGGAGTATAAACAAATCAACAGGGAACCAAAACCAAACGTATAAGCGAACAAACTCACTTTTATTAGCTTAAGGGGAAGATACAAAAACTTCCAACCAATGGACTTACAAGCTTATTCTCTAAGCCTACAACAAACTCACTCTCCACTGCAAAATGGTTCCTCAACACTCGAACTATTGAACAACACTGATTTGTATAGCTTATCTACCTATTTATAATGCCAAGAAGCCAAGGCCAATCCGTATGCAACTCTGTTGCACGCCCCATGAACAGCCATCTGTCAATGGGCAGTTCCCTAACCGCCAGTTCCACCTTTTTTAATCATTATCTTTGGTGTTTGGCTTGCACAAGGGAGCCACACCTGTCTTCAACGGTTAGGATATGCCAAACTCGGTTATAAAACACTTTATAACCGTCTCTAACTTGCTCTTCGACTTTAGCATGCGTGTGATGCACACACTCTACGCATCTGGCACTTGCACTCAAGTTCCGCAACATCGCATCATGTAACTCAGCTTGCCCTTCTGCCAAATACTGCTATTATGGCTCGCGTTGCGCTATTATAGCTTGCATTGCACTATTATAGCTTGCGTTGCACTATTATGGCTTGCATTGCACTATTATGGCTTACATCGTGCACTTAACTCATTTGGATGCCAACATCCGAATAATATGCCAACTGAGTCTTGACTTGCTTAGTACAATCTTCATGCTTCATAAGCATCACTTGCATCTCCTTTGACGAGCAACTATCACCAATGGCGTGTTTGGCATCACCATTGATGCACATGCACAGTCCATGCCTTGGCCAAAGCTTAGGACCATGCCAAAGTCATCCCATGACTTTGCATCTCATCCTTTATTCCTTCCTTGAGCTTGGCTAACTCTGAATAAGGATATGCAATACTATCGCATAATGTTGCTAATGCCAAGTAACCTTTCTTGTCTCAGCCATCTTGGCGCTACATCGTCGGATTGTGCAGCTCCATCTGCCAGGTTACCAATTCCGTAACGTGCAATGATTTTGCGTCACCTTGCGGACCGGTCATAGTTAACCACAAGAAGTTAGCTCCGGATTGTTAGTTGGGGTCAACCCCCTTTTATAGCCATTTCTCTCATTGGCCTTGTCTAAAACTCATCCTTTTAGAAATATTTACAAGCATATTCTTTCTTCATTTCTAAGTTTGACTCTTAGTCTTTCCTCTTGGGTGTATTATCATGACTTCCCTTAATGGGTTATTAGGACTCCTCTCCTTTGAGCCCAAATTATCTCTTAAACTTTTCCGTAAGCCCTATTATTATCACACTAGGGCTTAATTCCCATACAATCATTTTTCCCTTCGCATTTTCTAGGTATCTAAAGGAAAAAGATTTAAAAAAAACAGTAAACTTAGAGAATACAAAACAAATAAAGAAGACATCATCTCAATGAAAAAAAAGAAGAAAATATATGTTGATAAAATTAATTTATAAAACTAAAAGATGTTGAATATCTAATCATAAGGAACTTGTAACGCTGAAAAAACAGATCATAATCTATCTAAAACCATTAAAATCTAAAAAAACAATGACATATTTCCGGAAAAAAAAATTAAACAGAGTCAACTCATAGCCATTTTGTTTCTGTTTGGTTTTGAGGGACGATGGAAGTGTTTAATATTAATTTCCTCGTAGATCGGAAGTGGCTTCGCTGGTTCGAAGTAGGGGTGAGCATGGGCCGGTATGGACTGGTTTTCATCGCATCCGCATCCAATCCAATTCACTACGGATTTTAAATTTGGCATCCGCATCCAATCCAATATCCAACGGATTTGTATCCAATGGATGCACGAATGAACGGATTGGGTGCAGATAATCCAATGGACTTGTGTTAGTTAAGATTTATAATGAAAAAATAAAGCCAATATAGATGATTTCTTATAGAACCTATACTACACATTTTATATATGAATAGAAATATAGAAATGCCATGGACAACACTCCGAGCAAACACTTTAAAAGTTCCAAATTATCCATATATTTTCTAAAAACTATATCAATACCCTTAATCTAACGGGTATGGATGTCCAACGAATTTTCAAGGTTGCATCCGGGTCCAATCCGTAATTCGCTGGTTTTCAAAAATCTCATCCGCGTCCAACCCATTAGCGAACGGTCCGGGCATCCATCCACACAAATACGGTTGGTACCGGTTAAATCCGGGGATGACGGAACTTCGAAGATCCACCCAGCCATTTAACCTTAATCCCCCCATGGGCCACTTGAACTCTAAGCCAAGGCCTTTTGGCGTTTGTTGTGATGCCTTGGCATTAATAACACGAGCCATGACTGAGTAGCGCGGTACAGTGTTACCATTTATCGGGTGTAGCTCCAGCTGAATGGAGGATACAGGTTGGATACCATACCATGTTAAAATCTTGGTCTTCTAAAATCTTCCTAACACAAACCCTTACCCTGTGGCAGCCCAAAGCAACAAAAAGAACAAAAACCTTTTAGTAACAACCGTTACTCTCGTATGTGTAAAAATTATGTACGAGAAATATGATTTTCATTCTTGATAATCGTAATTTCGTGTTTTTGGAGTACAATTTTATATGATCACTCTTCTACCAAATTTGTCATGCAAGTTTTCATCAAAATGTATTACTCCCTCCGTTACTTTTTAATAGGCTGGTTTCTATAAATAAATGTTACAAAAAAATAGGCTGGTTTACTAATTGGGAAAGTCAAATGTTAGTTTAGTTTTTAGGGACCACTTTTCTCTTAACTTCTTTTGGTGACAAGTGTCATGGGGACCATTTCACTTTACTTCTTTTGTTGACAAGTGTCATGGGGACCATTTCAATTCACTTCTTTTATTGACAAGTGTCATGAGGACCACTTTCAATGATTAGTTTTCTAAATTTCCTTAATTTTCACAAAAAACCAAACCAGCCTATTAAAAAGTAACGGAGGGAGTACCTTTATTACCTCTACAGTCTACATAAAACAATCGTCCATTGTCATCTGTGCAAGAACCAATAAGAAAATCATAAAGAATAATTTGATCGGTTTATTCAATTGGGTGCTTTTATCTCTACATTTTGTTTGCCAGATATCCCAGAAAACTACATATTGATGCATATCCTCGAATAATGGTATAGGCAAAAGAAAAAAAAAATATTACCTTAGTTTTGTCCACAATTCCTATGGATCTACCTATAATTAATGTACTTTCAATTTAACTGATGGTCATAACTTGCATCCATTAGCTATTGAACATAGCCCAACATATGGTGGAATACCTTGGGGTAGTGTGTAGTGTGTACTTTGTAAAAATGTATATTGTTTTTCAATATTTTTTAATGTAACTTCTATATTTTTAGTTGCATCATATAAATTTCTTTATCGCCTCTTGGTGTATCGATTTGACAATCCAAATTTTAAAAGGCCCGTTTTTACGTTCATGTCGATAATTTATGAAACCCGCAAATATTACAGACTAGAAGTTTCCAACAATTCTAAACATAGACTAAAAAAAAATATTATAGACTAAAAGTTTCTAACAAATACTACGTACTAGAAATAACAATATGATAAAATGAATCGTTATAGATCGAGAAGTTTGCATGTTGGTTGATTTTGATAAAATGAAATATTATAATGTCGGGCAGTTTATAATGTTGGGCAGGTTTTAAATTGAGTACATTTCGTAGCCGACTAGCCCAGGTACCCCTATAGCCATGTTGGCGAGCTAATTAAAGCAATCCGGACCATATTTGGCATATGCCAAATTTTACCACCAACTCTGCCAGATTTTGGAAACTAGCTACTTGCACTGCAAGGTAGAGTATAAAATTGCCAAATATAAATTTCCCCTACATTGTTATTTATAGAATCGAGCGAATTATTTTTGGTGATTTTCAAATATCATAAATAAAGAAAATAGATGTATGCATCAATAGAATATATAACACTCTTGATCCCTCTATAAATTTGAAACCTTTGAGCATTACCGTCTACCAAATCGTTGTTATACGTAATAAAATTTAAATATTTTGATCGCAATATTAAAATGGCCGGTGGAAAACTAACAGCTATTGCATTCCTTATAATGTTCATCGTTGTCTGTTCAGGTTAGTATGGTCGTATCGATCATTATTCTTTATTTTTCTTGATTTTTGTAGTTTAATCGATTTTTCTTAGTAGTATAATATTAACAAATTTATAACATATATGCATGCAGACATTAGCAGTGTTATGGTAGCTAATGCTCAAACCATTCAGTGTTGTCACGATAACAGGATTGGTAGCTGCCTGACGGGTAGTGCAAGTGACAACAGGAGATGCAACAGTCTTTGCAGTCAATGCGGCGACAAGGGTGGACACTGCAAGCTGCTAAAAAGTGGTAGGCATGTTTGCCACTGCATGTGTTAAGGCATGCACAACTATCGTATTGCCATGCATGCGTGGATCTAGTCGTTGGACCGGTCATGTGATGAAGAATTTTAATAATTTGATTTCGATTACTTAATTTAGTATTAACATTGAATTTAATTTAGTATTAACATTGAATTGAATACACAAAATTGGTTAAAAAGACCAAAATCAACAATTCCTGGGTGAAAAGGACATTTAGATTTTAATACTGTTTAAATGGACAAAAATGTAAAAATAGCCTCATTTGATTGGGGGCCAACCATTTTAATTAGGGGCCACAACTTTTTATTTGCACCCCAATTTTTTGAGGGGCGTAGTAATCCGATATTGAAAAGACTGTTTTACCCTTACCTAAAACTAAACATTAAAAATCAGTTAACCTTAATTAGAAACCTTAATTAGGCTTCTCTTCTTCATCTTCCTCTCCTCCCGTTCTCTTCTCCACCACCACCATTAACGACTATTTTGAAGAATTTTTTTTTCTTCAACCGATTCATCGCGTAATCGTCGCAAAAATCAAAACCCAAGAAAGCTATGGCTCCAATTAGAAGGTATATGAACTTAAACCTACCTTGTATTCGTTAGTATCGAAATTTCGAGTGTAAGAGTCGTTAGTATCGAAATGAAAACCCCTAACGGCTTTTCATTTGCGAGCGGATTCTATGAAAAATCGTTAGTGTATTAGGATGAAGATGACGACCCTAATTCGCTACTTCAACATTTTTTGCCCTAAAATAGAGTCGTTACCGTATTAGGTTGAAAATGACGACCCTGTTTTTGACGACCCTTTGTTATTGGTTAACGACTCTAGGTGAACATTATAAATGGTTGGTTAGGGTCACGATATCGTAATATCCCTATGACGACTCAAACACACAAAAAATGGCCTTTTTATACGAGAGAGTTTGGATTCGAGAGTCGTCTGGGTATTAAACGAATCAACTAACGACTCTAGGTGAACAATATAAACAATCGTCATGGTTTAACACACCACCTTGACGATTTTTCATCACCATTAAAAGTTGCAGTTAGAGTCGTAAGCCATGTGTGTCAACAAGATGACGACTCTTTAGGTCGTTGGCGTATACAACACCCTACTATAACGACCCTCACTCGAGTAGTTCCATAGTGACCATGAATCGACCACTTGGAGCACCATTCGGACAATTTGAAAGAGTATATGAAGTTTATCTCGATTGTTTTGAGCTCAGGGTTCTTCATTTTAAGGATTGGTTCCTTCATTTTGAGCAATGGGATCTTCATTTCCACCATTATTCATGGCTTCCTCCATTAACATCTCTTCATCAAACATCCAATCCATAGGTTTATTAGAGAAAATCTCACCATCAACACAATCATGGTTATTGTTTGAACCTTCACCAACCTCATTCCCTTCACTTGAATCACTCATTTCTAAAAACCCTAGTTTTTTCCTCTCAAAACTACTCTTCTTCTTCTCAAAAAAAAAAAAAAACCAAAACTAAAATTTCCCCAAATTTTAATCCCAAAACCTGATTTTTATCTAAACAAAATTATCACACTAATCAACTTAATTAAATCTTAATACTAATCACTCAGGGGCATTTTAGCCATTTAGAAAATATTTTTATAAGGGGTGACCCAAATTAGGATTGGGTGACCTTTTTTTGTCCTCTAGTGCTTGGCCCCCAATTAAAATGTCCGGCCCCCAATCAAATGAGGCAGGATGTAAACAGTTTCATCTTACCCATTTTTAAATATTTTTTCTTATTTTTAATTTACATCATGATGCATCCAGTTTCATCCTTACTATTTTTTAAGTTTAAGTCAGGATGAATCCAGTTTCATCCTTGCTATTTTTTTAGTGTCAATTTCACTCATACTAATTTTTACTCGTCCATTTGAACCATGTTTTAAAAATATTTTGACAAATAACCCATTTTCCGAATTGAATACATAGAGATATGTAACAGTTTCCATGTTAAATTTCTCTAATAAGATAATAATGTTAGTAGTGATTTTAATTTTAAAGACTCACTCCCGCTTAAATCCATCCTCTTGGAATTCTTGGTCTCGGTTGTTATGTGGTATTTTAACAAATCACAACCTGCAGCCTTGATGAAGCAAGGAAAAACCAATACATGGCCTAGGCTAAGTTGTACACAAGAATATTCTCCCGCCTACACTACACTTTAGTTACAGTTACAAGCGTCAAAACGTACTGCCCCAGAGAAACCATAAAACTTAATAAAACCTTAGGATTAACCCAAATAAGTGGAAGATAGGTTTAACTTTGTCTCGGAAGATGCGACTGTTTCTCTTTAGCTAACATAATTTTACGACCATGGTTGCATTACTCAATTTGAAATCAACAGTTCTCTATAGAATTAACTGACTGAGGGAATGCGCATAGAGTGTATCTTGGTAAGCGTCAAATTTGCGACGACTAAAATCCGTTTGATCAGCTCCTACTCGAATCGCCACTGCTAGTGCTTGGCCGGCTGTGTTTTGGAAACAAATGTCTTGTGCTATGAATCCATCACGCCGTGAACAACTGCATTTTTTTCCAAAACAAAATTGACAGTAACTCGCGAAACCATCTTTGCACCATAGTCAGTAAATTTGAAACTCTTGCACGCTCACTTGAATGGTGCTTGGAAGAATACTTTGAGCAGACCGCCACTGAAATTAAGATTATTGGTCTGATTACACAACCTCCTACTCGACTCAAAGTCAAAGGATGAGATACAGGCAGATTTTGCAGGATGGGAATTGCATGGAAAATTTCCGTTGGTCAAGTACCTCCACATAGGAGAATTGCTTAGAAAGTTGGCTGCCTCTGTTTGAAATTTAACCTTCCGGGTATTATAATTCCACCGATATATATATCACACATTATTTTCATCGGACCTCTGCAAGTAATTAAAAGAAAGGTTCATATTCTAAAATCAAACTCGACACTAAAACGAAATGAAGGGCGACTCAAAATCTGAAGAGTAAGAAATGTTACCGAGTTCATTTTGTTTCTGTGCATACCTGTTCCTTCTTTGTAATGTAAAAACGTGTGATTCTCTTATTCTCCTCGAACTCGAGCAGAATTTGTTGCTGTTCAAGTTTTTGAAACAGTATGAAACTCACCGAGCTTTCAGTTTTCTCAAACATCTTAACTATATGCCTTTTGTATTTCTTCTTTCTTCTTTCTTCTTTGATTTGATCTCTCCAGAAAACCATCTTGTTTGAAGGTACCATGAAAAGATGTGAATTTGATATATATACCAATAATAATAAGAAACGTAGGACTTGATTGAAACATTAAACAATGTATCGCATACTCAAAAAAAACTTGAATCTCGCTTATTTGTAATCTTATTCATAAGTAAGCACTTCATTGCCATGTTCATCTATTTCATTTATAGTTATAGAAACAATGGTGGCATCTCGGGATCCCTTTCGCCCAATTCACCATCATGTTCATCATCGAATATTATCCAACACATTAATGATGTCGTAATTTTAACTTTATAATAATCAAATTATAATTTAAACTTGTGGTCTTTTTTTAGATGGTGTTTTGAGTTATTTTTTTTTAAAAAGCAAAACAGGATAATGTACTTTGCTCTTCACGTATGTTTAATTATATTATGTATACATTCAAGTTTATTTTTTACGTTATGTTATGGGACATTTAATTTACTACTTACAATGTTAGTAGTGAGAGGAGATACTGTTAATATATAATAACCTTTTCATGTTCTTTTTCTAGATCATGATTATAACAAAAATTTCATGTGCACATAGACTTTGATAGACAAAATTCCCTTCTTGGAGTACGGTCCTGAAGATCATTGTTTTTCCTATTGCTTTTAATATTTCTTCCATACATTATAATTGGTTTTGCATCAATACAAATACATCTTTTAGAAGGTTGTTTAATTTTTACAAACAATATTTGTTTGATATTTGAAATTAAAGGGTTTACCTGCACATTTACTGTTGGTAATGCCATCATTTTCGTTACTTTCGACGTTATCCACGACTATCTCTGCTACTTGCCCCATTGCGGTTATAATAACACTTCTATGGCCTTCGTGCACAACCATGTTGGGTATGAAGCTGTTACAAAGTATTTGTTAGTTTTGTCATGTTCTTGTGCATTTTTGTTATTAATAAAATCTCTTTCATTTAATTATTACCATGGCAATGGTGTCTTCACCATGGATGCGCATCCATTGCACCAAGGCTTCTTTTCCATGTACACATGTTTTATTCTGCATGTCGAACATGCCATATAATACCACAGAGATCCTGGCTGAAACCCAACAATCGCTTTTTATTGTGAAGGTTGCTCCCTGTACATTGCATATTTTTTAAAAATTAATTTTAATCATGAAAAAGAATTTAGTTTGGTATTACTAATTAAAACTTACCATATTTTTATCCCCCATCATGTAATAGTTCCAATGCTTCCAGGACTGTTGTACGATTTTCAAATATTAATTCTTCTTTTGTTTGGTTTGAAAATTTTGGAACACCAAGTTCTATCAGAGGCATGTATTTCCTATTGTCAAAATTTATTGTTAACATTTGAATCATTAACATCCTAGTTTGAAACCCGTGCTACGCACCGGGACCGCTGGAATTTCTTACACCATAGGTCATGTCTCCATCGGCTTCGCCCGCATCCATCCTAATAAGAGTTCTAATAAGCTATTTTTAGAATTATTATCCAACAAATTGACAATTAACAGTTAAAACTTTCTAATAATCAAATATATAATACTATCGTAATCTAAAGATCTCACATGGTTTTGAAAACTAATTTCAAGCCATCTAAGTAATCAATTCTACAAATAAACTAAAATAAATTTAAATAAACTACTAAAGCATAATTAGATTTTTTTTTTTTTCTTTTAGTATTTAACTCGTGTACGCACCGGGTATACTGATAATTGATCCCCAATTGGTGAGGTGGGGCCTCGCCCCACACCCGTTCAAGAAGGGGTCTC
Organism: Papaver armeniacum; assembly: GCA_023531295.1. Lineage (NCBI taxonomy): Eukaryota > Viridiplantae > Streptophyta > Magnoliopsida > Ranunculales > Papaveraceae > Papaver > Papaver armeniacum. The sequence continues at coordinate 343,442 of JAJJWW010018711.1, read as the reverse complement.
ATTTATCAATTGCAGTGTATAATGAAAACACCAATTATCATTTAGTAGTTTAACAGTTGGAACCAATGTACTCACCCATCTAAGAAGGGGTCTCAATTAACAACTGCAGTGTGTAATATAATGAAAAAAACAATTATCATTTAGTAGATTAACAATTGGAACCAAATCATTCACCAATTACGCATTGCTTAAAATGTTGGAGGTTAAGAAATCTTCTTAAAGAAAATACTTTTGAAAAATTATACCAACTTTTGAAATCATTAAGTAGTTCATTACATTGTCAATATCAGTATTATTGGTAGTTAGACGATAAATCACACTTGCTATACAATTGTATCGATATCTTATATTGGAGACACTAAGAAATAAGATATTCATATAAAATAAATTGCCAACTCTAAAGAATGCACAACATACATAGTGCTTCCCGTCAAAAAATATATAATCAAGAAAGTGCACTGAATTATCTTTCTTCGAAAATATTATATTTGCTCTAAGAATCAATGGACCAATTCAACTAATCTTCCAAGCTCCAACTTCTAAAAGTTAAATGAAAAATCACACCGATTATATATATAACGATATCTAATATTAGAGAAACCAAAAAAAAAATCAAGACATTAATATAAAATAGATTGCCAACTCTAAAAAGTGCAAAGCATATGAAGTGCTTCCCGTCCAAGAAGGGGTCCCAATTAACAACTGCAGTGTATAATGAAAACACCAATTATCATTTAGTAGATTAACAGTTGAAAAAAATTATTCACCAATTAAATATAATAAACTTAATTATGAGATGTTGTTAAACTCTCGAAATCAAGTTCTAATACAGTAAAAACTCGATTATTTAATAAACTCTCTAAGATAATATTTTTAGCCGGTCTCAAGTCGGGGACAACGTGCCAAATTAATAATTCGCTAAAAATAAAAAATAATATTTTTTGATTATCTATGTAGGCCCCATATGAAATATAAATTAATAATTATATATATGTATGTATATATATATATATATATATATATATATATAATATTCAATACATTAATGATTTATGAAGATTTTTTGAAAAATGATTCAATTGTCTTTTGTTTTATGTTAAAAGCAATATCACATTAAATTCCATCTCTAATTTTTCTTATCATCCTTAGAATTTCTGGTATTGTTCTCTCATAGCTCAGCAAGAAATTATTCAATGTGATTACTGCTTTAACGATCTCGTTTCGTTAAGGGGGATATATTGTAGAACTTTCATCACCTTCTTTCCCATTTTTATCAGTTCCCATAACACTCTTAATTATATCTTCATCAGTCAATAGTTGCATAACTTCATTTTCTTTCGGATATTCTGGACATCTTGACATTCATTAAACTTACCCAGCTTTTTGATCAAACTTGTGTTATTAGTTAATTGAAGTTTACAATGAAGCAAAGCGGGAGATTGAAGGGTGCTTTGAAGAATTTAATATTCTGCAGTATTCAGAAAATAATTGTTTGATAATAAATTTCTCTATAAGTTCATAATTATTAATTTATCGGTTAATTAATCTCTCGCTTAATTATTTTGGTGGTCCGAACAACATTAATTTATAGAGTTTCTACTATAGAACTATCCACCAAATTAAAAATAACAATTAAAACTATGTAACTAAAAATCTACTAATCAAACGTATAATACTATTATCATCTTAAGATCTCACATAGTTTTAAAAACTAATTTCAAGCAATTTAATAAAACAGTAATATATTTTACAAATAAACTAAAATAAATAAATTTAAGTAATCTCAAAAGTAAAATAGTTTAAACTCTAAATACTAAAGCAATAAACCTGATTGACCTCACATACTAAAAACAAATATAAAATGTTCAACATTGCAAGCCTGGATAACTCATGGAAGTAACTAAGAACATCGAGGTCGATTTATTAAATTCTACGGTAGATAAATAAAAAGTGCTAATAATAATCTTGTCCATTAATTCAAAACATTTAATCACAAACCTTAAACAAAATAAATTCTTAACTACTAATTAAATAATTAATATTATCTTAAAACTACTAATTAACCAACATGATACCTAAACACCTAGTACTTTGGGAATTGACTCCCACTTGGTGAGGCGGGGCTTCACCCGCACCTGTCCTAGAAAGGGTTCCAGTTAATAACTGTAGTGCATAACGAAACCATCAATCCTAATTTAGTATATAAGCAGTTGGAACTAAATTCATCAATTACATACTGTTTAAAGTTTTCAAGATTAATAAATCCTCTAAAAGATAATACTTCTGGAAAATCATACCGATTTTTGAATCAATAATTAGTTCATAACATTACCAACATCAGTACTCTAAAAATAATTGGTAAGGATTGATTTGAAGTCTTTTAATCCAGTGGCACTACAACGACATTTAGTCTTGCTAGATTTTAGAATATTCATTACTTGTTTAATCCATTTTTGCAACTTAAAAGTAAAGAAATAAAGTCATAATAATATTCTGCCTCAAAACTCCAATGATGGCTTCCAGTTCGGCCAAATATTGTTCGTACTTCACCTGCTATACACTCCCCACCTACCTTACAACCATATCATATACTTGTGTTAAGAATCAACTCACCAACTCAACTGCTCCTCCAGGCTCCAATACCTTGCAGTTAAATGAAAATCACACCCACTATATTATTATATCAAGGAAAAAAAGGTGAAGTGCTTCCCGTGGAAGAAGATATAATCAAGGAAATACACCGATATATCTTTCTTTATAAATCATACACTTGCGCTAATAATCAAGCGTCCTCCCAACTCAACTGCTCCTCCGGGTTCCAACTTCATATAGTTAAAAGAAGAAGAAACACTTGAAAGAATCACCCACTATATAGTTGTATCAATAGTTATATTAGAAACACTAAAAAGAAACACGATATTAATATAAAATAGATGGAAAACTCTAAATAGTGCAAAGCATATGAAGTATTTCCCATCGAAGGAAATATAATGAAAACTCGTGTACCTACGTCAAAAATCAAGAAACCAACTCAACTCATTGTAGTTAAATAAAAAGTCACACTCGTTGTATAGTTGCATCAATGTCTGATATTTAAAAGATACTAAAAAAATGATATATTAATATAAAATGAATTGCCAACTCTAAAAATTTCAAAGCACATGGAGTGTTTCCTGTCAAATATATAATAAAGATATATCAGTGCTTCAACTTCATGTAGTTAAATTAAAAATCACACCCACTATATTGTATTAATCAATATATATGATATTAGAGACGCTAAAAAGAAACATGATATTAATATAAATAGATTGACAACTTTAAATAGTACAAAACATACGAAGTGCTTCCCATGGAAGAAGATGTAATCAAGGAAATTCATTAATATGTCTATCTTTACAAATCATATATATATATACTTGCGTTAAAAATCAAGCATCCAACTCAACTCGTTGTAGTTAAATGAAAAATCACACTCTATAATTGTATCAATACCTGATATTACAGTCACAAATAAAAGGAATATAAAATCGATTGTCAACTCTAAAAAGTGGAAAGCATATGAAGTGTTTTCCGTCAAAGAATATGTAATCAAGGAAATGCGTTGATATATCTTTATTTGGAAATCATATACTTCGTTAAAAATCAAGCGTCCAAATCAAATGTTCCTTAAAAAATCACACTCATCATATAGTTGTATTAATAGTTACAATAGAGATACCAAAAAGAAACATGATATTCATATAATATATATTGCAAACTCTAGATAATGCAAAGCATATGAAGCGCTTCCCGTCGTAGAAGTCGTAATCAAGGAAATGCACTGATATATCTATTTTCAGAAATCATATACGTACTTGAGTTCAGAATTAAACGACCAACTCCCTAAAATTAAACTATGGTTGATATGCAATTTTTTATTTAAGGAAAAGACTTTGTATCCCGGTATTTCAACCCGAATTATTATTAGAGAGAGAGAGAGAGAGAGAGAGAGAGAGAGAGAGAGAGAGAGAGAGAGAGCAGAGACCTACTTCCCCACACATCTATCCTGATGATAGAAAGGATAAATCCCAAGATTATTGGGCATCAACATAGCATTGTTATTTCTTGTAATGGTTTTATGCAAAACAAACCACAAAAAAAAATACTGATAATTGGATAATAAGGTATTTAACATATGAATTTCTAACCAAAGAAAATTTTGATTATCTGAAGAGAATTTTGATCGTTTTGAGCTTCCCCGTCCAATGGAAGGAGGGTAAGTTCCTTGTATTATTTTGTCTCTGATATGTTGAGATTTGCATATAATCTCATTTCCTTAATGGACCAATGGAGAGATATCTCCTATGATTATTCACATTTGTGGAAGTTCAATTTAAAGTTATTTTTTCCCCAAACATAGAGTATATAGTTTTGAATGTTATCTCTACCTTGAAATTCTTCAGAAATATTTGTAGCATGGAAATCACTTAACCAAACAAATGAAAGCTCCTGTAGGGTTTGTCTCAAAAAAATCCATAATACGTTGTATCTAATACTATAAGATGACTCCATGTATAGGTGAGAGTTGACTTTGGAAAATAGTTGCTCAATTTCAATTGTTTAGCTGAATAACTATACTTGGTTGCATCGAGTTATGGATACCCATTCAATGAATTATAGGATGAGATAGTGCACCCAATCACACACGTCTTTTGAATTACACGAAAAGTATGTACTTGTAAAAGTTTTTTTGTTCACTGTGAAGTAGGGTATCTAAGCAAGCCGTATTAGTGGGTTATACTACATAATAATGTGTTTACATAGTAAGTAGCCCGTTCCACATTTGTTGTTTTTTTGTTAATTTTTTTTTGTTAATTAAGTTTAAATATCTTCATATATTAGTGTTTCTTGAGTTAGTGCAACTTAATTTTATTATCAAATGATGAATTGTATATGTACCCACTGCGGTCGAACAGTGAATTGCATTTGTAGTCATAAAAAGTTGTAAGAAAAACAATGCCTTAAGCTCAGCTCAATAGTGCTTACTCCCAAGTACGTACAAAATTTTTCATTGTATCTGTTACCAATTTAAAGCAAAAATTAACACTATGAAAGTGTTCGGTGTATTTGATTTGCATTTGTTTTTAGTAATTCTGACCATCATTTGTTGTTTATTTTTCGTTTTTTATATTCCATTTTGTTTTGAGCATAATACGTTTTTCCAACGTTCAAAATGAGGCTATTAATATTCTTAATTTTGTACATAAGTATAATAGGCTTTTTTGCATCTCAATTAATTGAAAAGAATGCTTATAAATCATGGAGATATCTTGCTTGCATGGCTGATCGACCTTACCCAAGTTCAACAAAACAACCTATCACGATTAGATATTAGTCTCTTCTTGGTAGAACTTGTGGAATCACTGGGTACCAGGTTATGCAGCGGGAACCTGGATGATTCCATCATAATACTATTTGACTGTAGATAATTGGATATTATATATTGCAAAAACCAACTGAAAGTTGCTGTAATTCCTGGGGTAATTTAAAGAACGAACTCATGGGCATACTACCAGAACAAATGCAATTTCATTCCTTACCGAATTAATGAGTTTAGATCAAATCTCTGGTAGTTTCTGGTGATCACCCATAGCTTTGTTAGTTTTTCTGTTTGCTGGGTGGAAACATAATCAAATTGAGATTCTAGTCAAATAAAATTCCTAAGCTATTTTTAGTATAAAAAAATCTCAATCAAAATGACATTTTTTAGCCTTTTGAATCGCAACACCATAATCAACAGAAAAAATCTCAAACACGATGTTATGATCTACAAAAGTAATAACTGAATTGAACAATAAAACCAACAACCACCTGAAAGTATAAAAAGTAGTAATTTAGAAAGGTCATAAACATATTTCTAACCAAAGAAGATTTGATTACCTTGAAGCAGACAAAAATCGAAACAAAATATAGATTGTTTTGAGTTGCCCCGAGACTATTGCAGTAAAACAACAACTTGAACAGCTCTCGTAACCTGTTAAGAACTAATATTTACAAAACAGTAAAAAGGAAAAGAAAAAATGACTTAAGCTAATTTCCAAGAAGAAAAGTAGCTTTATGGATTGAATTCTTCTGTATCCTGCAAAAATAAACAATAACCACCGATCAGAAGAAGAAATTTTGCAAGCATATGTGGAACAAATCATAAAAGAAAAAAAAAGATGTGACATTTGTTCAAGCGTTTTTACACATGAGAGAATATTATTATTTTTGGAATTAATTTCTTAAATCTCCCAAGAAATTCTGAAGATTTTTCCTCCTCCAATCTTTTTGCTTAGATTATTGGAATTAAATTTATATTTACCAAAAATTAATAATATAAGAAGATAAAAAAATATTTATCTATCGATTCGTTTTCGCAAAATATTTACAATATTATTTTTTGGTAAATTATATTAAATAATATGAAATTAATACTTAACGAATATGAAATTAATACTCAACCGCTGAAATTCAATTTAGGACTCTCATTTCAAATATCCCAAACTAATATAAATATATACGTAACTTAATAAACCTGTTACTTTCCAAATATAATAAATGTAGCCTACCTCCTTTAGTTTAGCCCTGTAATGTATTTCCTTTCCCTAAATGTTCCTCTACTTTAAGCACTTCATAAATCAAAACTAATCTCCAAAAAATTAGTAATACATCAAAATTTGGTAACATAATATTTATAATTACAAAAAAGATCCTTGTTCTTGAGAATTCTTGTGGACAAAAGGTAATCCGGTGAACTTATCTGCCTATGTTAATATATCGCCCTCCGATCCTCTCCCCATCCTGATAAAAGAAATCAAAACAATTGAATACTCAGAGTAAACCCTAATTAAATCTTCAAAATCGAAAGTTACAAACCAAAAACAACACGAACACAAAACAGAAAATCGAAAGCAAAGAGAATAGAGACAAATTAAACTCACATCTCAATTTGGGAATTCTAGTTTGCGCACTTTGTTAATAAATCAATAAAACAAACATAAAACATAAAATCGAAAGCAAAGAATATTGAGAAATTAAACTCACAACTGGTTGAGAATTTTAGTTTGCACACCTGTTAACAAATCAATAAATTTTTAGTTTGTGCACCTGTTAACAAATCAATAAAACAGCGAGTCAAAATCACAAATCATAAAAAAGAAAACAACTATTGAAACACTATATATTGCAAAATCCCTAATCGAATATAAATTAAAAACTTTCGACTTGTTCTTCATGGAGAAGAGTATCTATAAATTCTATAGAGAGGCTTCGAAAAATGAAGTAGTCTCTTGATCGAATGCTTTTAAATAGAAGTATCAATGACAAACCCATAAATAAAACGTGTTTATTTTGGATATAATATAAATTTATGTTTAAAAATATATAAAATATCTACATATATATTTGATCTGTATTTACAAAATTTTAGCAAGTTAAGGCCATAAAAATCATGACGTTATTTATGGTAATATTTGTTTACCAATGATATTTTGAAACCAAACTCATAGTATATTTTCGAATGTAAATTTATCTTTTACCTTAAAAATCATCCAAAAAATATAAGTCAAATTCTTTTTACCTTATAAAAGATATTTAGTAAAAATTTTAAGTTGATATTAATAACATATAAATTAATATAGTCATTTCTAGATATTTTTTTTTTCCTTATAAAAGATTCAAAAAGAATCTTATTATTATTTTACCATAAATATATTGAATTTTTTTTTTCAGTCATAAATGTACAAAATTAATATAGTATTTTTTATTTATTTATTGAAGTTTTTTTAATAAATACACAAAATTATAAAAGATTTTTTTTTATTTTAGTCATAAATGTACGAAATTCATATAGTAATTTTTTTATTTTCTATATTTTTTATAATAACTACATGAAATTATAAAAGATTCTTATTATTTTATTCCAAAAAATATGTTGAATTGATTTTTTTTTATTTTAATCATAAATGTCCGAAATTAATATAGTAGTTTTCTTTATTTTATGGATTTTCATAATAAATACATGAAATTAATATAGCAATTTTCTAAATAATGTGGTCCGTCCGTCGCATGTGTCCCAACAATCCACCCAATCTACACCACACATTGTGAGATCAACGCACCATATCTAACGAAATTTCATCCGACGAATACGAATGGTTTCTCAATTAACCAATGAGAGCGCGAGGTTACGCTCACCAGCCAATAGGAGAGAGGGTAAGCTCCACCAGTGCTACTTTTATTCTGGAGTGAGGGATAGTATTGAGTTTTTAGGTTGTTGATAGATAAAAAAACATATCCCGTCCCTTGTTTCCTGAAAGAAGATTGTGTCAGACCATGGGTTTTTGAAACCCTGCTCATGTTCTAATACTTTGGTTTGGCTTTAAGGAAAAAAAAATAGGTCAAGCCTTTAAGTTAACCATCAAAACTTGTGTTTCATAACTTGCCGGAAATATTGATGTTTTCAGGTGGACTTTCTCCTGGTGAGAAATTCTTACATTTTCAAAAATATAAAGAACCCCAAAAACAAAATTAAAAGTAGAGACTTATTTCAAATTCCAGAAGTAATACTATGTTGCTTTAAACTTTCATTTGCATAGTAACAAACAGAGTAAGAAACATAGTGCAAGTGACAACAGGAGATGCAACAGTCTTTGCACTCAATGCAGCGACAAGGGTGGACTCTGCAATCTGCTAAAAAGTGGTAAGCATGTTTGCCACTGCATGTGTTAAGACATGCCTTATTGCCATGCATGCGTGGATCTAGTCATTGGACCGGTCAAGTGATGATGAACTTTGATTTCGATTATATTATTCTAGTATTTAACATTGAATACATATGGATATGTAATATAGTTTACATGTTAAGTACTTTCTCTAAGACAATAATGTTAGTAGTGATTTTAATTTCAAAGGCTAACTCTCGGTTAAATCCATCTTGCTGGAATTGATCGATCGTGTGGCCTTTTTTTATTATTCTGTGCAATATTTCTGTTGGTCTCGGTTTTTATGTGGTAACATTAATGGTGACAATCATTTCGCATGTTTAATTGCAAAGGCCAAGTTGTACACAAGATTATTCTCGCACCTCAAGTAGAGTAGTTGATTTAAAGGAAGTGCAACTAAAAGCTATCATCTCGCATGTTACTAGTTATGACTTCTTCTTTTTTTTACTCAGTCAATAAAATAAAATTTGTATTAAAAAGCAAACTAATTACAAAGATTAGATACAAAGATTATACTATGAAAGAAAGAAAGCAAGAGAGGCTTCCAAAACTTTCACAGACAATTAGAAACGTAAATGAATTTTTCCAGACCATTCCACAGATGGAATGAAATCTAGCCTACCCTCAAAATATTCAAAAAATTCAACTTACAAGTCAAGGCTCGAGATTCACTAGCTAGTGAACACTAACTCGCGAAACCCCTACTTTGATTACCGGTATTTTGGTTCGGTTATGTTCGCCCTTGTGCGCTACACATATATTTTCATTTTCATGGTCTTTCTAGCAATGACCTTAGAGTTTTGAGCGACCATGGCTCCATCTCTTTATGAAGCTGAATCTCTCACCCCGAAGAGTAGATGAGATAAAGAAGTTTACACGCCAGTGATACCGCCGTGGATAGCGAGAAAGGTACAATAGAACTTTGTCTTGAAAGAAACATTCCTTACTTGGAGCTAGCAACTGGATTTTTCTTCCTGGGGATGCATTGGAGTGGATTTGTCAATCAACTACAGAAGTTGTTTCATATCTTATTTGTGACCGTAGGAAATGGTGTTGGATATTTTCAAGGTTTTCCGCTACGCAGAGTTTTCGGTGATCGGATGCGTTTTTTCATGAGTCACCATTAATGGTTTTCTGGAAGCGTCTGTTGGTGATGAAACGACATTACCAACAGGCATGATTATCAGTATAAGTAGCGAAGATGTTCTCCCATTCCAACACATCAAAAAGCAATATGTTTTCTTCTTCTCTAATAGCATCATCAGAACCTTATACAGTGTGATTCTTGGTCGGGTCAAGGAAGTACAATCCTTGAATTCGATTACGGTGTTAGGGCTTCATTGAATCCTGAAGGCATAATTCGAGAGACCTGTTGTACTCGCCAAGTTAATTGGGAAAGGTCGAATTATTGTCTAAAAGAATCGAAAGAGCCTTGAAGTCAGGGGTACACCATTGTTTTGTTTCTGTTTTTTCATCCTCTTGTTTTTAACCCAATTTTCCAACAAATGGTCACGGCGTTTTAATCAGGTAGTTATTTTAATGGAAATGCTATCTAATTCTCACGGTGATTTTCTTAAGATCTCTACTTATGACTTTTCTAAAGATTCAAGGCAAAGATTTGTTTGTATCCCTAGTGGAAATAAGGGATCAATCTGGAGTTCTTTTTGGTCTTCAGTTTTTGTTAAGCCGGCTGCCAAATCTGTTCAACTACCAGTTGCTAAGGATTTTCCTTCTTTAACATCTTGCTGTAATAATGAGGTAATGGATATGTATGATTCTTATTCCATGGGAATAGCAGTTGAGGTTCAAAACTATCATAATGGATGGAATGTGATTGCTAATGGAATATCTAAGAAGTTTAAATGGAATGGTACTTTGGGGCTTCGGAATATTAATGGAAACTAGCGTTTTTCATGGCCAAAACAGTAGAGATTTTTAACTTGTTCAAGAAGGAGGTATCTTTCAGGATTGGTAAATCAATAGTGACCATTCGGCACTAGAAACCAGAAGATTCACATATTAACAAGGCTTTTAATTCTGGTGATCGTCATTGGATTGGAATAAGAGGTTTGCCATTCCATTTTTTGGAACCAAGTTCCTTTGAGAAAATTTGTAAACCGTGGGGAAGGTGGTAGAAATTCATGCATCTACTCTCAATTTCACTAGGCTGAATAATTGCAATGTATTGGTCCAATGTGATTTGAGCTTAATTCCAGCTGTTGTTCAGTATGAAGGAATATGGCTTAGTATTGAATGGGTTCAGGATTTTAATGGCCATTTGCTACCTCGTGCTAAATCTATTCGATCTGCTGTGGTTAGCAGTTTACCGGGTAATCAGTCTCCTATATTGGCGCAGTCTGGTGCAAATTATCCGGAGACATCTCCGATTATATCTACTTCAGCTAATATCTCGGTTTCTTCTTCTTCAGAGAATATTTCAAATTCAAATTTGAATTCTTCTGAAAACTCGGCGGTAAAAGAGTTAAACAGAGTTTTGACGAAGGTAACCGAGACAAGGATAAGGGACATTCAAACTAGTTCGAATGATGGGTTGGGATATGAGTCTTCAAATCCATGGATTACCGTAAGGAGAAAACAAAATATGGGCTCAGGTAATACTCCTATTAATCCAAGACCGTTGGTTTTTTCCTCGAGTCACTACACTGGATCAAATTCTTTTTCTCCGTTAGCCTCACACTCTTATCCTCGCAACTCAACATCTCTGTCAAACAATTCACTCGAACAGAATAAGGAAGATTTTGATACGGCGTTGGAAGAAAAAATTGAAAATCATATTCAGTTTAATAGTAGGTTGGGTATTCCTTCCAATCAACCAAATATGAAAGAAATTTGTCGGAGTTTAATCTTAAAGAAATCTCTAAATCAACCAAATATGGAGATTCCAGAGTATGCTGATGATGATGGTTTGGGATCGTTTGATCATGATGAAGAAGAGCCGGGGCATCTTGATTTGATGGAGGATGAACAGATTGAAGCTGTTAATGAATTAATTGTGAATGACTCTCTGGATAGGGAAGAATTAAATTCTATTCAGGATTCTAGGGTTTTTTCTCTTGCTGATGGATCATAGAATTTTGAGCTGGAAAATTCGAGGCCTTGGACAATACAATAAAATTGCGTCAATCAGGAACGCAATTAGAAGAAATAATGTTACTTTGTGCACAATTTAGGAGACAAAGAAAGAAGTTGTGGATGAGCAACTAATTCAATCTCTTTGGGGAAATAGGAATTGTAATTTTCTGTTTCAACCATCAATGGGTTCTTCAGGAGGTATAATAATCATGTGGAAAGATGGAGTGCTTCATATGGAAGACTATCTTATAGGTGCTTTCTCCCTCACTATTCGTTTCCGCAACATTTCAGATAATTTTCAGTGGGTTTTTACTTCTGTATATGCTGCTTCTGATTCTGGTTATTATAGACAATGTTGGCAAGAGTTGTCTGACATTAGGATTCTATTTGATGGCCCTTGGGTGTTTGGAGGTGATTTTAACGCAATCTTAGCTCAATCCGAAAGGAATAATCCAGGTGGGAGCATTGCTAATAAAAGATTTTTTAAAAGTTTTGTAAGAAGACATGAGCTGATTGACTTGCCATTGTCCGGAGGTATGTTTACATGGACAAATTCTCAACAACCACCGCTTTTAATAAGATTGGATAGATTTCTTGTTACTGGTGATTGGCATATCAGGTGCCCTGCAATTATGCAGTTGAGGCTAAAAAGACCAGTGTCGGATCATGCTCCCTTATTACTGTGTTGTAATTCTGGTCTCAAATTTAAGGCTCCATTTAGACTAGACAATTACTTATTACATCACCCACAGTTTCTTACGAATTTACAAGTTTGGTGGCAGAATTTAACTTTTCATGGTAAGCCAAGTTTTGTTTTTGCAAAAAAACTACAAGGTTTAAAATTTTTCATAAAGGCCTGGAGGAAAACATTGGGAGATTTGCAGCTTAAGATAGATCAAATTGAGCAGGTTATTCACTCATGGGATATGCAAGAGGAGAATGGTTCAATTCTATCTAATGCTGATGTGGTGGCTAGGGAAGATGCTAAAGTGACTCATGCTTCTCTAACTCTTAATCTTGCAAGAAAGTGGGGTCAAATGGCTAAAGAGAATTGGGCCAAAGATGCAGAAAAGAACACAAGGTATCTACATCAACTTGCTTCTTACAAATATTCTTGCAGCAACATAAACTGCCTACTTATAGGTGAGACAATGTGTTATGATAAAGATGCAATCTCAACGGAAGCCAAGAATTTTTATTCGTCTCTTTTCTCTGAAGATCATGTTATTAGGCCTGGTTTTGATGACATTATTATGCTTGCAATCTCTGTAGCTGATAGTATTGCCTTGGAGAAGCCTATTTCGGAGGAGGAAGTTAAAAATGTCATTTGGCATTTTGGCACAAACAAATCTCCAGGGCCTGATGGTTCACAATGGAGTTTTTTAAGGCTTCCTGGGAGATAATCAAGGTGGGTTTGATGAAGGTGATTAAGGAATTTGAAGAAACATCATCCTTAGATTGGAGATTGAACTGCACATCATTGAAGCTCATTCCTAAAATTAATGGTGCTGTTTCATTACATAATTTTAGGCCAATAAGCCTTATTGGAGGAGTGTATAAAATCATTTCCAAGCTTTTAGCTGAGAGATTGAAAGTAGTGCTTCCATCTATTATTTCTGACTATCAAGGAGCATTCGTGCATGGCAGGCAGATAAACGATGGGATTTTGATTGCTGCAGAGGTAATTGACTCTAGGATAAGGGCTAATAAATCTGGCATTGTGTGCAAAGTGGACTTTGAAAAGGCGTTTAACAATATTAATTGGAAATGTTTAGATATGTTGATGGATAGGTTTGGTTTTGGTTTGGTTTGGTTTGGAGAAGCTGGATTAGATGATGCATTTCTTATGCAAGTTTTTCAATTTTGATAAATGGCGAAGCAACAAGTATGTTTAGAAGTCAAAAGGGAATTAGACAGGGTGACCCAATTTCACCTTTTTATTCATCATGGTTGTGGAATTGCTTTCTTTGATGATTAAAAAGGCAGCTGAAGCAGGACTAATTTCTGGATTTCAGGTGGCGGAAAACGGTACAATTATCAATCATTTACAATTTGCGGATGATTTAGTGGTTTTCTTAGATGATTCAGAGGAGCAAGTAGGTAATATGAAGAATGTTTTATTTGCTTTTGAGCTGGTTGCTGGTTTGAAGGTGAATTTTCGAAAGAGTGCAATAGTTGGTATTGGGGAGACTCATAATGGTGATATCTGTGCTAGTGCTTTTGAGTGTCAACTAGCTGAATTTCCTATTAACTATCTGGGGATACCGCTGGGAAGCAAGTCCAAATGTAGAGCAGTTTGGGATGTGATAATACAGAAATGCCAACAACGCTTATCCACTTGGAGACGAAGGTATCTTTCAAAAGGTCAGAGATTTATCTTAATAAATAGTGTTTTGGCAAGCTTGCCAATATATTATTTATCAATGTTTTTAATGTCTGCTGCTGTTGTTAAAGAACTAGAGAAGATTATTCGAAATTTCTTGTGGGGTTCTTCAAATACACAAAAGAAACGGAGTTGGGTTTCATGGTCTAAAGCTGCAGTGCCGAAATCTAGAGGGGGTATTGGTATTAAGAAGTTGAAGATTGTCAACAAGGCCTTACATTGCAAGTGGATATGGAGATATGGAGCGGAAAAGAACGCGCTTTGGAGACGAATAGTTCGTGAAAAGTTTGGAGGTAAACATGAGTCTTTTTATCCTAATTCATATAATAAATCTGTGGGCCGAAGTCTTTGGTCTGGGATTTTAAAGGCTAGGCAATTTGTCAAAGATGGGGCTAGTCTGATTGTTAAAAATGGAGGCAGAATTGCATTCTGGTCATACAAATGGGTCGGTAATGTTGTTTTGAAGGAAAGATTTCCAAGAATTTATAAGTTATCAAGATCTAAAGATGCTGATGTGAATGAAGTTATGTCCGAGAATAGATAGTGGAATCTCAATTTTAAAAGAGCTTTAAATGAACAAGAAGTTGGCGATGTGGCAGACATGTTACAGATGCTAGGAGATCTTGTTGTTTCTCAAGACAATACGGTGGAGGATGCAAGGAAATGGGCTTATGGTACTGATTTTTCAGTCGCTAATTGCTACAATGCACTAGATGTGGATGGATTGCTTATTTTTCCGCACAAGCAGGTATGGAATCCGAAGGTACCATTGAAAGTTTCTTTTCTTATATGGACTGTTTGCCATGATGGTGCACCAACTCTTGATAAGCTTCATAGAGCGGGACGTGTTCAATCTAGTCAATGCTTATTCTGCTCAGCGACACAGGAAACCCAGAATCACTTGTTTTTACACTGCAGCGAAACAAGAAAATTATGGCATTACTTTCTAGACAGTTTCAAGATACAATGGGTATTCTCAGAGACGGTTAAGAGAAATGTTTGGGAGTGGTCTAGAAAGAGGAGCAGAAGTTTCATTCGACAACTATGGAGTATCTTGCCTTTTGCGATTTGGTGGAATGTATGGAATGAGCGCAACAGTCGACTATACAGGGGATATCGGAGGAATGTTGATCAGCTTATCATTTCTATTAAATGTACTCTATATAACTGGTCTTTGAATTCAAAGTTATTTGAGGGCTACTCTCTGAGCACCTTAATCTCAAATTGGGGAGGCAGTTGTTGGTAACAATTAGCTAACCCAAAGCTTTTGTAATCTTAGTTTCATCTCTTTGATGAAGCTCTGTTTTTAATATTATTTGCCCTTTGCTCTCAAAAACAAAAAAAAAAAATTCCAGGGGTTCATAAGTTCTTAATGTTGCATGCGGAGGAACATTGATTTCCCTTGGACAAGTACCTGCACATAGGAGAGTTGGCTGGCTCTGTTCTCTTATAGTGTGCATTCAATACCTCAACCAGTCTTCATCAGAACTTTTGAGGATTGATGCAAAGTGGTGGGTACGGTGCTTACCTTCAGACTGGGATAGCTTGGAAACGACCAGGGAATCATATCGGTCATACTCTGCAAGAAAAAGAAAAGTTCAAATGCTAAAATCAAAATCGACATTCATTAAACATAATCAATTCATTTGGGGTAAGTGGTAACCACGATTTGGGGTAAGTGGTAACCAAATGTTAAAAAATGTTACCACTTACCCCAATTCATTTTGTTTCTATGTATACTTGTTCCTTCTTCGTATAGCAACAAAACGGTGATGTTTCCTTATTTTCTTTGATAACTCGAGCAAAATCTGTTGCTGCATGTTTAAGATTTCGAAACAATATACACCGAATTTTCAGTTTTCTCAAACATCTTAACTATGCCTTTTGGCTTTCTTGTTTAATTTGATCTCTATAGAAAACCATTTTGCTAGAAGATACCATATATACTATACAAAGATGTGAGTTTGATATACTTATATATATAGTAGGGTAGAAACACGAAGAAATAGTGATACTCCTACTCATAAAAGGCCGTTGGCATCTTCTTGCGTGATACTCCTACCCAACACTAAACAACGTATCCGTCATATGTATAAATTTGGAACCGTTTTATGGGAACTACTCAAAAATGGTGGGGGACTACTCAAAAATGGTGGGGGACTACTCTCCATTTTTTTGGGTGGATATTAGAAGTAATAATGAGTCACCCCTTATCTAAGTTTTTTTAATACCAAACTTGTCATTGGTAATTAAATTAGTGTAATAATTAGTGAGTAAATTAATAATTAGTGGGATTAAATTGGCTTATTGAGGGATTAGTGAGAGGGAGTAGATGGCGGTGGTGGTGATTTGAGGTGGTCGGTGGTGGCGGTGGTGATTTTGTTTAACCGCCACCTCTATATATAACTCTCTTTCATCTACTCCCATCACCACCGACCACCACCACCACCGACCACCTCAAAGAAGAATTATTGAGAGGGAGTAGATGAAGATGAAGGTGATAATGAAAATGAGGGTTTTGGAAGAAAAAAACATAAGATCTTTTTCTTTAAGAGCCACAACAAGAGTATGATGTTTTGGGTACTCATGGATATTTCAAATTTAGTTAACGATGCTTGAATTGACCAAAACATTCCTAAAAATGAAAAATTTACAAATTAATTTTGGTTTGGTTAAAAAAGTTCGGCTACGAAATCTGAAGAACAGGTAGCCGAACTCATCTGTAAGTGTAGTTCGGCTGAAAACACGGGTAGCCGAACTCAGCTTTAATGGAGTTTTTTCTTTCAGAGAAAAGTTCGGTTAAGAGAAGAAAATTGCGACGTAACCGAACTAGGAGTTCGTCTAGGAAAAAAAAATGCGACGTAACCAAACTCAATATGCAGGTTTTTCAGAGAAAAGTTCGGTTAGGAGAAAAAAATTGCAATGTAACCGAAATTTTTTCGATGTAACCGAACTATGAGTTCGGCTTGGACCTTTTTCTTTCGACGTAACCAATTTTTTTTTCAAAACAAAAACCTCCATTAAAGTTGAGTTCGGCTAGTTTGACAAAATTTTTCACATAATTCCTAGCCGAACTTCTCTCTGTAACTTCCATTTTCAACTCATTTTGATGATTACTTCTCATTTTCTCAACGGAAAACGAATGAAAAGTAATGGGTTTGTTATAATTTTGATTTTGATTTTGTTTTGTTAATATTTAAATTAAGCTATATATAGAGGTGGCGGTGGTGGTGATTTGAGGTGGTCGATGGTGGTGGTGGTCGGTGGTGGTAGGTGGTGGTGAGCGGCAGTGGTGATGGGAGGAGGTGGTTATATATATATATATATAGGTGGTGGTGATGGGAGGAGGTGATTATATATATAGGTGAAGGGTAGGTTAGGTTAGTCATTTCCACATTTTAGGACACCTCTTATAAGTATAGGGTAGACATTTCTATCACAAAGTAGTTCCTCACCATTTTTGAGTAGTCCCAAAAAAAAAAAAGGTTCTAAATTTGCAGGACCCATTGAAATAAGATATGACTTGATGATGCACTGAATCTTTAGGCTTCTGAACGGATAAACATGTCAAATTCACACTCGGCATTTACGTCTCTTGGGCCAAACCACCATTACTCTATGTGAAGGTTCCATTTTAAGTTTTAAAATGTTGCGAATTCGCTGCCCAACCATGGGTCTTGAAACAAGACATTGAATAAAAAACAAATCTCATTCTTTGGTTCCTGAGAAGAAAGATTGTGCCAGACCATGAATTTTGGAAAACCTGCTCATGGTCAATGCGCTCTAAGTTAACCATCAAAACTTGTGTTTCATCACCTTCATTTTGTCAATGGGCTTGACACCTTTCTATTTGAGAGGGAGATAGTGCCGGAAATATTGATGTTTTCCGGTGGACTTTCCCCTTGTCTTGTGAGAAATTCTTACATGTTTCAAAAATACTCCATAAAGAACCCAAAAAAAAAAAAAACTCATTTCAAATTCCCAAGATATATTATGTTGCTTTCAACTTTGTTTTGCATACTAACAAGGGACTACTAACAAACAGAGCAAGAGACATAAATCAAATGATAATGGTAGACCATGTAAAGGTTGTACATTGTTTTTTTATGTGACCCCATCCCCCACAGATTACAATTTCTATACCAGACTAAATCAGAGTACAGACCTCGTATTATCCAAGGAACCCACTTAACTATTTACACATTACAGATCACCCCGCGTGGATCACCTCATTTTAATGTTTTCCGGTCTTCAACAGATGCAACAACAAGACCCATCTCTGATTCTTCACTCTTATTGCCACTAGCTTGTTCTCTAAATTTCTTATAAATATCTCCTTTATAGAAATTTCTTGTCCTCATAACCAGCACAAGTGAACACAAAGCTCCAACTAATGATACACCTGCCATTATGATAAAAGACACTTATCAGATTCATTAATTCTAAAACCACTAGAAATCATCACATGATCAAATTTGTCATGCCACTGTTTAGGTGTTTGTTTCAATCCATACAAAGATTTAACCAGTTTACAGACTTTCTTTTCACAACCTTTAACTACAAAGCCCTCAGGTTGTTCCATATAAATTTCTTCATATAACTCACCATTAAGAAACGATGTCTTTATATCCATTTGATGTATCTCTAGATTATGGACAGAAGCTATAGAAATTAACATCCTAATGGAGCTAATTCTACTAACTGGCGAATAGGTGTCAAAGAAATCTATACCTTCTATTTGTATGTAGACTTTAGCTACCAACCTATCCTTCAATAGTTTCATTTATATTACGTTTTCTCTTGAAAATCCATTTACAACCTATGGCCTTAGACACTGGAGGTAAATCTACAAGTTCAAAAGTACTGTTTTCTCGAATGGAATCCATTTCACTAATGGAAGGTTATTTCCACCAAGGAGCTTCAGGACAAGTCATGGCTTCTCTATAAGTCTAAGGATCATACTCGTCTAGGTATGTAATGCAACCAGGATAGGTTTTCTCAGTTCTAACCCTTTTACCTCTTCTAGGTTCTATTTCTAGTTCATCTTCCTCTATAGGTAATGACCGATCAAGTTGACTGGCAAATCACTGGGGATCATCTAAACATCTCTTTCGAGAATCACGTTTCACTGGAAAAACATTCTCAAAAAACTCAGCATCCCTAGACTCCATGATAGTATTCAACCCTATGTCAGAAATTTGAGAACTCACAACCATAAACCTATAAGCACTACTATGCTCAGGATACCCTATAAAAACACAATCAACGGTTTTGGGTCTTATCTTATTTTTCTTAGGAGGAGGGATGCCCACCTTTGCCAAGCACCCCCACACTTTGAAGTAATCATAAGATGGTTGTTTACCTTTCTATAACTCATATGGAGTTTTATCTAATCCTTTAAAGGGTACTCTGTTCAGGATGTAATTGGCGGAGAGGATAGCCTCCCCCCACAAATTCGAATGTAATCCTGAACTAATCAACATGGCATTCATCATATCCTTAAGGGTACGGTTCTTACGTTCAGCTACATCATAGGATTGAGGTGAATAAGGGGTTGTAGTCTCATGTATTATGCCATGTTCTTCACAGAAATCTCCTATAGGAATTTCATACTCACCACCACGGTCAGACCTAATAGTTTTAATGGTAGTATTCAATTGGTTTTCGACTTCATGTTTATATATCTTAAAAGCACATAAGGCATCGTCCTTCCCTCTAAGTAAGTAAACATGGCACCTCGTACAATCATCTAGCTATAAAAGTAATAAACCATTTCTTACCACCTCTTGTTTGAACTGAATTCATATCAACTAGGTCTGAGTGGATTAAGTGTAAGGGTTTAGAGTTTCTTTGGACATTCTTATTGAATGATTTCTTAGCATGCTTAGATTCTACGCAAATCTCACACTTATGATTTTTATCTAAAGTGAATTTGGGTATGCAGCCTACGCTAGCCAATTTATGCATTGATTTATAGTTTACATGACCAAGTCTACTATGCCAAATGTTCAATGACACACACATGTAAGCAGAAAAATCATTCAATTTCAATTCAGGACAGGTTACATGAAGTTTATATAGACCCCCAGTCTTATAACCCTTACCCACATAATGATTGCCCTTAGTTACTATTAGTTTTCCAGACTAGATTGTAACTTTAAAACCCTTATCATCTAAAACAAAACAAGAAACAAGATTTTTGCAGATGTCTGGAACATCAATAACTTCATTCAATGTGAGAGTCTTTCCAGATGTGAGCTTCAGACTGACCTTTCCTTTTCCTGCAACCTTTGATGCAGATGAGTTACTGTTGATGGTGGTTTTTAGCCTAGGGTTAAAATCGTAAAACCGCACATCTGACACGACATCATTATGATCACTAGCACATTTATTGAATCGATCAACATGCTTACGTCAGAATTACCAGGGTATCTTTTTTCTTTTATGAGTAATGTTCCACGGCATGACCCTTAACCTTGGTCGACATCACATGTACAAAACCATAATTCTCATGCCAGCCGCACCACTGTGCCAATGGAAAACCGTGCCAGCCACACCTCTGCGCCAAGGCATGCCAACCATGCCATCCGCACCACTGTGCCAATGGCAAACCGTGCCAGCCACACCTCCGCGCCAAGGCATGCCAACCATGCCAGCCGCACCATGTGCCAAACGGCATGCCAAGCCCTTGGCCCCGCCATGCAAAGCCAAACACACCTAGCCATGCTAGCCGCACCATGTGCCAAACGGCATGCCAAGCACTTGTCCCCGCCATGCCAAGCCAACCGCACCCCACCATGCCAAACGCACCATGCCAATGGCTTGCCAACCTAGCCGTGCCACCATGCTGGCCTTCCCTATGCGGCTACTAAAACGAAGGCGTGCGACAATCAACGGTCGCCCTTCAATCCCAAGATCGAATCCTAGCCATCCAAAGTTACCAGAAAACGCATGGTAACCTTTGGCCCGAAACCCTAGTTTGGACACGCCCAAACCGCGCCAAGGCATGCCAACCTACCCGCGGCTCCATGCTGGTCTTCCCTATGCGGCTACTAAAACGAAGGCGTGCGACAATCAACAGTCGCCCTTCAATCCCATGATCGAATCCTAGCCATCCAAAGTTACCAGACAATGCATGGTAACCTTTGGCCCGAAACCCTAGTTTGGCCACGCCCAAACTGCGCCAAGGCATGCCATGCCAACCTAGCCGCGCCGCCATGCTGGCCTTCCCTATGCGGCTACTAAAACGAAGGCGTGCGACAATCAATGGTCGCCCTTCAATCCCAGGATTGAATACAAGCCATCCAAGGTTACCAGACAACGCATGGTAACCTTTGGCCCGAAACCCTAGTTTGGCCACGCCCAAACCGCGCCAAGGCATGCCAAGCCAATGACATGCCAACCTAGCCGCGCCGCCACTATGCTGACCTTCCCTATGCGGCTACTAAAACGAAGGCGTGCGACAATCACCAGTCACCCTTCAATCCCAGGATCGAATCCTAGCCATCCAAAGTTACCATACAAACGCATGGTAACCTTTGGCCCGAAACCCTAGTTTGGCCACGCCCAAACCGCGCAAAGGCATGCAATGCTAATGGCATGCAAACCTAGCCGCGCCACCATGCTGGCCTTCCTATGCGGCTACTAAAACGAAGGCGTGCGACAATAAACGGTCGCCCTTCAATCCCAAGATCGAATCCTAGCCATCCAAGGTTACCAGACAACGCATGGTAACCTTTGGCCCGAAACCCTAGTTTGGCCACGCCCAAACCGCGCCAAGGCATGCCATGACAATGGCATGCCAACCTAGCCGCGCCACCATGCTGGCCTTCCCTATGCGGCTACTAAAACGAAGGTGTGTGACAATCAACGGTCGCCCTTCAATCCCAGGATCGAATCATAGCCATCCAAGGTTACCAGCCAATGCATGGTAACCTTTGGCCCGAAACCCTAGTTTGGCCATGCCCAAACCGCGACAAGGCATGCCATGCCAATGGCATGCCAACCTAGCCACGCCACCATGCTGGCCTTCCCTATGCGGCTGCTAAAACGAAGGCGTGCAACAATCAAAGGTCGCCCTTCAATCCCAGGATCGAATCCTAGCCATCCAAGGTTACCAGACAACGCATGGTAACCTTTGGCCCGAAACCCTAGCTTGGCCACGCCAAACCATGCCAATAGCATGCCAACCTTGCTGCGCCACCATACTGGCCTTCCCTACTCAGCCACCAAAAACGAAAGCATGCGACGATCAACGGCTACCTTTCTTCCTGAGGTGCAAAATCTCGACCGTCGAAGGTCACCAAGCCAGCAAATTTCCCAAGCTCGACTAGCCAGGCAACAACAATATGTTACATGTTTTCCACGGAAACATTCGAGACATCAACACATATCACAAACTGGGGGATCCTCTTTGGGTATTGGTTTGGCGGTTTACAGCGTGCGGCGTACACTACGCCCGTCATAAGGAAGTGTCATAAGGATGAGGCGGTTAGTAAATACGGGGAGTAATGGTGAAACGCTCTTTTTTTTTTATGGAAAATCAATTTCATGCGTTAACGGTTACCACCTCCTCCCATTTACTCACCCATTTACCATTCTTTAATGAGACCAGAGTACGTTTCACTTCGACTTATATAAATAGGTCTTACCTATTTCCACCGAACAACAAGTTCAGTCAGGAGCATACAACACTCAGAAAACATTTGCTTGCTCTCCATCCGTTAGCTTCCCACTTTCTGATACAAGTCATAGAAAACAACTACTCTTCCAGAAATCAACTATTCTGGTCTCATCACTTTCCTTGCTTCCCTCCCCAAAACCAACCCATTCTCCTTCACTTTGTGACCAAAGCAAGTCTGGAACGGCCATTTCTTGGTTTAGGACGGATTTATACAGATTGATCTCTCGAATCTAAAGTACTCGCGTGCAGTACATTGTTTAGGGTTTAAATTCGTTTCTCACCCACACACCCGAAATTACCGAAATCAGCAGAAACCATTTTCACCCTCAAATAATTGGCGACCACAGTGGGAGATTGATCTTTCGGTTACAATGTCAATTTTCGACTGTCGATTTCATGCTTCGACCCAGACATCAAGACGGTAGAGGCAGGCGATCCTCTCAGGAAACGACGAATCGGTTACCGGGCGGCTCAATTACCAGTCGTTACACCGCAAAGGACGACTGGGGACTTCCGAGGGGATTAGGAGCGAACGATCCGCCCAGGGATCGGCAACACGGAAAAGAATGACTGGGGACTTTACACAGTCATGGCGACATTTCCCACAAAACTCGGTCTAACACCCGGAGGAATCCTTCCCATCAGGAAGATCTGAAAAACCGAGTAAGTCTTACATAGACGAAATACATGGTTAGCTATTTCAAGTTTTACGAAACCGATAGTCATGTTATGTTTCATCCCATATCATCTACCAACACATGGTTCCTTGGTTTTCCTGGGATGTTTGCGTCGCTTGCATTCGTAACCAAAACAATTCATTCCAAAAGAATAACTCAAAACCATCAAGGTAGCATTTGTCTATCAACCCAAAAATCCAAAAAATCAAAACCATAAACTAGGAGTTTCATTTGCCTTTAAAAAAAAAAACAGAAATGTGTTCATGGAAAGTTTTCCAACAACGGCTTGCTCTTCTTGGCGAGGGCCTCCTTTGCGCTTTGAAGAGCCGCCCTCTTCAACTTTAGTTTCCTGAACAGCTTTTCGACTTCCACTTCTTGCTTCTTCACCATATCCGTAGAAGGACCTTCGACTGTTTCAGCCCGCATCTTTTCAACCTCAGAAAAACCTTTAACTTGTGACTACATACCCAGAAACGGTATGACCTATCAAATTACACATGTCGTCGATCGAAGATAGAATTTCCTCCACACGTTTAACCAACGCGTACGGACTAGTAATTTGCTTGGTCGTGGCAATATGACCATAGTTTTCCCAGATCTTAGTGTACAGTTTCGCATGTCTGGCTGGCACGCTAAATCCTCCAATCAGCACGTGATCCCGATGAGGAAGCAGGTATGGAGGATTGAAAATGGCGCCCGCGACTACATCAGCGACCGGCAAAGGACTCCCAACAACAATTGCGCCTGCGGCTAATGGGGTACTTTTCATTGTCTGAACAGCAGCGACGTTTTCATCTTGGTCCACATCCATTTCAAGATCGCCCGGTGCGGCTGCCGCGATTGGAGACAAAGCTGCATCTCCACCAGTCTCCGTCTCAGGGTCATTCTCAGAATCGGCTTCCTCCTGCAATATCACGGATTAGACACTTCCTTAAAAAAAAAACGCATGGAAGACTTACCGATTCGTTTTCAGATCGAACAGAGGAGGATTCGGCACTACTATCGGAAGAACTACTCTCGCCATCACTGGACCCTGAGCTTTCATCCTTCTCAGCTTCCCCATCGCCATGAACAGGCTCAGGACCACCACCCTCCGTCACATGAAGGGGCGTTTTCTGACTATTGGCAAGCTTGGTGAAAGCGTTCACACTACTGAGACCCTGGGCGAGATGCAAAGACAGATACTCAGAATAGAAACGAGGATATGCACGATCTAACTAAAGTCAAAAGGAAAATCATATGTACCCGCATGTTGGATGAACTAAAAGTCGTGAGAGCTGTGGAATCTGACTGGAAACCACCTGCACGATTTTTAGACCTTCGTTCCTTCGCTTGGGGACTATCTACACTCGGGCTAACAGATTTTCGCTTGGACGAAGAAGGATCTCTCAGCAGTGGATGCTCCGCCAAAACCGCATGAGAAGGCTTACCATGATGGTTTTCTACCACGCCATTCACGAAACCGTGAAAAACTAGAAACTCATCTTGCCAGAATATATTATACTTAGAGGTTGTTGATGGACTTCGTTCCTCAAGCAGGAAAGGAAGACTTTTTCCCAACTCAAGAACAGTAACATCGAGAACAATTAGCCACGAAACTTCTGGAACAGCAGGCTGACGAACAAGTGGGACCCCTTGGTCAAAACCCATATGCCGAGCCGCTCTATCAATGTTGTAAGAGACCACTTTGCAAGATCCTCGAAAGAAAGATAGCACGGAACCAGGGGAGAAACTTCGCATAAACATCATATCTCCAACACTCGTATACTCTTTATCATAAGTCAAAGACATGCCTGAAGCAGGAGCGAAGGTACTTATCTGAGTTATGGACTCATGTAGAGTAACCCATGGACGAAAATGGACCATGTGCGAATTGTCAAGGAATCTAACCAGGTTCGAACCAATCCTTGGACGCCTATTCGACCAACGCAGTATCCTAGAGCCACCCCAAGACTCGGGGAGTACTGCCAACGGTTTTGGAGCATATTTTTCGAAATGCTCCCACAACCACGC
The DNA here is from genome assembly GCA_023531295.1 of Papaver armeniacum. Lineage (NCBI taxonomy): Eukaryota > Viridiplantae > Streptophyta > Magnoliopsida > Ranunculales > Papaveraceae > Papaver > Papaver armeniacum. The sequence continues at coordinate 317,846 of JAJJWW010018711.1, read as the reverse complement.
TTGGAGAAAAGCGGCGTGAACATACGAATCCACTTTTATGTAACCATTTGAAGCGCGCATGTCCGCAACCAGCTGATCCAAGTGTGTGTACAGATAACCGAGAAACAGGCAGCCAACAGGGAGAACGACACCTTTTGCCAGTTTCACGGCAAATTTGATAAGTTCCTGTCTTATCTCCTTCTTACCCGAGCCGTCATCGAAAATATCTCTGGATAACCAAAGGACCAAAAACGCCGCAACATGGAGAGGACTGTTCTTCTGATTCGGCTCCAACTCCTCCGGAAACCACTGGGATACCCACCAACCATAGAAGTACCTCGTCTCGTTTCCTTTCCGAACGAATCCTTTTGATTTCGCAACCAGAACGGCGTGCATTTCCTCTTCATCTGCAGACAACTTGATATCGAGACTACCTAATACGGGAAGGCTCAGCAAGACGGCCACGCTTTCGAAGGAAATAGTCATTTCACCCCACCTGCATATGCCCGTGTGAGTGTCTGGACACCATCTGGAAATAAAAGCAACCAAGCATGGAATATCTTTCCTAATCAAGAATCTGGAAGCCGCGACAAAGATCAACAATATGCGCCTTGGCCAAACTGGCCTTTACTTATTCCTGGCTCATCATAAAGTGCATCCATTTCTCGAAGGGACACAACGGGCTTACACTGATCTTAAAGTCAACGGGAGAAGCATGGTACTCTTTCCCCTGAAGACAAAACCTTATTACACCTCCTGGACGAACCGACCGGGCCTCTCCTTCGCTTTCCGGACCAGTCAGAAGAACCGGCACATACTTGGGTTGATTTTTCCTAATTATTGCGGATGTTGTGAAGAACTCATCATCTATGCTCGACTTGGAATTGCCAATATCCTTCGGTACAGCAAAAACTGTTGACATCCTAACGAAAATTCTCTTACGCTGCTTTCACCTCCGAGATAACTGCAATGGAACAATACGAAAGAAAGATTATTTTGGAAAGTGCATAGAAATTATTTCATCAGACACAGGAGAGCCATCCTGGACACAAGCCAATTGGTTTCAAAGTCATTTTGCACATATGCGAAGGAATGGGGACTGACAAACCCTGCATCACCGCTTCACGTAGCAGGAAATTTGCGCCAAGCCAAATAGGCGCGCCCCACCAAGGAAAATGAGGAAACCCTAAAGGCTAGTTTTTCATGGGAAGAGAATGACGATGCTAGTGCAAACCTACTTCGCACATTAACTGAGGCGGCCAACATCATTACAGCATTCACGCCTAAATTTTATTACAAGGTCGTGCAAAGCATACCTACGGCTAGGATTCATGCCAACAGAATAACAATATTTCTACAAGTTCATGAAAAAATACGCCTACAGCTAGAATTTGCATCTACACAAAAAAAAGGAGAAAAAACAAGGCAAAGAGGAAGTGTTGGAAGACATACCATGGATTCGCTTGTCCGCTTTGCTTCACCTACCACCACACTAGCCGAAATAAATAACTAGGTGTGAAATAAAAGAAGAGGACGGCCCTCCTTTTATACGCGTGATACTTGGGAGTTTGAACAAGGAAAGGATTTCCTATTTTGAGCCAAGTAAGGAAAAGAGGCAACCGGTCCCGCAAAGGCCAATTACCGCACCAAAACCGTCCGCGCCATTGCCTTGGCCCCACATGCCAAGCCGTCCGCACGCTTTGCCTCTCCAAGTCCGCGCCATGCCTTGGCCCCACATGCCAAAGCCGTCCACACGCTTTCCCTCTCCAAGTCCGCGCCATGCCTTGGCCCCACATGCAAAAGCCGTCCGCACGCTTTACCTCTCCAAGTCCGCGCCATGCCTTGGCCCCACATGCCAAAGCCGTCCGCTCATGCTTTGCCTCTCCAAGCTGTCCGTGCCAACACCAACAAATTCGCCAGACCAGCATCATGATGTTAACTAACCCGGTCGAAGTGATGTATGGCCAGACCAAGCCGGTAATTTTCATCTCGCCACTCCACGGTTTGCGTCCCCAGCATAATTTATGAAAGGCCGCCAACACGGGAAGCACAAATCCTCTTTACCTCTCGAAAATGTTAGTCGGATTTTCCTGGCCATCTTATCACGACTTGTTTCTATTCCTTGTCCTAGAACCATCTAATGCTTACCTCGCAACGATGCTCCCGTTCCGAGCTAACCAGGGGACTTAATGTTGATGGTGGTTTTTATCCTAGGGTTAAAATCGTAAAACCGCACATCTGACACGACGTCATTATGATCACGAGCACATTTATTGAATCGATCAGCATGCTTACGTCAGAATTACCAGGGTATCTTTTTTCTTTTATGAGTCATGTTCCATGACAGGACCCTTAACCTTGGTCGACATCACCTGTACAAAACCATAATTCTCATGCCAGCCGCACCACTGTGCCAATGGAAAACAGTGCCAGCCACATCTCCGCGCCAAGGCATGCCAACCATGCCAGCCGCACCACTGTGCCAATGGAAAACATTTCCAGCCACACCTTCGCGCCAAGGCATGCCAACCATGCCAGCCGCACCATGTGCCAAACGGCATGCCAAACCCTTGGCCTCGCCATGCAAAGCCAAACACACCTAGCCATGCCAGCCGCACCATGTGCCAAACGGCATGCCAAGCCCTTGGCCCCACCATGCCAATGACATGCCAACCTAGTCGCGCCACGATACTGGCCTTCCCTATGCGGCTACTAAAACGAAGGCGTGCGACAATCAAAGGTCGCCCTTCAATCCCAGGATCGAATCCTAACCATCCAAAGTTACCAGACAACGCATGGTAACCTATGGCCCGAAACCCTAGTTTGGCCTCGCCCAAACCGCGCCAAGGCATGCCAACCTAGCCGCGCCACCATGCTGGCCTTCCATATACGGATACTAAAACAAAGGCGTGCGACAATCAATGGTCGCCCTTCAATCCCAGGATCGAATCTTAGCCATCCAAAGTTACCAGACAACGCATGGTAACCTTTTGCCTGAAACCCTAGTTTGGCCATGCCCAAACCGCGCCAAGGCATGCCATGCCAATGGCATGCCAACCTATCCGCGCCACCATGCAGGCCTTCCCTCCGCGCCGAAATCAACGGCGTTCAATCGACAATCAAAAGTTACCGGACAATGCGCCTTTGGCCCGAAACTTCAAGTCCCGCCCAACCGGATCGCAATCAACTAGCCATCCAAGTTTAATCCCAGGATCGAATCAACATCCATTTACTGTAACATTTGGCCCGAAACCCTAGTTTGGCCACGCCCAAACCGCGCCAAGGCATGCCATGCCAATGGCATGCCAACCTAGCCGTGCCACCATGCTAGCCTTCCCTATGCGGCTACTAAAATGAAGGCGTGCGACAATCAGCGGTCTCCCTTCAATCCCAGGATCGAATGCTAGCCATCCAAAGTTACCAGATAACGCATGGTAACCTTTGGCCCGTAACCCTAGTTTGGCCACGCCCAAACCGCGCCAAGGCATACCATGCCAATGGCATGCCAACCTAGCCGCGCCACCATGTAGGCTTTCCCTATGCCGCTACTAAAACGAAGGCGTGCGATAATCAACGGTCGCCCTTCAATCCCAGAATCGAATCCTAGCCATCAAAAGTTACCAGACAATGCATGGTAACCTTTGGCCTGAAACCTTAGTTTGGCCACGCCCAAACCGCGTCAAGGCATGTCAACCTAGACGCGCCAACGAAGGCGTGCGACAATCAACGGTCGCCCTTCAATCCCAGGATCGAATCCTAGCCATCCAAGTTTACCAGACAACGCATGGTAACCTTTGGCCCGAAACCCTAGTTTGGCCACGCCCAAACCGCGCCAAGGCATGCCAACCTAGCCGTGCCACCATGCTAGCCTTCCCTATGCGGCTACTAAAATGAAGGCGTGCGACAATCAGCGGTCTCCCTTCAATCCCAAGATCGAATCCTAGCCATCCAAAGTTACCAAATAACGCATGGTAACCTTTGGCCCGTAACCCTAGTTTGGTCACGCCCAAACCGCGCCAAGGCATACCATGCCAATGGCATGCCAACCTAGCCGCGCCACCATGCTGGCCTTCTCTATGCTGCTACTAAAACGAAGGCTTGCGACAATAAACGGTCGCCCTTCAATCCCAGGATCGAATCCTAGCCATCCAAAGTTACCAGACAACGCATGGTAACCTTTGTCCCGAAACCCTAGTTTGGCCATGCCCAAACCGCGCCAAGGCATACCATGCCAATGGCATGCCAACCAAGCTGCGCCACCATGCTGGCCTTCCCTATGCGGCTACTAAAACAAAGGCGTGCGACAATCAACGGTCGCCCTTCAATCCCAGGATCAAATCCTAGCCATCCAAGGTTACCAGACAATGCATGGTAACCTTTGGCCCGAAACCCTAGTTTGGCCACGCCCAAACCGTGCCAAGGCATGGCATGCCAACCTATCCGCGCCACCATGGTGGCCTTCCCTATGCGGATACAAAAACAAAGGCGTGCGACAATCAACGGTCTCCTTTCAATCCTAGGATCGAATCCTAGCCATCCAAGGTTACCAGACAACGCATGGTAACCTTTGGCCCGTAACCCTAGCTTGGCCATGCCCAAACCGCGCCAAGGCATACCATGCCAATGGCATGCCAACCTAGCCGCGCCACCATGCTGGCCTTCTCTATGCTGCTACTAAAACGAAGGCGTGCGACAATAAATGGTCGCCCTTAAATCCCAGGATCGAATCCTAGCCATCCAAAGTTACCAGACAACGCATGGTAACCTTTGGCCCGAAACCCTAGTTTGGCCACGCCCAAACCGTGCCAAGGCATACCATGCCAATGGCATGCCAACCTAGCTGCGCCACCATACTGGCCTTCCCTATGCGGCTACTAAAACGAAGGCGTGTGATAATCAACGGTCTCCCTTCAATCCCAGGATCGAATCCTAGCCATCCAAGGTTACCAGACAACGCATGGTAACCTTTGGCCCGAAACCCTAGTTTGGCCACGCCCAAACCGTGCCAAGGCATGGAATGCCAACCTAGCTGCGCCACCATGCTGGCATTCCCTATGCGGATACTAAAACGAAGGCGTGCGACAATCAACGGTCGCCATTAAATCCCAGGATCGACTCCTAGCCATCCAAGGTTACCAGACAACGCATGGTAACCTTTGGCCCGAAACCCTAGTTTGGCCACGCCCAAACCGCACCAAGGCATGGCATTCCAACCTAGCCGCACCACCATGCTGACCTTCCTTATGCGGCTACTAAAACGAAGCCGTGCAACAATCAACGGTCACCCTTCAATCCCAGGATCGAATCCTAGCCATCCAAGGTTACCAGACAACGCATAGTAAACTTTGGCCCGAAACCCTAGCTTGGCCATGCCAAACCATGCCAACCTTGCCACGCCACCATACTGGCCTTCCCTACGCAGCCACCAAAAACGAAAGCATGCGACGATGAACGGCTACCATTCTTCCTGAGATGCAAAATCTTGACCGTCGAAGGTCACCAAGCCAGCAAGTCTCCCAAGCTCGACTTTCCAGGCAACAACCATATGTTACATGTTTTCCACGGAAACATTTGAGACATCAACACATATCACAAACTGGGGGATCCTCTTTGGGTATTGGTTTGGCGGTTTATAGCGTGTGGCGTACACTACGCCCGTCATAAGGAAGTGTCATAAGGATGAGGCGGTTAGTAAATACGGGGAGTAATGGTGTAACGCTCTTTTTTTTAATGTAAAATCAATTCCATGCGTTAACGGTTACCACCTCCTCCCATTTACTCACCCATTTACCATTCCTTAATGAGACCAGAGTACGTTTCACTTCGACTTGTATAAATAGGTCTTACCTATTTCCACCGAACAACAAGTTCAGTCAGGAGCATACAACACTCAGAAATTGCTATCTCTCCATCCGTTAGCTTCCCACTTTCTGATACAAGTCGTAAAAAACAACTACTCTTCCAGAAATCAACTATTCTGGTCTCATCACTTTCCTTGCCTCCTGGTATCATCACTTTCCTTGCTTCCCTCCCCAAAACCAACCCATTCTCCTTCACTTTGTGACCGAAGCAAGTCTGGAACGACCATTTCTTGGTTTAGGCCGGATTTGTAAAGATTGATCTCTCGAATCTAAAGTACTCACGTGCAGTACATTGTTTAGGATTTAAATTCGTTTCTCACCCACACACCCGAAATTACCGAAATCAGCAGAAACCATTTTCACCCTCAAACAGTTACCCATATAGAGTTTCTCGCCTTCCCCTACACTCTGGTAGGAGGTGAACAGGTCTTTGTTCCCACAAACATGCTTGGTAGCTCTAGAGTCTACCCACCAATACATCACTTTGGTCACCAAGTTAACTTCAGACAACGCAGCAGAAAACTCGTCTTTGTTCTTCTCAACTAAGTTAGCATTATTCTTCTTATCCTTACGTTGTCTACAGTGAACTGCCATATGACCAGTATTTCCACATACCCAACAAGGACCTTTAATTTTAGTAATGCCAGAATCTGTTTTACGAAACATATCTTTCTTGTTAGGTCCATGCTTCGAGTTGCGATTGTTGTTGTCACATTTTCCATCTTTGGACGACTTGTGTTCAGACATATGAGCTTTGTTAGTCATGTCCCTTGCAGATGACATGTTCTTGTCTTTGGTGCACAACATCTCTTCCACTTGAATCTTCTTTCCGAATTCAACCATGTTGATCTCCCCACTCTCATGTCTCAGATTTTTATTGTACTCTGACCAAGAAGATGATAACTTCTCAATCACCGCAGATACTTGAAACGTATCATCAATAACCATACCTTCAGCGAGAATCTCATTAATGATTTGCTGAAGTTCGAGGAACTGATCAACAACAGACTTATCATTCGTCATCTTGAACTCCATAAACTTTGCTACTAGAAATTTCTTGCTCCCTGCAGTCTTCGCTTGATAACTTGCTTCTAACGCAGTCCACAAATCGTAAGCAGTGAAATTATCTTTAGCGTTGTAAAAATCATACATCGCATCTTCCAAAACATTCATGGTATGATTTTTAGCCAGAAAATTAGACCTCGTGTTATAATTGAGATCCTCCTCAGTCAAATTTTCAGCATTGTACAATTCATCACCTGGAACCAGTTCATGATGGCTCAGATAAAACAGCATCTTGGATTGCCATCTCTTGAAATCATTTCCGTTAAACTTTGGTGGTCCTTCTACGTCGTTGTTTCCCATTGTTACAAGGAATGATAATGTGTTAAGATTGTTGGAATCTTGCAACAATGAACAACACGTTAGATGTATCAAAAATAATATGTAAAGAACTAATGCGAAACAACTCTACCATAAAAACTTGACGAGGGCAGAATCACAGGTTCAACAAGTTGTCCTTAACACATTAGTTCGCGGGTATACTCGAGTTGAGTAATGCTAAACCCCTCACAGCGAAGATGTGTCCAGGATAAGACTGCCCGATATAGCTCGTGTTAGCACAACGCAAGCTACCCAAACTTGAACTTAGCAATAGGGATGGAAGTAAAACGTATGGAGAAACCCTAGAGCGCAAGAATAATTTTTTAGTGTATCTTGAAAACAAATTTTCGAGTTATATTTAAAGGAGAAGATACTTGCAAATCAAGTTAGGTACTTGTTTTCTTCAAAAACAAGTTAAAAACGTAAAAAGAATTTTTCCATAAATAAAACTCTTAAGAAAATATTTTTTAGAATTAATTCCTTAAAGAAAAAACTTGCAAAAATAAATTCTATTAAATAGGTGACTTGGTGCATGGTTTACGCGCACAAGTATGTGTCGAAAAAATGTATATTTCTCTCCACCCACTCCACCCACGTTTTACAATACATACATAAGAGTATGATTATATAGTGGAGCTCCTCTATAGTTTTCCACGATGTGGGACTAAAGGTTTCATTTCATCCACCCAAAAAAAGAGTAAGTATCCTTAGAACCTTAGGTCAATAGATCAAACCACACCAAGACCAAAAACCTTTTTTTATTAAAACTTATTTTCTCCAACATAAAGACTGTTGCATCTTCTTGCATGATACTCCTACCCAACAATGTATCCGTCATGTGTATAAATTTTGTGTGCCCATTGAAATAAGATATAAATCTCTTGTATCAACAGAGTTATGAACATCATAAGAGGATATGAAAGGGCTCTTAGGATCGGGAGAATACTGATTTAACTCAATTCCCCCTCCGATTTTTCAATCTTCAATCATCAATTTTTTCTGCATGTCCGTGATTGAAGCTGGAAAAGCTTAATCCGCTGTTATTTTAAGATACCCTTTGTCTTGATATATATCTCTAGCAATTGATTCTTTATTTTCTTTTTTAATCCTTCTAATCTTAGGGCGAGCCTGCAAGCCGGGATAAAACCGGAGTCACACCTTTGCATTCAAATCCATCAAAACTCTTGTTTCTTCTTCTTTCCTAGTTTATCAATCACTTTTTCAAACTGATTTACTCATTTTCTTTTGTTTTTCTAAGATCCGTTGTTTTCCCTATTTCTTAAAATAGTTCTCCTGTTATTATCTCAATTTTAATCAATTCATTAGTCTTGATTGTTCATTTTTTTTTCTTAAATTTGCCCCTATTTTAGTCTTCTGTTCTTCTAATTATCAGCAGTTCACCATGTTTTTCTCTAAATATTATATGTTTATAATCATGTGTGTTCTTTCCTTCTATTTCAGGGGAAAGATGGTTGGAGCTGATGCTCATTGGAGGCAAAATCAGGTCAGTTGTTCTCTTTCGAGAAGTGCTATGGGAAATTATTTTCTCAATTCAAATTTCAGGCATGGCAACGAAGTTAATGTTGATACAATTAAGTGTTTTTCAGATCCTCACAACATCTTATTTAAAACTAAGATCCGATTTGTCTTCAGTAATACTATCTCTCAAAATATCTGTTTAATTTCCTCGTTGACGTCTGTGAATAAAAGAAAAGGATTTTTATGTACCTACAAAGATACTCACAGTAATTCCATAAAACTTCTACTCTGGATCAATGGGTGTTCGTTTAATTTTATGAATTGGACTTGCGATGGTAGAAATGTTGAATTAATGATTGCTACTGGTGGTCTTAGAACCTATGTCACGAAAATATAAAACGGAAGATATCCATCAAAAAGAAAAAAAAAGAATGAAAATGAAAATGATCTTTATTGAGAAAAAGAATGAAGAAAAAGTTTGTAAAGTTTACGGATTTTATAACCATGGGGAAAAGGAAGTCATCACAATGGATAGTTTGAGGAAAACAGTAAAAAGAAAATCTTCAGTTCAAGTCATCACAAATGAAAGCAAAAGGGGAAGATATGGAGAAGTTTACAGTAGAGAAAAAAAAATGTTAAAAATGACGGGAGTTAAAAACCAGAGAGAAAAGGAAAATGGTTGGAATGTAGGTGATGGAAATAGTAAAAAGGTTCTTGCGGAAATTGCTAAAAGGGTTAGTGAGAAAGGTCGGAAAAGGAAGGAAATTTGTTTTAATGATATGGTTGGTGTTTATGGGAAGAGGAGAAATAAAAATAAGGAATTTGTTAGTATGAAAAATCTCAACAATCCTTTTGAGACATTATCTAGTTGGGTTAATAGCACTTCTAAAAGGGGAATAATATCCTGGGAGGCCAATATTGAGTATCATAGAAACACCATCTATCCCCTGGAGCTGAGGCTTTCTAAGGTTTGCAAATTTTATAATCTTTTTGATCTTAAAACTCAAATCAAAACTTTTATCTCCATGAGTTTAATTTTTAAATGTTACCTAAACTGATTTACTTTATTTCATTTTAGCATAGTGAATCATCTTTTAAAAAGTAAAGCCAAATACGTTATATTATACGTGAACTGCTTCATAAATGCTTTACTTACTTTCAATCAATTTATGTATTTTTCTTATGTTTTGATGGATGATCGAGCTGTGGGCTATGACTTTAAGGTATTATCTTGGAACCTGTAGGGTATTAGATCATACTTTAAACAAGACCACCTAAATTTTCTCAACAAAACCCATAATTTAGATATGATCTTCTTATCTGAAACAAAAATTCAAAATTTTGTTGTAGAAAAAGTTTTTTGTAGGTTGCAGGCGAAAGTAGAAATAGAAACTTCAATATAAATGGTTTGCTTAAAAAAATGGAGTATGACTTAAGACTTTGGAATAAATCAGAATTCGGAAACATCTTCAGAAATATATCAAACATAATAGCAGAAATTGATACTGAAAATAGTAAACCGTATAATATGGAAGTGAAAAATAGAATAGAATACCTACAAAATGAACTCAGTTATTGGTATAAAATAGAAAAACTATACTGGAATCAACATGTTAAGGAAAAATGGATTAAAGAAAATGAACACAATACGAAAAATTTTCATCAAAATGCCTCAGAAAGGAAGAGAATTAACAATATCTATACTATCAGAGATAACAAAGGGATTTGGTTAGAGGGTCAAAAAGAAGTTTCTGATCACATAACAAAACATATTAAGGAAAGAGCCCAAACTAGTGATAACAATATTGATTCTTTATTTAGTAATATCATAGAAAAAAAGGTTAGCCAAGATGAAAACATTAAACTATGTTCTATACCAGATAAAGATGAGATTAAAGAAGCTTTATTTTCTATGAATTATTGGGGGGCACCTGGACCTGATGGGTTTCCCCCGGGTTTTTACCAACATCATTGGGAAAATCTAAGTGATGAAATTTTAGACTGGGTTCAAAAAATCTTTAAAGATAAAAGCTTTGAACAAAAGGTTAATCATACTTTCGTTACTTTAATGCCAAAAAACAAAACCCCTAAGACTCCTAATGATTTTAGGCCTATTAGTTTAAGCAATGCCCTTTACAAGATAGTTGCAAAGATTATCTCAAATAGAATGAAACCTTTACTATATAATCTGATATCAAAAAATCAATTTGCTTTCATTCCAAAGAGACAGGTAACTGACAATATTATAGTAGCTCATGAAATTCTTCATATTATGAAAACAAGCAAAAGAAAAAATGGTAATATGGCTTTGAAATTGGATTTGTCTAAGGCCTTTGATAGATTAGAGTGGAACTTTATTATTAAGGTTCTAGAACTTTTAGGTTTTTCTAATGATTTCTGTGATTTAATTTATGCATGTATTTCTTCAGTATCTTATGTTGTCCTTGTGAATGGAATTCCAGGTGAAACTTATTTCCCCACTAGAGGGATTAGACAGGGGGATCCTTTATCCCCCACAATTTTTATTATTTGTATGGAAGCATTGTCGAGATTATTATTGTATGCTGAAAATGTAGGAGATATCTTAGGTGTTAAAGTTACAAGAAATAGTCCCTCTGTTTCGCATTTATTTTTTGCTGATGATTCATTTCTATTTACTTCCGCTACCATAGTGCAGGCTAGAAATTTGCTTAAGTACCTGAAAATATTTAGTGAATCCTCGGGCCAGCTTATAAATTACCAAAAATCAGGAATATATTTTAGTAAAAGTTGAAAATAAACACAGTAAATTACTGGCTAGGATCCTTAGAGTAAGTAGAATCACTAAAATTGACACTTATCTAGGTACTCCTCTTTTCTTTAATAGATCAAAGAGTTTTAACTATCATAACATGCTAGATAAAGTTTACAACAGAGTTCAGGGTTGGAAAGCAAAACTTCTATCACAAGCAGGTAGAACTACTCTGATTAGTTCAGTCACTAGTGCAATGCCCTAATATCAAATGATGTGTTTTTCATTACCCAATAAAACTTTAGATAGGCTTAATGCCCTTCAACGTGACTTCTGGTGGAAAAAAGATAAGAAAATAAAGGAATTTATATAAAAGCTTGGGATGATGTTTGTATTAGCAGATAATATGGGGGATTAGGTCTTAAAAACCCTCACAAATTTAATCTATCTGTTTTAACTAGACTAGATTGGAGACTTTTAGAAAACCCTGACAAACTATGGTGTATAATATTAAAATGCAAGTACTTTCTAAAAAACGACCCTTTTAAATTATAAAAAGAAGTCAGTTAGGTCCTGGATATGGACACGTATTTGTAGAGGTTTAGATATTATTAAGGAAAATCATGGCTGGGAAATAGGCAATGGTGAGAATATAAATTTGTGGAATGATAGGTGGCTACCAGATGGTAAATATCCCAAGTATAAAACAGACTATCCAAACTTTGAGTTTCAAAAAGTCTCTGAAATTATAGATAACAACGGTAATTGGAACAATAATCTGATAGACCAGCTGTTTGACGATAATACCATTAAAGAAATTAAATCCCTTGAACCCTATGCTAGTATTGATGGTAAAGATCATATTAGATGGTTAGGAACTCAAGATGGTTGTACCTCTGTAAAATCAGCTTACAATTATATTTCTAATAAAAACCAAAATTATAGAAAAGTCGAATGGAAATCAATCTGGTTGCTAAATATTATGCCTAAAGTCAAAATATTTCTTTGGAAAACTTTTAGTGATTGCTTGCCAGTTAGAGAAATCTTAGGAAAACATGTTCCGATAGATACTCAATGTCCTTTATGTAATAGTATGACAATAGAAAGTGTAGATCATTTGTTTACTAAATGCATCTTCTCTGGAGCTATTTGGAGGGGTCTTTCCCTCACTACTGTTTATTATAAAGCTGTCAATATGAGCTACAAGGATTGGTGCATAGAATGGTTAAAATATAGAGACCAAAGAGATGTTTTTTATTTTATCCTTTGGCATATATGGAAGTATAGATGTAGAGTTGTGTTTGATAAAGTTAAACCTTGTCCAGAGAAACTAATTACGCAAATAAAAAAAGATCTTATGAGTCTTAAAAACAGCCATAGCTCTATTGAAGTCGAAAAGAAGGAAAAAGCTAAATGTGAATGTCAACACCCAAATTGCAAAATGGGTCAAGTAAATACTGATTTGAGTTATAATACTATCTTCTTTGATGCAGCTTATCAAAAGAAAACAGGTAAATTTGATTATGGTTTAATCAAAATGAACAGTAATGGTATCATTTGTGACTTTGCAGGAGGATCTGGCAGTTGTTATAGTTCTAATGAAGCCGAGGCAAGAGCATGTAGAGAAGCTACCAGATGGGAAAGAATCAACGGAATAGATAATTTAATATGCCTCAATGACAATCAAAGTATCGTAAATAGTATGAAGAACAGGGTTTTTGCTGTATATTGGAGGAGTAAATCCTATTTACTTAAAGCGATGGAAGAATTTTTTTGCCAAGTCTTCTTTCAACTACATAATTAGAAATTGTAATTTCCTTGCTGATAAACTAGCTAAATACTTGATCAGGTTCAATGGTATTGTAATAGACTCCAAAAACTTGGAAGATCAGAGCAAAGCTAGCTGGATAACAAAGCTCAGTGATCCCAATATTGTATTTTCCTTTCCTTAGTCTACAAAATTGTCCTTTTATCAAAAAAAAAATGAAATAAGATATAACTTGATGAATGCACTGAATCGTCAGAATTACGAATGAATGAACATGTCAAATTCACACGCTGAAAAACAGTGTGCACAAAAATAGAATCGGCATTTAACGTCTCTTTGGCCAAACGATTAACTCCATGTGAAGGTTTCATTTTTAGTTTTAAAAATGACAAGACTGCACTTGTTGTCGTTGTTGCAAAATTCATCCTGAGAAGAAGATTTTGTCAGACCAAGGGTTTTTAAAAAACTGGTCATGTTCTAATACTTCGGCTTGGCTTTAAAGGAAACCATGTGATTCATCTGTTCATCATCGCACTTTCATGTTTTTCGAGTACTGGGCTTGACACCTTTTATATTGAGATTTTATAGGGAATTAGTGTCGTAAATATTGATGTTTTCCAGTGGACTTTCTCCTAGTACGAAAATTCTTACATTCTCAAAAATATAAAGAACCTCAAAAATTGAATGAAAAGTAGAGACAAGTTTCATAAGTGATATTATGCTACTTAAAACTTGGTTTATGCTTGGTTTTGCATAAACAGAGTAACCGACATTTTTTTTTCTTTGATCGGTCAAGAGAATATCCATTGATGAGAGGGGTACCTCAACCCAATGAACACAAGAGGGGATAAAAAAGCGAATTGCAATTCGCCAAACCAAAAATAACAAAAATCAAGTTCACAAAGGCCGAAATAAAGAGTCCCATAAAGCAATCACCGTATTCGCCCTTAGACTTAGCATCATTGTGTTCGATTCCGCCCAAAAGAAGGCTTGTAGTTTAACATCTCTAATGAGGCTTACCCAAAAAAAAAAAAAAAATTGTTTTCGAAGACTCTTGCATTTCGCTCTTTCCATATGCACCACCAAACTGCAACCGGAATATTATTCCAAATTCGACTAAGTCTTTCGTCACCCTAATTAAACTTCCAAGATTTCACGTAAAGGTTTTACACTTCACCACCATGTCCTACCATTTTCATTTGAGTAACAGACATAAATCAAATGATAATGGTTGGACATGTAAAGGTTTTACATTGTTTTCTTATGTGACTCATCCATCCCTCACAGATTGCAATTTCTAGCTACTTGACTAATCAGAGTATCAGACCTTGTATTACCCAAGAAGACACTTCAGTATTTACAGTTACACATTTCAGATTACCCCTAGTAATTATAATCTAGTCATTTTAATGTTCTTCGATCTTCCACAGATGAAACAACGAGACCTATCTCTGATTCTTCACTCTTATTTCCACTAGCTTGTCTCTAAATTTCTTATAAATATCTCCTTTTGATAAAAATCTCTTGTCCTCATAACCAAAACAAGTGAACACAAAGCTCAAACCAAGGATAGTGTTTGTACCATGATAAAATTGTTATATATTAGGCCACAATATTGTTTAGACCATCATTCAACTGTCATCCAAGTTTTTCATCCATCCAACCGACACATTCCACCAGATTTCCCAGTATGCTATGAAGTCAACAGTCACAGTCAATGACCGGTCAACAGTCAGAGTCAATGGACGGTCAATGGTTAAACTCAACTGTGACGCCATGTTTCCAACCAGTTTTCGACCATGTTGCCAATCGTGTTGTCAGCCGGCCTCCATCCATGTTTCCAGCTATCCAGTCTCCATCCATGTTTCCAGTCAAGGCAGTCTGCCAATAAAAGATCAACAGTCGCAGTCAACATCAAAAGTCAACCATGCCAGACAAAGTCAAGGTTATTGGTCAAACCCGTTAGCCCATGTTAATTTGGCATGTTTCCACTGATCCAGTGCGAAAACCCTGAAAGAAGATTCTGGAAGTTTCTGGATGACTTGTTGACCAAGTTCTTTGGAAGGAAGTTAAGAATACTCCAGATGACTTGACCAAGTTACTTCCATATGAAGTTTATCTCGAAATTCGGGTTTAACCCATATATTCAACTGTATGAATAGAGGGGTATCTCAACCCTAAAAAGGTCACGCCCTGATAGACGAGAATACACCAGCATACCCTAAAAGGGGTTTAGAAAAACCATTGTAATCTATATATCAATAAATTATCTCTCCCTACGAGGATTCGTCTGTGGGTGTAGGCAAAACTTGCCCAACCATGTTAAACTCGTGTTTCTGTTATTTTTGTTTGTTTCTTGTTATTAACACTAATTTGCCGTCATCATCACCAATCAATCGTGTTTTGTGCCTGGAAAAAAAATATTGCTTTTTTGTTTTGATCGGTAAAGAATTTGGTGCTGGCAAGTTTCGAACTCAGGTCACTGATACACCTGTCATTATAAAGTGGTAATGATAACAAGATTGGTAGTTGCCTGACGGGTAGCGCAAGTGACAACAGGAGATGCAACGTCTTTGCACTAAATGCAGCGACAAGGGTGGACATTGCAAGTTGCTAAAAAGTGGTAAGCATGTTTGCCACTGCATGTGTTAAGACATGCCTACATGCACAACTATCGTATTGCCATGCATGCGTCGATCTAGACAGGTCATGTGATGAAGAATTTAGTTTGATAATTTGATTTCGATTACTTTAGTATTAACATTGAACACATAGAGACATGTAACAGTTTCCATGTTGAATTTCTCTTAGATAATAATGTTAGTGGTGATTTTAATTTTAAAGACTCACTCCTGCTTAAATCCATCTTCGTGGCCCTTCCAAATGTTAACATCTGCATGTATGCAGAGGTTAAGGAGCGGTTAATTCCCACCTTTGGCTTCGGTGTTTGAGAAAACTTATGGTAACTAATATTTTTATTATGTAAACTTATAACTTTCCATTATTTCCCTTGCATTTAACACCTTTGTTTTTGTTTTTCTCTCTCTAAATATTTCCTCTTAACTCTATGTACCCGTTGATGTTCCAATGAAAGAGATATTTGTACAAGACCATACTAAAATTACGCTACAGACTACAGAACTATGTTAAAATTATGCCACAGACGATTAACAAATAAAAGCCTATATAACCAGATAATGAAGGGTCAACCAAACACACACGCTATGATTAGAAATTAAAAATTGTGACTTGTTAGGATTAGAACCTAAGCTATAACACATTAAAAGTAGTAATTATGTATAGAAATTATATACTTTAAAAAGAATGTATAAAAGTTAAGATCGCATATCTCTCTCTTTTGTCTATGCAAGGACTCACATCAAACACATTAACTAAAAGCATATACATTCAGAATCATCAATATAATGTATAGTTAATATTGGAATTATTTATCGAAGTACCAAGCTGGTGGATAAGTTGGCCCCGGAGCCCTTTTAGGGATCTTGGAACCCAGTGGCAGAGCCACATGTTACTTGCGGATGGCCATGGCCACCCCAAGATTTTTAAAATCCAATACAACTATACGTATACTCCATGGTTTCATTTTTACAAGCTAATGTTTATGGCCCCTCCAACATTTGAATCCTGACTCTGCTGCTGTTGGAACCAAGGTCCAAATCTCCTCACCAACAGTTTAAATAGTAAAATAATTAGTCAAAGTAGAGTTATAAATGAAATCCTCCAAATATTTATGAAAACAACGTCATTTAATACCATCAAATGGGTATTCCAAAAACAAGTTACAAACCCAAAATAAAAATGCTCATTTAATGCTCCTTAACGTATTCCTCCGTGCATACCCGGCCCTTCCAATCGCGTGGGCATTTTATCATCATTGTGGGTGCAATATTTCTCTTGGTGTCGGTTGTTATGGTGGTAACATTTAATGATGACAATCCTGTCCGATTTGTATGTTTTCAATAGTTACAGTTACCCAAAAAAATACTCTCTCCGTCCCTAATTAGATGAGCTACTTGTAGTTTGCACAAATTTTAAGGCAAGGAGTAAAGTGGAGTATATTTAAGTATTTTTTACAATTATACCCTTAAGGCAATAATTAGTAAAATTTAGAAACGATTTATCTCTTAAACTATGCCACGGTTTTTTATAAACTTTATACCGTTGAAAAGCATTTTAAAACACTACGCAACGAATATAAACATGACTATCAAATTATACATATTTCTTATAGAAAAAATAATCAATTAAAATGGTAGTTTTAGAAATATCCCATTGGTTAGTGAAATAGCTCATTTATTTGTGGACAAAACTAAAAACCAAATAGCTCATCTAATTAGGGACGGAGGGAGTAAAAAACCAAATAAATGGAAAATAGATTTAACTTTGTCTCGGAAGATGCGACTGTTTCTCTTTAGCTAACATAATTTAAGCATTACCCAATTTGAAATCAACAGTTCCCATGATTGAACAATCTCTACAGAATTGACGGAGGGAATGCGCATAGAATGTATCTTGGTAAGCGTAAAATTTGCAATGAAAACCGTTTGCTCTGCTCCTACTCGAATTGCCACTGCTAGTGCTTGATGCTTTTCTGGGCCGGCTGTGTTTTGGAAACAACTGTCTTGCGCTAATCCATCACCCTGAAAAACTGCACTTTTTTCAGAACAAAATTGACAGTAACTCACGAAACTGTATTTGCACCATACTCAGTAAATTTGGAAGTCTTGCACGCTCTTGGAAGGATCTTTGAATCAACCACCACTTAAAATTAATATTGGATGGTTATAATTTCCTAATTGAATTATGTCATGGGAAATTTCCCTTTAACAATTACCTGGACATTGCTTGGAGAGTTGGCTGCCTCTGTTCTCTTACTAGGGGTGCATTCAATACCTCGACCAATCTTCATCAGAACTTTTGAGGTTTTCTGCCAAGGATTCATGGATGCGGTACTTGCATTCACACTGAGAGAGCTTGGAGATAGCGTCAAGAATATGACGAGAATCAAGTCGCCGGCACTGTTTGTGGCAGAGTTGCATCTCAGGTGTCGGTTCTTGTTAATTCCTGATCATACTCTGCAAGAAAAAGAAAAGTTGGAATGCTAAAATCAAACCCGACATTCATTAACATAACGAAATGAAGGGCGACCTTAAGAGTAGGAAATGTTAGTGTTACCACTTACCCAATTCATTTTGTTTCCACCAAACAACATGTCCCTTCTTTGTATACCTATCCAGTTTTCTCAAACATCTTAACTACATGCCTTTGTCTTTCTTCTCTAATTTGATCTTTCCAGAAAACCATTTTGTTTCAAGATACAAAGATGTGAGTTTGATATATATACACCAATAATAAGAAACAATGGGTAAAAACACGAAGAAATAGTGTTACTCCTACCCCATAAAAGACTGTTGCATCTTCTTGCGTGATACTCCTACCCAACACTAAACAACGTATCCGTCATGTGTATAAATTTTGTGTACCCATTGACTTGATGATGCACTGAATCGCCAGGCTTCCAGGCGGATGAACATGCCAAATTCACACTCCTAAAAAGAGTGCACGAATTTAACGTCTGTTGGGCCAAACCACTGAAGGTTTCATTTAGAACTATGATTTTGGGCATACCAAAATCTTTCTAGGCATACTTAATAAAGACAAAAAGGTTGTGAAATAGCAAAATCAGGTATCCCCTTAACCCAATTTTTTTTAATGGCAAATCTACCCTTTACGTATTAGTGCTAGTAATCTGGATTAGTGATTAATTATTTTGTTTAGTGATTAAGATAATTTTCAGAATTATAAAGGTTGTTTAGATGAAAAAATTGGGGAAAAAAAAAATCAAAGTTTTGGTTAAGAAGGAGAGAAAGAAGGAGAAAGTGAGAAAATTTTAATTCTTGATTCAATGGAGGATGAGGAGGGTCATAATTCATATAAAAAACCTAGGAAAATACATATCAACTATGACAATGATTCCCAAATGGCTGATTTCTTAGATTATGAGAATGATTTTACACAAACTCAAACTCAAGCTCAAACTCAAACTCAAACCCAAACTCAAGATGATGATTTTGATGAGCCAAATTCAGATGATGAGCACATATATGAGGAACCCAATGCTTCTAATACACAGGTACACTTCTATCTTATGGTCAATCTCACTTCTATAGCTTGAAATTATCAAAAGTTTGGATTTTTGCTTCATGGTTCGACGAACCAGGTTCACATTCGGCTCACATCTATGAGCCGAATCAACCAAATCATGAACGGTTCGGCTCACTGAATCTGTTTACAGCATGCGCCGAACCTATAATTTTGGGATTCCCACCCTTTTGCTAGACACTAGTTAGAAACATATGAAAGTTTCATAGTAAGCCGAACAACATCTACATTACCGGAATAAGAAAATTGATGGTTCGGCTAATATATTAAAACTATTAAGAGCCGAATATGAATTTGTTAATTTTTGGGTAAAATATTGTTATTGGTTCGGCATATATTGATAATATCGAATAAGCCGAAACCTCTAAATGTTAGAGGTTCGGCACAATATATCATTATCGTATGAGCCGAACATAAATATTGTGTGTGGTTCGGCACATATTGAGAGTATCGTATAAGCCGAACATTTATATTATATTCCTTTTCGGACAATTAACCTTGTGATATTGTCTTGTAGATCGTGCTTGGACCCATGGAAAATCAACCTGATCCAGTAGATATGATTCACGAGGATACCAAGGATCACTTCCAAAATGATTTGGTATGTAAGAACTTTTTGTTTATCTTAATGTTGTCGGAATATTCCAAAGTTTTTCTTACAAATTATTTGTTTTGGAATGAACGTAGACATGGAAAACTAAACCCGAAGTTCTTGATTGGCTTGAGGAACATGCGATGAAGGTAAATTGTGTACTAGTTAAAGGACAGCAAGGCCGATGGGATCGGTTTGAAATGATTTGTGAGCGTAGTGGGCCCAGGCGCAAGCAAGGTTAAAAAGGGTACCGTATATGTTGGGAAGACCGGGAGAAAGAATAGGACGAAGACGAAGAAAAAAAATTGCCCTTTCAAGATCGTTTTCAACCTCAAGAATAAGACCATGAAGAAAGAAGATCAATATTGGATAATGAATAAAGATATGGATTGTCGTCATAACCACCCACGTCCCAAAGACCTTCATGGACATGCGAAAGTAGCGCGACTCAAACCCGACGAGATGCTAGAAGTGGATAAAATGACACGAGCACGTTTGCCACCTTCTAGGATTCTTAGCAAATTGAAGGCGGACAACAAGAATAACAAGTCGACTATGCAAACTATCTACAATGCAAGACAAAAGATTAGAAGACTCAATTTGCAAGGTAGGATGGTGATGCAACAAGTAATGTGGTTAGGGGTGAAGAATAACTACGCTTGCCAAAAGAAGTTGGATGACTTCGGTCAAGTCACACACCTTTTCATTGCCCACCCGAAATGCGCCCAATTGGCTCTATGCTTCCCACAAGTTATTATATTGGATTGCACGTACAAGACTAATAAATATGAGATGCCGTTGATGAACATTTTGGGGCATACTTCGACAAAGGCACCGTTCACCGTGGCTTTTGCTTCATGAAAAATGAGAAGAAAGAGAGTTATGTTTGGGGTTAGAACAATTGAAGTTAATTTTCCGGGAAGGTGCTCTTCCTAAAGTGTTCGTTTCCGATCAAGATTCATCGTTGATGTATGCTATTAAGAAAGTATTTCCGGATGCATTCAATTTTCTTTGTACGTTTCACATATGGTGCAATGTGAGGAAAAAATGCCAACCGATAATTCAACCACTTAAGTTGAAAGAATTAGAGAATATTGCTAAACTACCGTTGGAGACACGAGTAAAGAAAAAGAATGAATTCTTGAAAGCATATGAACATAATGAGATGTTGTGGGCTTCTTTCCATCGCGAATGGGAAGCTTTGATATGGTCAATCACCGAGGATGTCTATGAAGAAAATTTTCAAATGCTTATTAAGCATTGGAAGACCGCCTACCCGATGTCATTACTTACTTGGTCAAAGATGTCTGGAACCTAATAAAGAAAGGTTCGTGAGTTGTTTCACAAATCGGCACAAACACTTCGACAACCAAGCCACAAGTATGGTAGAGTCGGCTCATTATCGGTTGAAGAAGAACCTTTTTGGATGTGTTGACACTTTCGTCACGGTTTTTGATGCAATTGATGAATATTTCAAAAGAGATGTTGTGAGAATTAAAGCCGCGTTCGAGCATGACCTTATGTTTAGACACAAGCATTATGGTAGTAATTGGCTTGGTGAATTAACTTATAGAGTCTCCCATCTATGCATTGACTTGTTGATGAAAGAAGTGGATTTGATTAAGACATTAGGCGCCAACTTGGAGGAAGAGTGTGTTTGTAAAATGAAGACATCTATGGGACTTCCATGCCGCCATGACCTACTTCGGTACAAGGATGGGGTCATACCATTTGAGGATATTGATCATTTTTGGAAACAATTAAGCTTCGATCCTCTCCCAACCGAAGACGACGAGGATGATTTAGAGATATGGGACACGACAAATGGGAAAAAGTTGGCGGAGATGTATAGGAATATGTCCCGAGCTCAAAAGAAATTCCTATGGGACAACATGATGCCGGTCATGTATCCTTTCACCCAAGAAAATATTTTGGAACCGGAGAAGTGTGAACCGAAAGGTAGGAAGAGTAAGAAAATGAATAATTTTCAAACTAGACAAGCTAACAAGGAACTATTGGCTAATAAAAGGGATCCATCCGGCGTTGAATACCATGATGCAATGTATGACAAGGCAAAGAAGGAAATTGAGAAGTTGATGAAGGAGGAAGAAGTCAAAGTTCCAAAAAAACGAGGTCGTCCGAGTAACAAAGAGGTGAATGATAATGATTGTCCGTCACAAGCAAAGGATAGCAAAGAGGATGCCAAGGGGAAGGCTAAGATGTATCCTTCACAAACTAAGATAAAGGAGAAAAGGACCGTACATGAAATTGGTAGGATGAGAGGACCTAAAAGAGATAAGTCTGGTAAGTATTTGAGGCCTATCAATTTTATATACGATAACTACTTGGAAGATCTATCGCCAATAATTCATGAGCATATTATAGCAATGGACGACGTGCAAGGTGATGGAAATTGTGGTTATTACGTCACGGCGGAACAACTTGGTCCTTTTATGGATGGCAATATTCCGGTGCCCCCTGAAAATGAAGTGAACTATATTCGAAAACGATTTGTTACAAACCCTACGTAAAAACAAAGAATTCTATAAGACAATGATGAGAACGAGGTCCAAGAGAAGATGCGGGGGTGGCGGAGTACGTTGCATTCGAACGTCGTTTGCATGGGGATATTGTCATTACCCAAGAACATTGGATGTCAATGCCCATTTGTGGGTTTTTAATAGCGGAGACATTTGATTAAGTCGTACATTGTTTCGCATGGACGGGTAGTAGCTTTACTTACGCGCCTCCAACAAAACCTTGCAATGATGGTGTAAAGGATAAAAGACTTGTTCTTGGATTTGTTCAAAATTGTCATTTTATCGGCCTCAAACTTAGACAAGGTTGCCCATTACCACCCTTGATGAGTGCAGCCTTTTGGCCTAGATTTGCAAATAATTTTGCGATGGATTGGTGTGCAAATTATGCGGCGGAAATGGATCTTTGGAAATCTTTGAATGTGCAACCTCCAAGTGGACAAGTAATTATGTTTTCGAGTGATGAGGATGAAGATGATAAGCAAGAGGTCAGTGAAGATGAGGAGAACGAGGTCAGTGAAGAGGATGAGATTCGTTTAGGATCTCCATAAAAATGTTTCATGGATTTATCCACGTATTTTGTGTTTTATGATTTTGGTATGTGATGAGGATGATATTTTGACTAGAATTGCAGTTACATGTACCCTTCAAAACGAAATACTTTAATGATTTACTTTTTAGTTATGGAATGTGTCGTTTACAAGAAACTAGAACCATCAACACAGGAGAAGGTTCGGCTTATCACATTATTTCACTACAAGCCGAACCTGACCAAATAAAAAATCCAGAGTTACACAGGAGAAGGTTCGGCTTATCACAGTATTACAATGCAAGCCGAACCTGACCATTGTAAAAAACCCAGAGTTTTCCTGTCAGGTTCGGCTTATCACAGTATTTCAATGCAAGCCGAACCTGACCAAATAAAAAACCCAGAGTTTTCCTGTCAGGTTCGGCTTATCACAGTATTTCAATGCAAGCCGAACCTGACCAAATAACGATCATGCATAACTTAAGTTACGATATTCGGCGCAAAACTAATACAATCGAATAAGCCGAACCTAAAAAGGACACGAGGATTCGGCATGTAACTAGCATTACAGGACAAGCCGAACAAGCCCATTTAAGATTCGGCGCATAACTCATATTACAGGATAAGCCGAACTTAATAAATGCAAAGTAATAAGTAACTAATTAATTGGTACGCTATTGATTAAAACATAAAATTCAAGGTGTCCATAACACAATCCAAGCACCATTACAAACAAAGTTCACCTAAAAGTCAAGATGTTTGCAACACCATAACAATGTACTTAATACTTCAGAAAACACTAAAAAGAACTTGGCAAACTTAAATGTGCGCTTAACGACGACCTTTCTTGTTAGTTCCACGACCACCTCCTCTTCCTCCTTGGCGTTCATCTTCCGACGCATCATCCCTAGTACCACCTCCGCTTGTACCTTCACCAACTTGTCGAGACCTCTTAGTAGTAGGCCTTTGTGTGGATTCCTCGGGTCCTTGTCCTTTGTTTATAATTGCATCCCACTTGTTGTAGAGGTATTTCTGTTCTTCAATAGTCATAGGACTTTTGCAACCAAGTTTCTTCTTCATTTTTTTCAACATCTCCCTACCCGCAGCAACCTATTTTCATTTGACAACAACTTCCAACCGTGAGTACGAAGACATTTTTACCATGAACTTATATATGAAAGAGTATAAAGTGAAATCATTCTTACCATTATCTTGAAAGCCATCACTATTTCTTCGGAAGTAGACTTGGCGAGATCTTGATTGCTTTGTCCTTCGCCTTATCGACTTTCTTTTGACTTTTCTTATTGATAATGAAGGGATGAGAAATCTGGTTATACCAATCCATGTAGCCCGGATCCTCTTCACATAGATCATCACCTAAAGGTACTAACTTCCCAACATCTAATTTGTTTGTATCTAAATTATTCCAATACTCAAGGGTAGGGTCGGGATCATACTTTGGTTCCCATGATGAAGTGGTGCTTTTAGTTCCATTACCACCCTTTGGCAACAACATGAATTTCTCGTCAAACAAAGGAACCTTTTGGATGCATCCTAATTGACGAAGTATTCTCCGAGGATCGTATATTACATAACCACCGGGATAAAACAATGGACCATGGTACATAGAAACCGGCATATCCTCATCTTCAACAATTTCATCATCTTCATCTTCCTTCACATATGGTTGAAAAACGACGTCATCAACACCCATTGTATCTAACCTCTCCCTCAAACTTGCCACCAACTGTTTTTTGTTCCTTTTCTTCGAGTCCTCATACTCGTACCTTGCTGCTGTTGGCTCAGTATCAACCCAATCGACATCCTTTTCAAATACTTTAGCCAATTCCAAAATTGGGAAATGGTCATATACCCACACCTATATCCAAATAACCACATAACTAACTTAAAATGATTGAATTAATAGAAACAGAACAGTATACATTGTTTGCTTTGACACAACTAAGTAATAAAGAAATTTGAAAACTTAGTGCATTGTTCGGCTTAAAACACGGGATGGATTATAAGCCGAACCATTGAAAACCAATGGTTCGGCTTATGTGTGACCCCCAAAATTAAGCCGAACCATACACTGATAACCCAAAAAAATTTCAAGTTTGACGTCGAGAATTACACGAAGCATAGTGAAATTTCCTCCAATGTTTGTGCTTGTCAACCTAGAGGCGGCGCAAGTTGGTCCAACAGGTAAGCCAGCGAAGCCGTTCCCCAAGCATACTTGTTAACGGTTTCAATATTCTTTACCAATTGGAGATAATTAGCATTTACCTTGTTTCCGGTAAGGTCAGGAAAGATATCTCTGCCAAGAGTATAAAGTAAGTATGCGGTTCCGACTTGCTTCACTTTGATCTCGTCCATTACCAACACCCCCTGATTTACTTTCTCTTTTGTGTTCTCAAATTCCTTTTTCAAGTTAGTTAGCTTGATCTTCTTATTCTTCTTATTCCTTCCACCAGGTATGCAAACAGAATCGACATCTTTAACGGATCGACAAAACTCCAACTCGGTTTGTATGAACTCCAACCAAGAGTTTCCTCGAACAACTTGTACAACTCTTCCCAACTCATGTCATAATAATCAGCATCCACGCTTCTACCCCTTGCTTTAAGGCCTGTAATCTTACTCGCTTCATCAGGAGAGATTGTCATCTCTCCAAAAGGTAATTGAAACGTGTAAGTCTCTGGACAAAATCTCTCAGCAAAACAGGAGGATGTCACATTATCATATTCTTGATGTCCATATTGAATGGAAGGCCATAAAGCAGAGGATTGTACATAAGCAACCACCTCATCAACCTCTTCAGAAAGTTTCCATTCCGCTGCCCTCTGGTGTCTCAATACTCGGACTGCACGGTGGTGATCGGGGAGTCTCATAAATCTTTTTGCCCAAGATTCGGCGTAACCAATCAACACATTTCCTCCATCTTCCGGAAGACCATGAGGCTGACCATCCGATCTAGGTGAAATTACATCATCTTCGAGCGGGAATGTGAAAACACAGCCCGTTGTTACGCAACTTTGTTCTCGACTCGGTTGTGCAACCTTCTTACCTTTCTCGGGTTGTCTTTGGGGTTGTGTTTCTTGAATATCATCAACTTCTTCAATATCATCAACTTCATCATCATAAATACCTTCTTCTTGTCTTCCAACTCTTCCATGTTCATCTACTTCTTCTATGTCGGTTCCTCTACGGTTCGCTCCCAATTTTTCGTACCTCCTCCTCGAGGATCGGAGTTTTAAAGTAGAAGGTGTTACCTCCATCCTCTTCTTCTTTTTTTTTTGCATTGTTCTGACATAAGCATAAAACATATAAGCCTAATACTTGAACAACAAAGGAATACAACATGAATGAAATATGTATTTGATTATCATTTACAGAGAGTAGTTAGAAATATATGCACAAAATACTTCCAAGCCGAACATCAATACTCGGCACAAAACTACCATTATCGAGTAAGCCGAACCATATTTAAGACTTAAAATACTTATTCGGCGCATAATGATTTCATAACATGAGCCGAACCTCTACACTTTCAAAAAAAAATGAATTCTAACAACACATATTCGGCTCAAAACAAATAGTATCGAATAAGGCGAATCAATACTTAGGAATTGTAACATATGTTCGGCGCAAAAATAATATCATAGGATACGCGAGCCTATACACTTGAACAATATACGAAATTCTACAAACACATGTTCGGCTCAAATCTAATTGTATCGAATAAGCCGATCCTAAAAATTCGCTCAAATCTCATCTAAAGTTTTAAGCCGAACCTGTTCATATGCATTTTCGAGTTCGATTTCAAGAACAGTTCGCGCACATCACATCCAGGAAGTAACATACGACGAACCCTACCCTGTAACCGCCGCAAAACCCATATTTTTGACTATTAAACCTATTATACCAATCAAAAACATCAAAATATGAGATGGGTTTGTAGAAACTTACTTTCTTATTCTCATTTCGGGTGTTGGTTCTTCACTTTGTTCTTAGGTTCGATTTGTGGTCGGATTTCACTTTGTTCTACATCTTCATCTTCAATGAAGTTCTCTTCAATTGGTGCTTCAATTGATCTATTAGAAACAGCGTTACATTTTACGACGACCCATTATATAGTAGAGTGTTTAATCGACGATCAATTTTTCATGAATCGACGATTTTCAATTTCACGGCGATGGAGCGAGGGAGGCAGAGGAGGGGAGGAAGAAGAAGACTAAAAGAAGACTGAAAACTGATTTTTGGTTTTTGGTATTAGGTTTTTATATTAGGGTTAGGGATAGATTAGTAATTTAGAAGATTTAAGGGCATATAGGTAATTGAACTACCCATAGGGTACCCCTTATAAGGTCACCCAAGTTAGGACTAGTGCTTTGTATGCCTAGAAAGATTTTGGTATGCCCAAAATCATAGTTCTTCATTTATAGTTTAAAAATGTTGCATATTTCGTCTCTACCCCACCATGGGCCTTAAACAATAAAAAAACTAATCTCATCCTTTGGTTCCAGAGAAGAAAGATTGTGTCAGACCATGGATTTTGAAAAACCTGTTCATGTTCTAATACTTTGGTTTGGCTTTAAGCAAATTTCATCAGTTTGACGTTTTTATATTGAGAGGGAGATAGTGCCGGAAATATTGATGTTTTCAGGTGGACTTTCTCCTAGTGAAAATATAAAGAACCTCAAAAAATAAATGAAAATTAGAGACTCGTTTCATAAGTAATATTATGCTGCTTTAAACTTGGTTTTGCGGAACAAACAGAGAGACATAAATCATATGATAATGGTAGGACATGTAAAGGTTTTACATTGTTTTTCAATGTGACCCATATCATCCCCACAGATTGCAATTTCTACCTACCAGACTAAATCAGAGTATCAGACCTTGCATTATCCAAGGGACACACACTTAACTATTTACACATTACAGATTACCTCGCGTGTTTAGAATCACCTCATTTCAATGTTTTCCGGTCTTCAACAGATGAAACAACAAGACCCATCTCTGATTCTTCGCTCTTATTGCCACTAGCTTGTTCTCTAAATTTCTTATAAATATCTCCTTGGTAGAACTCTCTTGTCCTCATGACCAGTACAAGTGAACACAAAGCTCCAACTAAGGATACGCCTGCCATTATAATAAAAGACATTCTATAACATTCTTTTCCAATGCAAGTTAATTCCTTCACTGAATCCCTACCAAGTCCTTTAACCTTCAATTGTTTCAATGCTTCTCTATCATAAAGAATCCCAAGAACCCTGACATTGAATACATATGAACCAAGAGGACTGCCCAAAACACCGCAGTTGAATAACGTCGAGTAATACTTAAGACCAAATAGTTCAGAGATTATGGTATAAACTAAGGTTAATTGAGCACCATAAGAGAAACCAATGAGCACCGAAGAAACGTAAAGAGAACCGGGAAATGCAAACGCAATAAGAATGTCACCAATACATGATAAGACCAAGACTACTGTCATTACCAATGTTCTTGGAAACCCCCATTTTGATAGAAGGATTTCAGAGATGAAACCTGCGCAAACTCTGCCAAAGTAGTTCCAGATACTAACTAATGAAACAAATGTGCTAATTGTAAGAGATGGGTAGCCTAGAGATTCTCCAATTTGTCCTAAATTATCAATTGCACTCAAACTTGTACCAAGTCCACTGAAAACTGAAATGAACACTAGTAACATGTCTAAACTAAGTAACGCTTGCAATATCGTGTAATCTTCGCCTCTTTTAGGTGGACTGAAAATGTTAGAATGCCAAGATGATTCCGATACGGGGTTCTTTGTGTCAACAGTTTGGGCAACAATTGTCGTTGGGGTTTCAATTGATACAGCAATAGGAGTAGAATTCAGAACTTGCTTGTTTTGCTTCCAAATAGCAAGCTCTTCATTGATGGCTACTCCTAAAGGAATGAAGAGCAAAATACAAACAACAGTTGCAGTAGCAATATATCCACCATGAGAGAATGCCTTTTGTTTCTGAATTATGGTTATAACCATTACGAATAACGCTAATGCAAGCGATATGATTAGGTATTTGTAAAACATTTTCCGTTCATTCGATTGTTTAACAACTTTCATGGGTCTAATTGTGTAGACAAAAAGAGTGACACAACTGCAGGAAGCCAACCAATAAGTAGAATAAGAGCTTTAGGATCATTACCATAGATTGCTAGATAAAGTTGATTCATTACAGCTCCACTTAATCCTGTAAAACCCTTTAACAAACCCACCATAATCCCCCGGCTTTCGGGGAAATTCTTCACACAAGGTACTAATGAACCAGTATTAGCAAAATTTTGTGAATTAG
Source organism: Papaver armeniacum (assembly GCA_023531295.1). NCBI lineage: Eukaryota > Viridiplantae > Streptophyta > Magnoliopsida > Ranunculales > Papaveraceae > Papaver > Papaver armeniacum. Next base: position 288,463 of record JAJJWW010018711.1, on the reverse strand, counting down.
CACCAATACAAATGTACATACACATTTGCCAAACTTTGGGTTTTGCAATATGACCAGCAACAGCAAGCCAAATCATGAAATATCCAAAGAAATTCAATGCGGCACCAACCAGAAGAACGAACCAAGTTGGTGTTACTTCAGCTATTAAACCAGAAAAAACACCAACACTAGCACCAAGATCTTTGAAAAAACCAAGTAAATTGAGAGTTTCTTGATCATACCCAAGTGTTCTTTTAATCTCTTTTGAGTAAATACCAAATGCATAAGTTGCACCTGCACCTGACATGATTAGAAAAGCTGCAAACAGCATAAACCATCTTCCTTTCATAAGCTGTTTTGTGAAACGAAACATTTCTGTTGGAGTAGTAACACCATTGTTGCCAATCAATGTTTCCACCATGTTTGCTGTTTCTTTCAGTAGAAGAATCTCAACTGTTTGGAGTAGTTCAATGAAGAGATGGAGAGAGACTAAGAAAAGGAGTTTCAGTAAAAAGATGAATTTGAAGAAGATGGATGGAGGTTCTTGAATGAGGTTGGTGGAGTATGGGTTTGGAAATGTGGATAGGTAGAAAGTATTAAAGCTCCACTATATTTATAAGAAATTTAAGCTGTGAATTTGAATTTGGATAACTTTACTGTTAACTTATTGTAAAAAACTTTTTTTTACTAATATAAGAAATTTACGGTTGCGTTTGGATTAGAATTGGATTTGGACAAATTTACTTTTTACTAGGTGGATTCGGATTCGAGTTAATCTGTTATTTACCAATAATGGTACTTTTTTCTTGTTCAGTTGCATCTACAGAATGGCGGATCCGAAATAGAGCGTTAAGAGGGAACGGAAAAAAAAAAGGGAACGGAAAAAGTTCACATTGCATAGTGACACACTGTAAATAAAATGACGTGATTTAAATAAAATTAGAATTATAAATAGGCTTTGGAAATCAGTTGACAATTTAAATGGTGTAACCCGGCCATAATGAAATGATGGTGAACACCATAGATTGTGGACTATAGAATGTGATGATCATGGATATTACTTGAACAATTTTGCCACCCTTTGGGTCCCAAGCCATTGAGATCCCTTTATCAGAATCCATATAGAACTTATCTCTTCTTGAGAAAAAAGTGGAAAGTGGCAACACTTATCATGAACTTTTTAGAGCTGGTTGTTAGCATCAACCTCCATTCTTTTCTTTGATCATATACGATTTAACTATGCTAAAAATACTGACCAGTTATGCAAAGTTTATGGTGGCCTCAAATGAGGGTTGTTCTCTTATTATGGTACTTGAGCGAAGTTATTATTTCGGAGCGGTCATGAGCTTTCTTATCCTCATAGTACAAGAGTTTTGTCTTCTTGGATTATAATGATGTCCAAACATGTGACATATGCTATTTTGTTGGCCTTAGAATGAATAGATAGATAAGCCAAGACGGTGCAATTTTAGTACCTATTCTCAGCCTTTATTATCATATTAGCCTTGTATTGATTTGGACTCTCATGCATTATCAGTTCCTGTTTCGTGTCCTAGTGAAACTGTTCACTTCATGAATAGTTTGTGTACCTCATGAAAATATAACAGATTTCACTGCTTTACTAACAACAAATATCAGCTAAACTGACTGCTAATTGCTAATTTAATGGATTACGGTTCATTCACGCGAGAATGCTTAAAACAGATTTAGCTAAGCAGAACATGGTCTGTAGACTCTGTACTTCTAACTATAGAAAGGAAAGACCCGTGAGTCTTAATATCAATTTGTAAGGCCTATTCTTATGCACATGCCAAAACATGATATTTGGCATATATGCACCCACTATGGGTATGCCAAACTCGTATGTCAATATGTTTTTCCTGGCATATAGGCATACACGACAGAGTTACCAGCGAGCGATAGAGTCTCGGTCGCTCGATGGTCAACACAACGCTCGATGGTCATTAACTCGACAGCGATAGTCAAGCTGTCGCTCGCTACTATGATAATCGCTAATCAGATCTTCATCTAACGGCTACCATTTCAACCCCTATAAATACATTTTCTACCAATTCCAACCCAACTTCAAATTCATTTCTTCATGCCTAGTGCTCGCATAACCGAAGTGGATTTTACTCCAGAGGAAGATGTTTCTCTAATTCGATGTTGGGTTTTAGTTGCAAGCAATAGAGATTTCACTTTAGAGACTTTTAACTTATGGGACACTGTGTTTCATAAGTTTACGACGTTAAGTCATGTAAATCCAACAAGAACAAATGAGTGTCATCAAAATCATTATTGTTTCATCAATGACAATGTTAGAAAGTATCAACAAATTATGTGGTTGATAAAAGGGGATAATCCTGGGTTATCAAATGAAGAACTAAAAATTAGAGCTCGTACCAAATTCGCCGAAGACAATGGAAGGTGGTTTATTCATGACGAATTTTATGAACTCTACAATATTCATGTGCAGGGATTCAAATTATAAGTATCGTGTTATGCAATCAAGGTTATTTTTAATGAAATATAAAAGCTGGTTTCAATCAATATTAATTTAAAAGATAGTTTCCATTAATTATTAATCTAAAAAACAAAATTACATTTCACATTTCAACTAAAAGATTACATTTAAACTACTCATTTCCTTGTTCATTTCCTCTCGACCAAAGATCCAATTGCATTTTACGGATCCATAGATTTGTTCAACAAATTAGTTATGGTGTCGGTTTGAGACTCACTTGGTGCTTGAGTCTCATCGGGATCACCATAGCCTTGATAAGCAATGGGATGAGGGGTATGGGAACACGATACAAATCTTGAAATATGTGTGGTTGATATTGTTCTTTGGAATGGTTGAAATCTTGATGAGGTTGAGGCAATTGGGGTATATAGATTCGTTTGCCTAACTACTTCCATGTTCACACCACCACCTGGAGTCATTATGTCAGTTTGAAAATGACTAACATACGTGTAGGATTTGTATCCAAGCCAATGTTTTTTTCACCACCACGTACTCCTTGACTATCTAACACCATGTTTGGGGTTGAACTTTCTGGTACCACCTCCATAGGACGACGTCTCATCTTCTTTCACTTCTTTCACGACTTGGCTGACTTCCACGACTTTGCTGACTTCCACGACTTTGCTGATTTCCACCTGGACTCATTCCTCTACCAGCTCCTGTAACAGTGGGACTCAAATGAGTCATTCCTCTACCAACTCCTGTAACATCGGGACTCATTCCCCTACTACTACATGAACCATCATTACCCACAAGTCCTTGACTCATCTCAAACATCATGCTTTCCCTCAATTTTTGCATCTCATCCAAGTGCATATTCTGAAATCCCTGAAATAGAGCCTCAAAATCGTTCAACCGGGTTTGATACTGCAACTATGTAGCATTGACCCGAAGTATGGATAAGTCCGAGTAGGTGCACTAGAAACAATTAGATAAGTAACAATCTCTCCAGATGTCTGGATATAGTCTTTACTTCCCAAGAAAATGGTGGCATGTTTGACGATGAACTTTGAGAAGGATATGCAAATGCGTCACCCGTCTCTGTTGGAGGTTGGGAAGGAAGAAATTCATTGTCAAGTGGCAACCTACCTAAAGCTGGGAAATCCATCCGACCCAAACTTTGCGGTTGCATAGCAATATTTGGCTTGAAAATAGTGTTATACCAAGATAGGTACTGATTTCTGTCCATCGGCTCTGGATCAATTCATCAGATTCTTGCCAATGATGACCTTCCCTTATCAATTTGAAGTAATCGTCATTGAAACATCCGAATCTGGGATAAGGGTTGTGACTATCAACGATCTTCCTTGCAACGAGAAAAGATGTCTTTCACCATAATACCAAACACCCTTCTCGAAAATAGGGTTGTATAACACCATCCTTGTAAGGCTTAACTCATACCATTCTCTGACCTAGTTCTTCTTGGATCTTAGGTAGTGCTTCATATGGCTGGGAGACAAGGTTATGGCTTGTTCTACTCAACTGCTGAATCTTATGAACAATAGAAGCATGTTGACCATCTTCAATCTGTGCAGCTTACCAATTCTCAGAATCATACATCCATATGATCGGAAATACATTGGTATGATTCTTAAGACAAGGTTTCGAAACACGGAAATATGTATACCACCAATACTGAAAATAATAACATTCAGCAGGTTAATAAGTTTTCCATATGAAAATGACAAATAAATACATAATGTGAAAAAATATTGGTTCTTACCTCCAGAACTCCCCAAAAAGCATTAAAACTATCTTTACCACACGTCGAGTTATCACCGAGGGCCATGTAAATCTCTGATAAAATCGTAGACCCTCAATCATATGTTGGTGCTTGCTCTAAATCTTCTAATGCTTCGAGAAACCCAATTAACACTACTGAGCTAGCATTTGGAAACAGACATTGGCCTAATGTCCACAATACAAACAGACGTTCTAGCTCCTCATAATGGTCGGGGATCAAATATTCATTACCAGCTGCCCTGTTTTCATTCATTTTCCTAGCATAACGCTGGTAAAAACTTTTCAACCCAGACACCTTCAACCCATGCGCTTTTATTTGTCTATGTGTGGGATTTCCTTCTAATTCATTTGAATATAAAGGAAGTCTTTGTTTCCATCTACCATTTGATAACCAATTTAGTCTATTAAATGGAAGTAAGTTTCCTTGGCATGGAATTCCAGTTAACATGTACAAATCTATCGGTGTAACTCCTATTAACAATAATTATTCATAATTAGAATTTGTTGATTTTTATGAAACAAAACACATAATCTAAAAATTAAATTACTAGAAAAGACTGACTTACCGCGTTCAAAGTCCTTGAAAAAGAACGTGTTTGTAGTCTTCCACCATCGTTCTAGTATAACTTGAACACCTTGAGTCCTGTGGTTTCTAGGTTGTATTTGATATAGATGTCGCCAAGGATACCTTCTAACTCTCTCTTGAACAACAGGGGGAAGTAATTGGAAAATTTTACGTAACTCAGTCCATCCACCTCTTAGATTTATCGAGTTAGATCGCTCCTCATGATCAGAAAGGTGATTAGAGAATACACCTTCACCGGCTACTTGTCTAACATTATTAAACTCATATTTTGTATCCACAACAAAACTTACTCCACTGCCTGGGGTACTAGTACATCCTTTCGCTTTTCTGTTTCTTTTTCTTCTCTCCATATTTGTTTAAGAAAATCAAAAGAAAATCGTTTAAGTTTAGAACAGAAGTTTAAGAAAATCAGTGATTTTGAGAAGAAGAGTTGAAAAGAGTTGAGAAGATAGGTGCGGTATTTATAGGCGTCAGAAACTCGAACGGTGGCGATATTGATAATAACGTCAGCGATGGAGTTAATATCGCTCGCTAGAAATTCGATCGCTCCGCGGTTTTCCCATAGTGGCGCAGATGGTTTGCCATGCCACCTGGTATGCCAAACACCATTTTTTTGGCACGTGCATAGGAATAGGCCTAACTAGTGACGCATATAGAAAGGTGGTCTTCCACTAGTTTTACTTGAATCAATATTTTGAAATGCCAAAAAAGAGAATATTACAACAGTGGGAAGAAATTGGAACTTTTGTTGTTGTTGTCGAATAAAGGCACGAGTGAGAGGAACAGCCGCATGTGAAAATGTCTCGTGAATTCTTTATGGCTTTGATTTCGCACAAGACGACATCCAAAACAAGAAGCCATTCGCAAGAATTGACTCTCTGTGAGCATCATCAGAAACGCATTATAGTTGTGGCTTCGATGATTGATCATAAAATCCACTTCTGGAGCCACTAGTTGGGCTGCCTGTTGTTGGGAGGTGTGTTTAACTTTGTCCCACAAATCACATGTGAAATCTTGGCTGCCTGTTGTTGAGTGTCCAATCATACCCACCCTGTTAAAGATTTGTAAATCTCTTTTCCAGAGGAGTCGGAGAAACAGAGTCGGACTACAAAATATACTACAAATTTGATTATTCGATATTACTTATAAGCATAACGATCTAAATCTCAAGTCAGTGCATTGGCAAATGACTAAATGAAAGTTAAAGACTACAGTAAGCTTTTAACATCTATACCAACACACAGACCAACCATCCTAACTTGTCCCAACATAAACAAAATCATGCAACTAGTAGACCTCAGTAGCGGTCTTCGTAGGATGAAGGTCGTGCTCCCCTGCTCGGGCGATCATAAGGACCAGTCCTGTCCCTGTAACTTCCACCCTCATAACGTGTTGGCCCTCCACTTCCATACCTATCGCTACCAGCACCAGCAGCGCCACCACCAGTCCTTGGGGCTGCATCTCTATCATATGCCCTGTCTTTGCTATAGCCATTCTGAGGGTACCGATCTGAAGCTCCATAACGATCACTACCTCCAAAGCGATCTCCCCCAGAAGCTGGGTACCTGTCCCCACCAGCATAACGGTCACGCCCTCCATACTTGCTGTCTCTGCTATCAACACGATCCCTGTCACCATAACGTCCACCATCATACCTATCATCCATGTATCGATCCCCATAGCGATCTCCTCCAAAGCGATCTCCACGGCCGCCGCCGCTACCACTGAATCTAGAACGTGAAGGAAATCTTCCACCTGCACCTCCTCCACCAGCTGAAGGACATTCTCGAGCCCAATGCCCTGGTCGCCCACACTTAAAGCAGTCGGATCCCCCTGGACCTCCCCTATCACCACCGAAACTGCCACCTCTGCCACCTGAGGAATATCCCCCACCATAATCATCACGACCACCACCACCACTCCTAGGCTGGGCTTTGTTGACTGATATAACACGTTCACCAAGTTCCCTGCCATGCATCTCTCTGATGGCATCATCCATTCCACGTAGATCAGCAAAAGTCACAAATCCAAAACCTCGGGGACGATTTGTATCTCTGTCCAACATGATCTACACAATCAAAACAATGAAAAAAATTTATAAGGAAACACAGTAAAGTGTTGTACGGTGGAGGACTCGAAAGGAAAAGATCTGATAATGTATCATAGCATGAGTAAACATACATAGACAATGAAATGAAGGAGAGAAATTCCATGGTTAACTAAGGAAGTATGAGTACGCATTACACTATCAAGAAATAAAACTATGAGAGCATCTAATATCTAAAGAACATACTCAAGAAGCAGTTATGCTGTACACACTTTCAAAAAAAAAAAAAAAAAGTTATGCTGTACAACCTGAGTTCAACTAACATATGCTAAAGGGGCACAATTAGGATACACAGCATAACCCATAAAGTGGACAGCCTTTAAATGCTCCCAAAATGAAGAGGATAATAAGTCATACTACCTGAGCTACACAAGCTGCATTAAACAATGACTAAATTCCAAAACTGAAAATAGAAGATATAAGTATAACACAACATAAGCATCATAGAAAGATCATGAATTCTATGAAGAGAAGTGGCACATTTAAAAATATAAAGAAACTTATGATACAACAACATAGTGACTTTCCTTGTCCTATTCATAACAATGCAACCAGCCTTTTTATGAACAATTTTAGGGTATTTCTTTTTCGATGGTGCAGCAACTTCAATATATTGGACAGATATATAGGACGTGCAACACAAAATAATTGCACCTCTGAAAGAAAGCAATACATAATAATGGAAAATAAGGACTACAATACAACCGTACCAGGTAAAACGCAATAAGATCATTAAAGCAATAGCGAGTGTTCTTACTCAAAACCGCAGATTCTGCACAATTGCACATCTGTAATCTGACTTAGTAGACTTACTATGCTCAGATCTCAAATTCCCACTGAACCCAGAATACCCATCCAGTACAAATTGGGCCGCTATTGCTTCCCAAAGCACCTGTGTACGTTAAATTCTTCCTAAAGCTGCGGTTAATCATAGGCCGGTGTCATTAATTTTTCACTTACTCTTCCTGATATACTTCAACATCGACAATATTAAACCACCTTAACAGGCTTCTCTATCTATCTATCTTTTCATCACCTAACAGGTTTTGTTACGATTTTTCTGAAAAATGCCCCGATTCTGTCTGTCTTTCAAATGCTAATATCACTAACAAACAATGTTAGCATCCTCATCTTGTTGCCTGATTTTGAAAACTAAATGATCAACAAACACAACTATATCGAACAGCTTCTGTTTTACTGCATCTGCGTGTTCTTATCAGGAATATATCTAGACTCTAAACATCAGCCTCTGACATGTGTGTCCAAAGCGCAACCATCTCAAAAAATAAACCGTCTGATGATACACTACACATCAAAAACTGAACTCCGCAATACTATTATCAGGAAACTTATCTAAGCACTAAATAATCATCTTCTGATATGAGTTGTTCGAAGGCGACAAGGAACTCAAGAGACATGCCATCTGACACACAAACATAACCACGACCGATGAAATCGAGCTTCGGCAACTCAATGTAATTCAGTTTCTCACAAGGAACCAATATCTAAGGCATCTCAAAATGTACTGAGTTGATTTTCGATGGCAGGTGTACTGACTGTAGAAGATAACGCGTTATTGACAGAACAGGGTCCTAGGTTGTAACAAGGGCCTCAAACTAATCCGACCAGTTAAGAATGAAGAGCGCATAATTTACAAGGCTGGTTAAACACAACACTTCTTCCAACAAGGCTCACTGAGTCACTGGTGTAGTTCTTGGCACTAATATCTTACAGCAGTTCAAGAAAACACATACAGAAACTGATTCACAGCAACATGAACCAACCAAGCGGGCAATCATGTTCATTGCCGGCTAATGCTTCAAAGCACCTGCATACATTAAATTCTTCCTAAAGCTACTGTCAATCAAAGGCCGGTATCATCAATTTATCACTTGCTTTTCCTGATAAACTTCAACATGGACATTCTCAAACCACCTTAACTGGCTCCTCTATCTATCTTATCATCTTCTAGCAGGTTTTGCACATTTTTTCTCAAAAAACGACCCCATACTGTTTGTCTTTCAAAATGCTAATATCAACTAAACAAACAAATTTTACATCCTCGCCCTGCTGCCTGATTTTGAAAACAAATTATCAACAAATACAAACTGAATCAAACAGGTGTCCGTGTAACTGCAGGCAACCATCTCAAAAGACAAACCATCTGATCTGATCTGATACACTACACAACAACCACAACTGAACTGAACAGGTGTGTTTAACTGCATCCGCAATATTCTTATCAGGAAACAAATCTAGACTCTAGATAATCATCTTCTGACATGTGTTATATCCGAAGGCGCACAAGCATCTCAAGAAACATGCCAACTGATTCACAAACATAACCACAACAAATGAAATTGAGCTTCAGCAACTCGATGCAATTCAGTTTCTCTCAAGGAACCAATCAAAGGCATCTCAAAACACCATAACCAGCATTCCCACAAAAACCCAAAAGAAAAAACAGGAAAAATTAATCAATATCAAAATCAAAATAGCTGTTATAACAACATCAATACCTAGAATCTTAATATTTTTTCAAAGGGAAAACACCCCTGAAAAACAAATTAGGGTCTGCGAATTCCAAGTTGAAGAGAAAAGATGAATATACCTGAGCCTCAAGAATTTTTCCATAACGACTGAACGCATCTTCAAGTTGCCTATCTGTAGTTTCCCATGACAAACCTCCAACAAAAATCCTATAATTATCTTCTTTGCCAGCCATTTTCAAGAAATCCTAGCAAACCAAAAGACAAACAAAGGAACCCTAATATGATAAACCCTAACATGATAAACCCTAACCTATGAATTTTTATTTTTTTTTCAATTTAACTTCCGAAACCCTAATTGAGAACAAGTAGAAGAGATCTGCTTACCTTGTCTCACTCTCTCGGTTTACAGTATGAGGAGAGAAACAATGAAACCCTAGAAATTAAAGAACGCGAGAAATTGTATCTTCAGAGGTCCGAGAAGGGAAGGAAAGAAGAGGAGGAGAAAACGATTGTGTGAATTGTGAAGCGGTTGTAACGAATTATTTATAGTTCGGATACCAGAGATTAGGTAATACGTGTCGAGTCGAGTCGAGTCGGTTCGGTTTCAAACCCACTCAGTTGCTAATGTCAAACCATAATCTGACTCGCTATCTGACTTCGTCGGACGGTTTTTTATTTTTCTGATGCCCAACTTGAATCTGACTCGTCTTATACATCTGACTCGGAGCTATTCGAGTCTGATCTCATTTTATACCCGACTCATATGATACATATGTGACTGGAACAAAAAAAATTCCATAACTCTATTATTTTTGAGTCCGATATAGTGATCAGATTCAGATGTAATGAGTTGAATTCAAATAAATCACATCTAGACAAGTTAGTTGAGTCAGGAAAAGACAAACAACCCGTTAATTTTTGAAGAGTTAGTCAAACAGTTCGTTGGATAATCTTAGAGAGTATTTAGCACCATCTTTCCAAATTTGACATATTTAGTTCTGATTTACCGCATTTAAATTTGGTCGACTATATTTGATTCAAAAACACAAAATTTCTAATTGATTCTAAATTAGTGGTATAGACCGAGTCAGATTTTGAATCAGACCCCATATAAAATAAACAAGAAAACATACAATCTAACATCTGACTCGGATGGTAATAATCAGAGTTCGAGTTGGCAAAAAACAAACAAGGTGTATGTCTAAGTTCAACTCAAGGTGAAAACACTGGGGTACCAACAGCAAATAAAAATATGAAGAAAGAAGAAAACTGAAAGAATAGACACACTAACAGAAAATAGAAAAAACAAAAAATTCAAAACCCAAAGAAGTAAAAGCTCATAAGTTGTTGATGCCCAAATTCAATTTGACTTCATCGAGATTGCAGTATTTCCAGTGGTGTTGCAAATCCATCGTATGTGACACCGTGAGACTTCATTACTGCCATTGAAGTGGCATTACCAAGCCCAGTGTATTAAAATAGAGAAGCCAACATCATAACCACAGACAAATCCGGCCATATACCAAAATTACCACAGGAAGTGAATCCTAATCTTGATATACATGAGTATGAATTACTGCTAAACAAAAAGTTATCCATTACCAAAAGCAGTCACCGTTGAAATTACCTTTAAAGTTAAGAAAAAAAAGAGGAAAAAAAAACCGTCGTCTTCAGTACCCGAAAACCATTAGCAGTTTTTTTTTTTTTTTTTTTTTTTATAAGAGAAAATTTATTGAGTTAAGAAATAGGGTTTTTTAAATCCCTTGCCATCAAGCTACAAATATGTTCATGGAAATTATTAATGTGATCAACAGACATAGTTGTTTCTCTCACAGATTTTGCAACACTGTTTGCAACCTGGTTGTCATCTCGTCTAACAAAACAAAAAAACAACTTAAGTGTTTGATTGCTTTTAGGATATTTATGTCCTCTCATTGAATAAGGAGATTGTCTTCTACTATTGACTGAATGACAAGCTTCGCATCAGCTTCAATGTTGATATTAGTAAACTGCAACTCTTTCGCCCATTGTAAAGCCTCGAGGATAGCCATGCATTCAGCAGCTTCAGGGCTTAGAACTCCATTTTAGTAGCTCTCTTTGATTCTGTGCAGGTACCTATATGATCACGGATAATAATACCCGTACCAGCTTGGTTAGTATCATAATAAAATGATGCATCAACATTAAATTTAATACAATCTTTTGCAAGAGGTTTCCACCGAGAAACTTCAAAAACATCATCAGTGGGTATGCACGTTATTAACAGAAAAATGAGAGGGCAAGTGATAATTGATTCTGTGAACAAAATTGGCAGGGTTAAGAGAGAATCCCTAAAAGACCGCATCACATCAATCTTTTCATAAAATACAGGCCCCAATCATCAAAGTGTAAAGCTTGTTTTTATCTAAAGTTATGATGTGAGAAGAAAACCAGCCTTCTACCCATTCAGAGATAGTTGAATAGTTAGATGATATAACATCAATGTTGATGTTTAAAAATCTCCAGATAGCCTTAGAGTGTCAACATTCAAACATCGGATGTTCCATAGACTCATCAGAAATCCCGTAAATACCACAATGAGTGTCAATATCACTATTATAGATGGCCAACTTAGCTCTTGTGGAGTGGATCCCATGAATGCACTTCCAGGCAAATAACTTAACTTTGTGGGATACCTTACACTGCCATAAAGATTTCTAGACCTTGGATTGTATAGTTCTGCAATTGACTTGCGCTTCACTGCTTCTATTAGATAGCATTTTGTAGGTGCTTTTAACAGAAAATTTGCCATCCTTAGTAGGCATCCAAACCATTACATCTTCTTTTGCGATGTCCATGAAAATATTTTGGATCTTGAGAGAAGTATCTGGATTGAAAAGCTGATTGAGAAGATTGATGTTCCAGGTGTTGGTATTAGGAATGATCAGCTCTTCTACATCTACATAGAACCTGTAAAGTTCATTAACAGGAGCGGGTGGTTCTGTAAGGCACTGGAATCCATTTGTCAAGCCAAATGTTGGTATTTTTGCCATTCTTAACTTCCATGAAAAAGTTTTTGAACAATCTTCAAACCTTTAGTGATACCATTCCAAGTGTGAGCGCAATTCTTAGCCTCTATTCTTTGATGTAAAATATTACCATTCTTAAAATACTTGATTTCCATTATTTGACACAAGAGAGAATCTGTTTAGTGCAAAGTCTCAAGCTAGCTTGGTAAGGAGTGATAGATTTAACTATTCTAAATCTCTAAAAGCCAGACCTCCCATCTATTTAGATTTGCAAACTTTTTGCCATCCTAAAGGATTTGCACCACTATTAGAATTGCAGCCATAGAAAAACCTTTTTTAAATAGAAGTAAGTTTATCAGTGAGTTGAGCAGGTAACTCGAAGGTTCCCATTTGGTAGATAGGAACAAAATTCAAAACATGTTTGATCATTGTTGCTCTCCCAGCTTGAGTTAGAGATGTGGATGACCAAGTAGTATATTTGTTCATAAAATTTTCTTCAATGGATTTAAATGCTTCTTGTTTTGAATGACCTAAGATAATAAGAGAGCCAAGATACCTTTCTTTAGATGACATCCTTTTAACTCCAAAAATTTGGGTAAGAGTGTCTGTTGTACTAGAATTAATATACTTGCTAAAATGGACTAAAGACTTATCAAAATTAATAACTTGACATGATTGAGAGCTGAAATCCTGAAGTAGTTGAAGTAGATTGTTGACAGAAGAAAGATTTGCTTGAGTAAATATCAAGCAATCATCTGCAAAAAGCAAATGATTAATGGCTGGATAATGAGCATCCACTTTAATACCTTTAGCTGTGTTGTTTTGTTGAGTTGTAATGAGATGCCTAGAAGAAAAGAAAAAAAATCCATTGCCAAGATGAATAGATAAGGAGGGAGTGGATCTCCTTGTCTTATACCTCCTGTAGGATAAAACTCATCACAGGGAAATCCATTGAGCATCACAGACAAAGAAGTGGTACTAATACATTGGTGAATGACATCACAAAAATCCTCATTGAAACCAAAATATATAAGCACCTTTATGAAAAAATTCCATTCAAGCCTATCAAAGGCTTTAGACATATCGAATTTTAAAGTCATCCAACCAGTTTGACCCTTCTTTTTCTTCATCGAGTGAATAGTTTCCTGAGCAATAACATTATTTTCATTGATAAGCCTTCCAGTCACATAGGCAGCCTGAAATGGAGAAATGATTTTATCCATAAGTGGCTTCATTCTGTTAACCAGAAGTTTAGATATGATCTTGTAAGATGTATTACAAAGACCAATTGACCTATAGTCAGCAGCATATATATCTTTCTTCTTCTTTGGGATAATAGGAATATAAGTTTTGTTTATCTGCTTGAAATTGTGCCTTGTCTGAAAAAACTCTTGTGACCATTGAGCAAACATCTTCACCTACAACGCTCCATTAACTTTTATAAACCTGCTTGAGAACCATCAGGTCCTGGTGCACTCCAGTTTTCCATACTTCTTAAAGTATCAAAAATATCTTGATGGGAATGAATTCTTGTAAGAAGAAGATTATCATCATTTGTTATAATTGTTGACAGTGGAATAAAAAGACTTTCACCTAAATAAGTGTTGGATGAAGTACTTATACTCTTGAAATGATTAGTGAGGTGTTGAGATATCTCTTCTCTTGAATGGAGACAATTATTGTTGTGGTCTTTAATAGAATCAATGTTATTTCTTTCCTTCTTCTTGTTGGTTTTTGTGTGGAAGTATTCGATGTTGAGATCTATATCTTTGATAAAATGATCTCTGGATTTTTGTTGATATAAATCACTCTTCTCTTTATGACATTGATTTAGTTGCTTGTTGATGAGAAAAATCTTGTTATGAACTTCATCATTTGTTGGTTGTTCTTGAAGAAGTTTAAGCTCATTTTGAAGTGCATCCACCTTTTGATTAATGTTGCCAAAGTGTTCTTTGTTCCATATGGATAGTTCCTTTCTTGCAGAATGAAGCTTCCTAACAAGCTGGAAGCCAGGTGAGCCAGATACACTAATGTTCCAAGCATCTTGAATATAAGAGTTATCATTCAACCAAGTAAAGAAGAATTTAAAAGGCTTCCAACAATTAAAAATAGTTGAGTCAGTGACTAGCGTGACAGGGCAATGATAACTACCAACTTTGGTTAAGTGAATTAATTTAGAGTTTGGATAGTTTATATGCCAATCACCACTTCCTAAAGCCATATTTATTTTAGACCTTCTAACTCCAGTTCCTTAGTTGTTGTTTGTCCAAGTGTAATCTTTACCTACAAAACCAATGTCCTCAAGGACACAATCAAGCACCATACTATTAACCCATCCATCTGTTGAGGATGAAGGGCACCTAGGATTTGAAAGTTTAAGTCACCTAAAAGTATCCAGGGAGCAGTATTAGCTCTGCTAATTTGGTGAATGAACTCTCATTGATTCTTTTTATTTTAACATGATTAGTGTACCCGTTACATATAAGTGAGTGAAAATTCAGGTTTGCAGACCGATCAGTTGGACAACTACATTAAACATGTTCATGATTGAGTCAACTATGTCACAAGTAAACCCATTTTCCAAAGCAAAGCTAGACCTCCAGATAATCCTTCAGGTTCTATATAAGAATGATTTGGGTATTGATGCTGGTTTAGCAGGGGATTACATTAGCATAACTTATTTTGGTTTCGTATAGGAATATAATATCAGGGTTTTGTGATCTTATAAGATCATTTAGGTGATTTCTAGTATTGTTTTGTTTGAAGCATTGAACAATCCAATTAGAAATAACCTTCATGTTGTGAATGAGTCTAAAACTATAACTATAAAAATTAAACCAGTGAGATAAAACAATACACATTGTTTAACGGAAAGGAAGTAACTGATTATTTTATAACAGATAGCCGAAAACCAATAAAATTAAAAGGAAATAAAAAAACTAAATATGAGTTTTGATAGCAAAATTACATGTTTCTCCAATTCTGTGTTGCCAGCATGTGCCTCTCTTGTTGTGACCTTCAGAGTTTGTTGGGCGATTGTGTTGCAATCATCATTGGTAGTGGTAGAAGTGCTTTCTGGTTCATTATGGTTAGGAGAAAGTTCACTAGAGATTCTAATTCTCTTACTTAATCTAGAGACATCTTCAGCATCGTCACTATTATCCTTGAACAAGAAGTCCATGTTGATAGGAACACCATCTTTTGGTGGAACAAAAACGGTAGTATTCATGGGGTCGTGCTACACCGCGCGACAGTGTATAACGGCTTCCTAAGCTAGCGACTTTTAAACCGTTAGATTAGATTTTTTACGGATAAGATTATAGCCGTAATTATTCTTGATTTTTTTTGGAATAGAAAAGTGCATACAGGCTATAATTAAAATTTGGGGTTTTTAGATATAGCCCCCTACAAAATGAACGGTGATAATGTAAATTATGTACGGTTAAGATTATATATCTGACTACTTCCCTATTAGAAAAGGACTTGGACGTTTTATCTCTGCAACAAAAAAGAAAGAAGGATAAACTACAATTGATTTTGTTGAGTCATGATGATTTGTTAAAATCGACCATATATGATTGAGTTTTAAGTATTTGACTGTGGTTTAAAAATATTGGTGGCAATTTTTATCGAATGTTGACGTTTCCACGTCAATGGAAGATGTAAAATCTACTCTGACGTTGGGTTTTTTAGTAATGGAATCGATGAAAAAAACAAAAAGAATCAAAGTTGGAGTTTGGGATTTATATACGAATTTAATTTTATGTTTATAAACTATTGAAATATGCGATGAATGGGTTGAGATCAAAATTACAGATTTTTGTATCTATAAAATGTTTAAGAGCTTATTCTGTTTATAGTTAATGAGTGGGAATTGAGTTAATATGTTAATCATGAATAGTAGATTAGAATCGATGAAAAAATTCCATTGACAGAAATAAAATGGAGAAGAAGAAATAACAACCGAGATAAAGCACTTGCAGAGAGTAAATAAGGATAAAAAATTATTATATTACAAGGACTTGTTAACAATTATTTCTTTTTTCTAACAGACGTACTGATGCGTGTCGTAACCACAACAAATTAATCAAGATATTTCCCACTAATTAACTGGTAACATAGCGGTAGTAAGGATCGTTCCCACAGAGAGCTGTGTAATTGATATGTTATTTAGATAGCAAAATAAGATAAAACAAAGAGTGATTGGTTTATGAAATAAATAAAAAGAATAAAAAGAGAATAAGATAAAAGGGATGATCAAGGAGTCCTTCTCCGTTGCAAACGTTGACTCAATAGTATACTTATCTATCTTCGTTAGAACTATTCATCACCAACCGTAGGAAAGCGGCTAGAGCGATTGCTATCCCCAAATTTTCTCTTGTAACGGATCTGAAGCGCTCGCATATCAAGTTTTATCCAAATGAACCATCAAGTAGTAGCGCTCTCAAGGTGTAACCCAGCGGAAGCTTTAAGTTATGTGAACTTAGGTTGATCCTAGCAGTTAGACTCTTAGCGCAAGGTCTACTTACTAGTGTTGTCTTCACACATGATTGCTCCACAGAATCCCTCTGTGAGGTCTCACGTTCTCTACTTGTGTAAGGATTATTCAACAATTACACGGATATCCTAACCCTTTACTAGCAATAGAATGATCAATAGATTAATCCAGCGTGCACTCCAAATAATCTAATTAATCAATCATAAACCCTAGAAATAGTGAAAACAAACGATAATGATAAGAACTCCGTATAGATTTATATGACTAATAAAGCTTCACGCTAGCACATTGAATTCATCCTCAATCAACAAAAGTTTAGCTTCTCATGATTACACAATTACCCGGTTTCCCCCTAAAAGGGTAAACCCTAGAATATTTATGAAGAACAAAATATAATCTGAGATGTAGAGATATATCTTATTTTTAGGTTAAGAAGTCTCTTAAATAGTCTCCAAATTGTAGTTGCGCCCGTGCTCAAAATCTCGTGTAAAACAGTCGCCACAACTAGCCAAAACCTTGCCAAATCCGTGCAAGTTCTCATAGCCCACGTCAAAATACTTTTCATGGGCTCGGAAATGAACAACAATTAGTCCGGCCTAAATCAACTCTCCTTCATTTGGCTTGTCCGTCTTCCCAAACTGACAACCTATTTTCGCCTTCCCTTCTTACGGCCAAGACTTTCCGACCGCAAGTTGTACTGTTAACTTTTTTGTTGTTCTTCTTTTCTTCTGCGTCCGGGACTTCCCGTACGTAACTTCTCCTGTAACTTTTATTATTTACTAGATATTGTGCCCGTGCTACGCACCGGGCGGACCTGAAAACTATCCACCTTCATTTTCTCTCTCTTAATGATATTTTTGATTTGGTGTGATGTGGCTTCGCTTCACCTCCTCGTGCATTAATGACTTCGTGTCGCGTGCTTAGGATTTTGTTTGCGTGCTTAGGATTTTTGATTTGGTGTGGCTTGGCTTCGCCTCGCCCCGATGTATTTTTGTCGCGCGGCTTCGCTCCACCCCGTCGAGATGTATTTTTGATTTAGCATGGCTCGGCTTCGCCTTGTTGCTTTGAAAAGCACCATCTCTGCCTTAATTTCTCTACCACAACCTTTAAACTTAAGTTCACATCAATAAACTCCTCCTTTATTTTTCCTATGAAAAATGTGTAGCAGTGGGATAAATGTTGATTAAGTGTTGTTGTATTAATGTCTTATCGTAGTTGATACCCTATGATGGACTTTTTTTTTTTTCAATACCACATTAAAAAACTAAAGAAAAATCTTCTTTCTTTTTCATCAAAATCAAGTTCTAACATTTGCTTCCACTACCAAAAGGGTAACAATAAGAGAACCCACCAAAAGGGTAAAACGAAGTTCAACTGAAGATGCATTCCATCGTATTCATGTTTATCGGCAACCACCTCCTGTGAGGTTCTAGTTTTATGCTTGACATTTGTCTTGTTGTGCGGCCCCTCAAAGACCTGTACAACATTAAAAAGGTTCAACTTCCTATGAACCTTTTTTTTTTTTTTTTTAAAAGGGAAAAAACACGGTCTTTAAATTATACAACCAAAGTTAGAAACCGAAATCCACCCACCAAAGGCTTTTCCTATGAATACTGTTCTCATTCAACCATTTCCATGCAGCAGCAGTGGGAACCCTGTAGACTTACCATGGAGAACAAATGCAAAAACATGCACCATTGATTTCCGGTGAATGTTATAAGTTGCTTGCAAGACTCAATTCTAATTAGCAAGATGATAAATGTAAACAAAGTGAAATTTGATGTAAATGAACCGATTGATCCAAAGATATAATACACACTACTATCACTATGCCCTACATTGACGAAACTGGAAGGAACAAAAATACCCAATTCACCTCGGTAAAACCATGACAAAAACAATAACGTTGCCACTAATTTTAATCAATGATCAACATTTAACTAAATGCAATCTAATTGAATGGAAGGCGAGCTCTGTTGGCTTTGTTCTGTTATGGCCTTGGCCAGAAATTTAACGGAGAACACAATTCTACATGAATGACCATAATAGTAATTGAGAATGTCACCTTATCTAGTTCCAAACATACGAGATAACTTGTCCTATCATCCTTTTTTTTTCAAACTGATATTGGGTTAGTATTAATACATCTAACCACGATGCTTCTAAAAGCAAGAAATATTAGATGTATAAACACTACTCCAATCCAGATTAGGAATCATAACTAATGTTGCATCGAAAGCCACCACTCCATCCGTTTCGGGCATTTTGCTTATCGGTAGCAACAAACCCTTTACCCTCTACATAGATATCAAATACTATCTTCCCCTTATTTCCTGGATATTTATAACGATACTTTAAACTTTACATCTTACTAAGCAATGTATATAAAGATATAACAGTTTAGTTTAGAGTCAAAAAATTATTTGTATTAGTACACACTCAATTACCATATTATTATATCAATGTGATATCCTTGTAGTAACTTCTATCTCACGTTAGCTCTTAGACTTGCATCACTATAAATATATTATTCTACTCCGTGAACACAACCTCGGCCTTTGTAGTGCCTAATTGTCAATTGGCTAATATCCTACTGAGTTTATTGAATTAAATATCCAACTTTGATAAATTAAATGAGGAGAGATCATTTCTTGTCAAATTAAGTACTTCAACTTTCAAGTATACATAAAAGCTTGAACATATTTCGAAGATTATATATAGTATATAATGTGTACTTTCTGGACATCTTGAGAATTAGGCTAAAACTGATCGAGTAATATTGATGGGTCGCAAAACATCATTATATGGAAATAGTTAAATTTCAAATGAACCATAATACACATGACCATTAATATTAAAGAAGAGTAAGAAATTTTACGTACGAGAATTCCTAAATCCCGATTTAAGGATCAAGCTTATTAGCACTGTGAATCCTTATTCATGAGCTGCAATGACTTGCTTTCGTTTCTTTGGTCAACCTATAATTTACTATGCAAGGGTGGTTGGACTGCATGAGACGAAAATATTAATGGGGATTGGTCCGTGTATACTACTTTGATACAAAATATGTTTCCGCGTTCAACAACCGGCAAAGCAGCTACCGAAACTTATATACAATGTACATATGGCGATGACAAATTAGTGGTGCACAAAGTAAGGAAGTTCTTGCATATGATCAGCCTCGGCAATATCGATTATGAAGGTAAGTAGTTAACACTCTTATCACCCGCTTTCGTTTTCCACTCTCACATATTACAAATCGACTATTCAAGTGAAGGGACAGTTAAAGTTATTGGATTTGTACCATAATTAGATTAGATAGACCATAGTGTTTCTTAACCTTATTAGACATAACAAACAGACATTGGAGAAGGTGTAAGAAGAGTCTGCATACCTAATTAAAGAAAAGAATCCATGTTGGAAATGTAGAGCCCGATTAATATGGTTCGAACAACCAACTCACTCTCTCCCATATACTTTTTCAGAATCTCAGGGCCCTGTTTGTAATTTAGAACAACACAAACTACAAAAATATGTCAAATTATTAGGAACAACAAAAGGGAATACGGAGAGGGAGGGACCTTATGTGTATGAATTTTGCTCCAGCCTCATTTGTTATATCCTTGGCATTTAGAGTTTTACCAGGTCCATATAGCGAAAAATCTTTGCTCCATATTAACACCAAATTCCTACAAAATTGAAGCAGATGATAAATTTAAAATAATGTTGATATACCAAGGAGTTTAAGATTAAACTTGGGACAAAATCAAAATCTAAACAGAATGCAAAATTGTATATATAATTTCATCAAACAATCAAAATATATTAAAACACAGAATTAAGACTACAAATCCAAAATTGATGGTATAAACTAAATGATTTTACCCATAACTATATTACGATCATATGTTCTCGGCCTCTCTTAACAATCAACTAAACAGTGTGCTAACATCACAAAAATATCATTGAACCAAAAAAAAAAAAAAAAAAAAAAATCCAAAGAGAACAGGGGGATCCAAATGATTTTGCCAACCTCTTACAAAACAGAACAAATCCTCAAGCCACTGGAATTTCCACAAACAGGGTTACCGAGTTTTCAATTGAATCCCCAAGTATTAAATTTAGGTTGGGTGTAAAATATTTAAACCAAGATTTCAATTGAAGCTCTATGTATTGAACTGATTATTGATTTTGAGGTTTTCTGTGTAGTTCGATTTAGGAACGACGAAGAAATAAGAGAAAACGATTATTGATTTTGGGGTTTTCTTTGTTCGATTTAGAGACGACGAAGAAAGAAGAGAAATTTTCAATTGAAACCCTGAGTATTGGACTGATTACTGATTTTGGTATTTGAGTTTCTCTGTTGTTCGATTTTGGACGAAGAAGAAAGAAGAGAAAAGAGATAGGCGGAGAAAACAGAAAGTTCTAGGGTTTCTGACAGAAATTAATTGAGGTTTTTGACGGATGTATTGTCTACCTAACTGGTGTTAGTAACGTCCAGTTAAGTTTTCGGTGTAAATCAAGTGTAAGATATTTATTAGCTGTAAACTTCTACGTAAGTGTCGTATACCCACCTTTTGTTTAACGGTGTTATAAATGGACGGTTAAATACTGGGTGTAAACATAGTGTTATAGAATTTTTAATGCCCCGACCAATAGAGTCCCGCCAATTGTCGTCTCCAGGATTGCTCAGTGTGAAAGCTTTTATTTAATTTAATTTAAGGAGGGTGTCATACTCACCGTGCGACATGGGAGCTCATATGACTTAGCATTTTAAAGGAGGGGAGATTTCCTTCTTTCCAACAGTTCCCATACAACTCTCACTTTCCTTTCTCCAGCTCCCATTCAAAATAGCATCAACACCTTCACTGACTTGGACTCAGACAACCTAACTCGTAATCACCAGCATCATTCTCTGTTATCGAGCATAGCACCTTCCCTGTATTGTTCTCGAACTATTCTCCATCAATCAAAAGCAACAGATATCTCATCGTCATGATCGAATTCATCTCAGCCCCTTCTCAGTCCTTCCATCGATCACATAACATTTCCATCATCCAACCACCACAACAGACTCTGTCCATCGAGCATCACAGCAAGCTTCACCGATGGCAGTTGCAACCATCCTCTTCTCTGCCTCAGTAAAAGCATTACTGCCATTAATCCAACCAATATCATCGATCTTAATTCCTTTACTAACTCAGCCGGCTTCTCAGCCATAACCCATCTCGTCACAGCGAACTCCATCGTGAGCAACCTCGAGCATCATCATCTTTCTATACCGGCAGCAGACCACTTCTATGCATCTCTCTCGTGCAACAACCATTCATTTCTCTGCCTGAATAAAACCCGAGCATTACTGCCAAGACCTTCAAAGACAACCAATAACTCAGTCATCATCGATCTTTGTCCAACAGCGAGCTCCATCACATCATCTATCAAGCTCCATGATCTTCTCCCTTACTCGGCCAGTATTTCCATACCATCACAGACTCTTCCTTCTTGTTGAGTAATGTAATGTTAAGAGTGTATTAGGAGTGTCAACTTTATAATTAGTTGTGTGTGTTGACTAAATATGTGGGTGTAGGACATCCACACATTTTCCTTGTAAGGTCTTTTATAGACCAAGTAGAAGAGGGTGTCTTATCCCTTCAACTCAATGAAATTAGAGAGAGAGTGAGAAGAACCAAAGAGGTTCCCACTACTCCATTATCAAAATTATCCATAAACATCTATCTTTATCACCCAAAATCCAACAATTGGTATCTAGAGCTTAAATCTATTAGATTTGATCTTGGTGAGTGAAAAAATCAATTTCTACCCATCAAATCAAAAAAATCAGCAACATTTAAAGGTTTCAAAATCTAGATCTAGAAAAGAAAAAACCCAATTTCTTCAATCAATCATCAACCAAATCAATGGCAAGTAGTAGTAACTCAAGTTTCTACATTCAACAACCTTCAATACCACTTTTTCATGGAGAAAATTATGATTTTTGGGCCATCAAAATGAAGACCTTGTTCATGTCACAAGATGTGTGGGAGATTGTACAAAATGGGTATGATGAAGTTGAAGAATCATCAAATCTAGAACAACCCCAAAAGGATTTACTTAAGGAGAGTAGAAAGAAGAATGCAAAAGCATCCAGTACATTCAACAAGGAGTTGGAGACACTATTCTACCAAGAGTAATCCATTTTCCTATAGCTAAGGAAGCTTGTAAAATCCTTCAACAAGAGTATGGAGGTAATAAGAAGGTAAGAGAATTGAAATTACATTCATATAGAAGAGATTTTGAGAATCTAAAAATGAATGTTTGAATGAATTTTCTTCAAGAGTAGTTGAAGTTGTTAATAATATGTTGATGTGTGGTGAGAAGATGGAAGAAAGAAGAATTTGTGAGAAGATATTGATATGTTTGCCGGAGAAATTTGAACCCATTGTGGCGGTTTTGGAGGAGATAAAGGATTTTTCTACATTGAAGTCACAAGAATTATGGGCTTCATTGAAGGTGTATGAGCAAAGGTTGTTAAGACACTCCGAAAAGTCAATTGAGAGTGCTTTCCAATCTAAATTGAACTTGAACTCAAAAAATTCAGCAACAAACAAAAATGAGTACAATGGTGAATCAACATCAAACTTCAAAGGAAAGGGAAAATGGAAGAAAGGAGGAGCTAATTCCAACAACTACACAAAGAGTGATTCGTATCAAGTACTAAGGTGCAATTTTTGCAAGAAGAATGGTCATTTGGAGAAGAATTGTTGGAACAAAGAAAAACCCCAATGTCATCATTGCAAGAAGTATGGACATTTGGAGAAGGATTGTAGGTACAAAGGTGAAGAACAAGCTGTAGAGCCGAAGAGAAAGAAGAAAAACAAAATTTGTTTTATGCTTGTCAAAGTGCTACGGAAACTTCTAAGAGTGAAGTGTGGTTTGTAGATACTGGTTGTACAACTCATATGTCCGGTAAAAAAGCTTGTTTGTTGATATGGATACACCCATAAACTCCCTAATGAACATGGGTGATGGAAACATAGTTCAAGCTAACGGAAGAGGTACAATTTGCGTGCAAACTATCAATGGAGCAAAATACATTAGAGATGTGTTATATGTTCCGGATTTGGCACAAAATTTTCTTAGTGTTGGGCAACTTGTGGAGCTTGGGTATGCGGTTCATTTTGAAGATGGATATTGCACCATTTATGACAAGAAGCACAATAACAAGAGACAAGTCATGAAGAGTATCAAGATGGAGAAAAATAGAAGCTTTCCAATTATCTTTGAAAAGGAGAAGAATGTTGCATTGAGGATGGAAACCATTGATGAAACATGGTTATGGCATAAAAGACTTGGGCATTTGAATTTCAATGGTTTCAAGGTGCTTTCCAACAAGAACATAGTGCAAGGACTTCCACAACATATCAACCACAAAGATGGAGTATGTGAAGGTTGTGCACTTGGGAAGCAACATCGCCAACCATTCCCAAAAGGCATAACATGAAGAGCAAAAGAACTTCTTGGTTTGGTACATACCGATGTGTGTGGACCAATGAAGACACCAACTCATGGAGGTAATAGATACTTTATCTTATTCATTGATGATTTAAGTCGTATGACTTGGGTGTACTTCATGAGACAAAAGTCCGAAGTTTTTAGCATCTTCAAGAAGTTCAAGAGCCTTGTTGAAAAGCAAAGTGGTCACTACATCAAAGTTTTGAGAAGTGATAGAGGAAAAGAGTACAACAGCAAAGAGTTTGATAAATTTTGTGAAGATGAAGGCTTGGAAAGGCAACTTATCGTGGGTTATACTCCTCAATAAAATAGTGTTTCCGAGAGAAAGAACCAAACCGTGATGGAGATGGCGAAGTCCATAATTCATGACAAGGGTATGCCTAAAGTGTTTTGGGCCGAAGCCATCAACACTGCCGTCTACTTGATGAATAGGTGTCCAACAAAAGCCGTATGGGATAAAACTCCTTTTGAAGCATGGAGTAGGAGAAAGCCATCGGTAAGACATCTCAAAGTTTTTGGTAGTGTGTGTTATTCTCAAATTCCAAAGGTGAAGAGAACAAAGCTTGATGAAGCAAGTGAGAAGTGTATATTCATTGGCTATAGCCTCCAATCAAAAGGTTATAGGTTGTTTAGCTTGAAGAACAACACAATGATTACAAGTCGTGATGTCTTGTTTGATGAAGGAACTTCATGGAATTGGGAAGAAGGTAAAATTGAGAAGAGAACCATTATTCTTGATGAAGAGCAAGAAATTTCAGCAACAAATGAAGTTGAAGAAGGTGAAGAAAATGAGGAAGAACTACCTCAAACACCTCCAAATACAAGACAAGGAGCATCTCCAAGTATGTCTCCAAGTACTAGTGCATCAACATCACCACCATCGGCACCAAAGAAGATGCATAGGTTGAGTGAAGTGTATGAAAGATGCAACTATTGTGTGGTTGAGACGGAAAATTTTGAAGAAGCATCAAAAGAACCGGTTTGGATAAAAGCTATGGAAGAAGAAGTTTTTGTCATTGACGAGAACGATACATGGGAGAAGGTAGCAAGGCCAAGTGACAAAGAAGTTATTGGCGTGAAGTGGATCTACAAGGTGAAGTACAATGCGGATGGAACGGTTCAAAGATATAAAGCAAGGTTGGTGGAAAAGGGCTACTCACAACAACCCGGTATCGACTACAATGAAACGTTTGCACCGGTTGCTCGTCTTGACACCATTAGAGCCGTTATTGTTATGGCGTCTCAAAAAGGTTGGTTACTTTATCAACTTGATGCCAAATCGGCATTTTTGAATGGAGAACTCCATGAAGAGGTTTATGCAGAACAACCACAAGGTTTTGTGGTGGAATGATTTAAGATTTTTTTTAATTTTCGTAGTAGTAATATAAAATTCGTTCTCTCGGATGTTGTTAAGATTAAATTAAAAGGTTTAAATAAAATAATAAATAAAAGAGAGTCACTGGGTCTTAGATTCCACCGAATTCACAACACGAGGTTCATTATTCATTCTCAACAATTATCGCTCAGTGAATAAATAAAACATCAACTCTTGTTTTGCCAAAGTAGATCTTCAAAACATTAATTGTATCCCCTAAGCATAGATTATCTTAATTCAAAGCATAACCTATCTAATTGAATCACAACTAATTTTATCAAATCATAATTCTATTATAAATTAGTGCAAAAGTCAAATAGAAAATAGAATAAATTCACCCATGTGCGAAAATCGGCTTCCTCCGTCGACCCAGTGTAGGGGCTTAGCTACTCATGATGTAGACACGCTCAAAATTCATTTTTATTGCCCAAATAGTGTTTACAAAGAAGAAAAGAAGAGAAAATACAATAAACCGGGAGTTTGCAACGTTTATAAGCGTTGCAAAACCCACTCTTACGAAGAATAACGGTGGGTGTCGCAGAATGGAGTCTTATATTTTCTCACGTAAACGCACGATTGCTTTAACGACTTGTCTTTGAGGGTCTGTTCTTCGCGTTCTTCAATCTTTCTCTTTCTGCTTTGCAGATTTCTCTGCGACGATTTTCTCCACTCGTAGCCTCCCCATCGCTCGATATCCTTCCTTTCGACACCGAGATACCCTTTTATACTCCACGAGGCCTAAGAATATCTCGTCATTAATCCCAAATCCCCCGCAATCAATCAAGAATATTCGATTTTATTTCCATGGGAATATCTTCCCTGATTTAGCTTCTGACGCGATTAATCCATCTTAAATCTCTCCAGCTCACTTCTGCACATCCCTTGACCGAGTTAGACACACTTCAAACACCGGAAATCACACCGAAAACACGGGAAGTGTTAACAAAACCCGTGTAAAGCTCAACCCCTGATTTGCTTCAAACTGTCGTTCTAACCAAATTCCGTCGATTCAACGAGCTATACCAAGCCTGTTAATCCAAAACAGGCCCATCCAAACCGAATCCAGCAATTGAATCTACCTCCAACACCTTGAAACACCAAACCCTAATTTCTGCCGTGAAGAACAACTTCCCGCCAAACTCTTTTGCTTCGAATCCATGATTCTAACCAATTCCAAACGAAACGAAACCCATTACCAACCCTGTTTAGTCCATTAGAGCAAACCCAATTAATCTCAGCAGTTTAGTCTCATTATAACTCCTCCAAAATCCCAGCCCTAATTCTGTTCTTTGAAAACCAATATTTCCCGCCACTTTTTAATTTGAATTAGGGAAGAAGAAGACCTCCCCCTAACAGAGACGGGGGTGCGTTTAGCAGGTGACGCCCTGGGTGCAAATAGTGATGAGGGTGCCCCTTAGTAATTGAGGTGTCCCTTAGTAATTGAGGTGCCCCTTATCCAAAACTGAGAGTCCGAATAACATGTGTCCTCCGGGGTACAAAAATCACTTTTCGAGCAACTTTCTCCATAAGAGCTTATTCCACAAAAACACCTACAAACAAGTTTATTAGTGATAGAATGAGTCCAAACTAATGTATTTATGGGTGAAAATGCGTCGCACTTTCGTGCTCATCATGGAAGGAGAAGAAGACAAAGTATACAAGTTGAAGAAAGCTTTGTATGGCCTCAAGCAAGCACCAAGAGCTTGGTATAGTGAGATAGATGGATACTTCAAAAGGCAAAAATTCAACAAAAGCAAGAGTGAGCCTACACTATATGTGAAGACAAAAGGTACCTCTATTCTCATCGTTGCCTTGTATGTTGATGATCTTATCTTTACGGGTAATGATGCTCATATGATAGAGCAATTCAAGAGAGAAATGATGATGAAATATGAGATGAGTGACATGGGTTTGCTCAAGTACTTCCTTGGTATAGAAGTTCATCAAAGTGAAGATGGAGTGTTCATTTATCAAAGCAAGTATGCCGAAAAGGTGTTGAAGAAATTTGGTATGCTTGGTTGTAACCCCACATCTACACCACTTGTAATGAATGAGAAACTCAAGAAAGATGATGGCGGAAGAAAGGTTGATGAGACTTACTATAGAGGTCTTATTGGAAACTTGTTGTATCTTATACATACAAGACCCGACATCATGTTTGCTTCAAGTATGCTTTCTAGGTTCATGAGTTCACCTAGTCATTTACATCTTGGCGCGGCAAAGAGGTTTTTAAGGTACATACAAGGAACAATGAATTTTGGAATCATGTATTCAAGAAATTTGGATGTCAAATTAGTTGGCTATTGTGATAGCGACTTGGGAGGGTGTATTGATGACATGAAGAGTACATCGGGTTATGCTTTTTCTCTTGGTTCGGGTATATTCACATGGACATCGAAGAAGCAAGAAACCGTAGCTCAATCCACGACGGAAGCGGAGTACATTTCGGCATCAATAGATACATCTCATGTTGTATGGATAAGAAGATTCATGGAAGACATTCAAGAGAAGCAAGAAGAAAGCACCGTAATCTTTTGTGACAACAAATCGGCAATTGCTATGTCCAAAAATTCTGTTGAGCATTGTAAAGTAAGGAACATCAAACTCAAGTACCATTTCATTCGAGAAGCGGTTGAAGATGGTGAGATAGAACTCAAGTATTGCAAGACGAAAGACCAATTGGTGGACATATTCACCAAGCACTTTCCAAAGGAAAATTTCAACACTTCCGTGAACTACTAGGAGTAGAAGAACATCACATTAAGGAGGAGATTGTTGAGTAATGTAATGTTAAGAGTGTATTAGGAGTGTCAACTTTATAATTAGTTGTGTGTGTTGACTAAATATGTGGGTGTAGGACATCCACACATTTTCCTTGTAAGGTCTTTTATAGACCAAGTAGAAGAGGGTGTCTTATCCCTTCAACTCAATGAAATTAGAGAGAGAGTGAGAAGAACCAAAGAGGTTCCCACTACTCCATTATCAAAATCATCCATAAACATCTATCTTTATCACCCAAAATCCAACACTTCTGCTCGATCAACCAACAGCCTCCTTACAACAAACTCCATCCCATGTTCTCCTCGTTGTCCATCTTCTTAACCGAGAACTACCAAAACTCACAGCACCATCCCTGACCCTTCCATCATCGAATCACCTCAAGATCACCGTGAACAATGGCAGCTCGAGTTACATTTCGCCTCCTTTCTTCCATCTTTACTCGGCATTGGTGTAGCCAACATTCTCGATCAAACACTGTCCGGACGCTCTCATACCCTCCGTCGGCGATAATGGCGGTTTGTTTGAACTTCTTATCTATCAAAACCCATCGGGAGCTTCATATATACTGAACCCAGAAAAACTGTTCGTGATAATAATAAAAAAGATAAAGTGCCATGATCAATAATAAAGGTGCCTTTAACCTTTCCTACTTCATTCTTGGTAAGTTGTCAGTTCTGGGGAACTGACAAGCCTAATTTCTTATTTCGCCTATATCTTCTTCATATGATGTCGGAATGAATTCATTATTTCGCCATTTGCTTCGTCTTTTCACTCTCTTCGAGCTGATAGCAAGCACTCCTTCATTCGGACGAGTTTCACTTGGTCTTAGCCCTTTCTCCACTTGTAGACTTCACTTTTAGCCCTTTTCACTTCTTTTCGGATGATTCACCTAACAAAACATAAATAAAATAAAACAAGAGTAATATAAAATAATTCGCAAGAATATATAACAATTACTAGCATGGATTCGACACTAAATATATGTAAAATATGCACTTAACAAATTCTCCCACACTTGGCTTTTGCTAGTCCTCGAGCAAACTATCTAAATACAACAACTCCATGTCGTCGAGGATACGGTTGCACTTAGCATGTGCAATAGTCCTTTAAACCCCTAGGTGTCCCTAGTGGACGAGTTATAGTCTCGTGAGGGTTTACCAGAGATATACCCACAAAACCTGCTCCAACTTCAAAGCATTCCAGCTTCCAAGCATCCAAAGAGTTATGAGGACATAGATTTTCTGCATGATAGTAATAAGAAGTTAGAAATACCAAAGAACATATTCTCATTCTTAAATGTTGAGTGAGAAATAACCACACCATAATGAAAGAACGCGTGTTTGAGAGCGATCAATAAGCATTTCGCCTCGACTTCTGCCTCACTTAATAGGATTTTATGATAATTACACTCAAAAAGAAGGCTTTTTTATGGGTCTCACATGTGTGCAGGTAGGAATGAATAGAGAAATACTACACACGTTGAATGGTGGGAAGGAAACCTTCCGAATTATTTCTGGAGACTCCACAAAATCGTGGAAAATAAAGATATTTTTCTGATGATCTCTAAGAAAGGAAATCAACCACTATTATCGAGGATGAGAGTACTTACCACCTTTATATTCGATCGGCAGTGAAGAAAGCACCACTATCACAGCATCCAATAGAAACGTCTTCCTTCCTTCAGCTCGCCTTCTTCATCTTTTTGATCTTCGTCTCCGGTCTTCAACTATTGATGATAAACTCCATAACTTCATAAAACTTTGACAATTGTTACTCTTTTCCTCTATTCCTTGTTGCTTGAAACTTCTTTATATATTTTTCTTCCCCATGGCCTTATTAAATAAATTAACAACCTAAATGCAAATCTTTTTGTATTTTTTTTCTTTTTTCTTTTTCTTTTTCTATTTTTTTTTTCTTTTTTGTATTTTGTATCTTTTTTTTTTAAACAAAAAGATTGCAACTACACATGGCTATGAAAGAAGTACTTTACCACTTTGATCTTCACAACTTGTATTGTCTTTGTATCCTAAACTTCAATAACTCTCATCTTTTGATTTTCTGTGCTCTTGTAAATAAGTCTTCATACTTAGATATAAAATTCCGCTCTTTATATGTAAGTCTTCAACATATATATAAAAATCTGCTCATTGTATGTTGCTTTACTTGGATAAGAAATTTTTGCTCTTCCTTGAATTGTTTCTTGTAAACCTCAAACGTCTTCAACTTTCCTTGAAGATTTTGATTTCGCTCCCTTGTTGATGATGATGGTGTGTTTCTATGGACCTGTTGTTGGCGAGAGAGAGAATGGTGCTAACTGCAAATCAAACTACAAGAAGGTGGTTTTCATCTATAGACGTCACCCTCATGATTGAAAAAATTAGCACTCAAGAGATCAAAGAGTAGTGCTTCTATTGGTGGGAGGTTGGGTACCTCACCATTCTACCCGGAATTAACGTACGGTGACGCACACTCAAAAGAAAGATCTTTAGTCATATACAAAGAAATCTGGTCTGGTGGTAGTCTCCACTAATGATTGATCAACAACTCTAATAATGCATTTCTTCCTGCTCCTAATTTGCATCACCGGCATGATTAAATCCATTATTTAACACTCTAACAAGCAAGAAATCCGAACGTAGTTCCCTAACACTTCCAAGTTCAGTTATGTCGGTCAGAATTCTCTATGTAAACATACCTAGAAGTATGCTAGTGACTCTAAAATCTCTACAAGTTGGAGGTTTTTATGAAAATATTTACAAAATTTTGAAAAACTCTACATGCAAAAATATCCAAACACTCCCCCACACTTAAACTTTACATTGTTGTTGATGGTGGTTTTTAGCTTAGGGATAAAATCGTAAAACCGTACATCTGGCATGACGTCACTATGACCAATAGCGCATTTATTGAAACAATCATCGTATTTACGTAAGAATTACCAGGTGTTGATGGTGGTTTTTAGCTTAGGGTTAAAATCGTAAAACCGCACATCTGGCATGATGTCATTATGACCATTAGCACATTTATCGAATCGATCAGCATGCTTACGTAAGAATTACCAGGGTACCTTTTTTCTTTCTATGTGTCATGTTCCACGACAGAACCCTTAACTTTAATTGACATCACCTGTGCAAAACCATAAATTCTCATGCTACCGCGCCAAGGCATGCCAGCCGCACCACTGTTCCGATGGCAAACCGTGCCAGACACATCCTGCGCCAAGGCATGCCAACCATGCCAGCCGCACCACTGTCCCAATGGAAAACCGTACCAGCCACATCTCCGCGCCAAACGCACCTTGCCTTGGCCCTAGCCATACTTGTAATACCCCGTATTTTAGTTAACATTTCGGGTCGGGTTATACCCAACTTAGCTAACCATGTGGTCTAGAATATTGTTTCTTTTCCTTAGCCTAGATGGGTGCATTGAAATAGAAAAGCTACAAGTTAGGGTGGAAATAGATTAATTAATAATAAATAAAATTAA
This sequence comes from Papaver armeniacum, assembly GCA_023531295.1. Lineage (NCBI taxonomy): Eukaryota > Viridiplantae > Streptophyta > Magnoliopsida > Ranunculales > Papaveraceae > Papaver > Papaver armeniacum. Next base: position 256,372 of record JAJJWW010018711.1, on the reverse strand, counting down.
GGAAAAATAAAAAGATAAAGAAAATAATAAAATGTTAATTATTTATTATTAGTATTATTATGAGGATAATATAAGTTTATATTAGATTTTTTTGGAGAGAGAATTGAGAGATTAGAAAACCAAAAGGCTAGAGATTTTTAGAGGAGAAAGCTATGGAGATGAAGATGATTTGGAGCTAGGAAAATCAGTGGAGAATCAATGGAATTGAGGTAGAATGTTTAATCCCTTTTCTCTTTGTGTTTCTTTGTTATACTTTGTTTTCCATTTTGTTTATTCTTATATCATTAGGGTTCTGAAATTTGTCTATTTAATTTGATGCATATTATTGATGATCAGACTTCTATTATTGGTACATAACATGATTGGGTATCTCTAGTTAAAATTTGAGAGTATTCCACCATATACTCACCGTTGAAACTTAGTTTGAAATTGGGTGATAGTTTCTGAATTTCTGGACAGTTTCACCTTGTTGTGATATTGATGTTCTTAGGAAGTCTTAATGGTATTAAAAGGATTTGAGGTCTTAATAAAAGTTGTAGATAAACATCTTATCTTTCAGTGTGCTTTGGATTGGGTCAATTTCAGATTTTTATGAATTTATCATGAATTGTTTGGTAACAACATGTAATCTGCCCAGTTTTTATGTTGTCATTATAAATTCAACATCTTTTGTTTGAACCGTTGGTTTGGTGTGAATTTTGGATATGTTGTATAATAATTTGTCAAGAATGTTCCTATAAAATTTGAGGATGATCAGATAAAGTTATCACCATGAAACATATAATGTAATGTGGTTGCAGTTAGTGTGTTTGATTAAATGCTTGAATGAAATTCATGTTGTTAAGCCATGGTTGCTTGTGTTGTTTGTGAAAATGATTTATAAAAGGAAATGAGTTCATGTTTTACCATTATATGAAACATGTTTCATGTTAATGGCGGGTAATGATCCCCGAAAGTTAAATGGGTAATGATCCCCATGGGAACTTGTGTTTCCCGATCATCGATGGCGGCTGTCCGTGCCGGTAAACGATAGGTGGTGTACGAACCAAGGTTTTCGTACGGTGAATGAAACGGGTAATGATCCCCGAGAGCAGATGGGTATGATCCCCATAGGAACTTTTGTCCTGACCATCGATGGAGGCTGTCCGTGCCGATAAACGATAGGTGGGTGTACGAACCAAGGACATTCGTACCATGAACTCAATTGTTAAAACCTAAATTGGTAGATTTGTCGAAAGTATTGTTGATATTAATATGACCTCATGGTTACTTTTTGTGATGACAATATTAAATTGTGAATCATGTGTTGAAATATAGATTATATGATTTGTTGGAAAACATAATTGGTGCTATGAACTAATGTGCGAAATATAATTCAATAAATTGTTGAACTCAAGTGTGAACTTATATGGATGAATTGTGGATTGATGTGTTAAATCCCAAATGGGTGATTAGTGAACTCATGGTTTCTCTGTGACTATATTTATGCGTGAATATATGTGTTGAATCATTGATGAATGGCTTGTTGACAATTATTGTGGTATTTTAAAATCATAGTTTGTTGGTGACTATATTAATATGTGAATGGCGCGTGGAAACTTAAATGGATGAGTTGTTGAAAACAATTTTGTTGATGTGAATTATTGAATTGATCCTAAATGGATGATTTGTTGATAATAACATTAATGTTGTGAACCCATAGACTGAATTCTAGATTGGATAAGTTATCGAAAATATTGAGGTATTATGATTCTTGAATATATCATTGATTCGTTGAAGTTGTAATGCATTCTTGTTATATGCTTTTGCTTGATAAAATGATTATGTTTGAGCATCTTTAGAGAATTGGGAATGCATTCTATTGAGCTGTCATCTCACCCCAATTGACATCCTTGCAGATTTATCAGAGTGGCGCAGCGAAAGCTAGGAATGAGTAGCTTAGTGATTGAATTGTCTTTTTGTATTGCTTGAAATGTAATTTGAAATAATATGTTTGTTGAAAATGCTTTTTAAAGATGATTATCTAATTCATATGTTTAAATTCATGTTAGAAAATTTAAATTACGTTTGTTGTTGTAAATAAATTAAAAGAGTTATCATAGTCTCTTTCCAGGCCCGTAACGCTCAGAGTTCGGATCCCCATACGGATTTGACCCTGGTCCGGAACTCGGGGTGTTACAAGTTGGTATCAGAGCTCTAGGCTTTAGATCTTGAATGGGAGCGAAAATGAATGGTTTAGAATGTTGATATGCATGCTTGTCTGATTTGAGTGTTGTATCTGTGTTGCATTTAACTAGTTGTATCATGTATTTGTTAAATTCACGTGAGTTGTTAATTGTGTGTTGGATTGCATTGTCGTATTGTCTATTATATTATTTATTTATGTGAAATTCTTAGATATAGGTATAGTCTAAATTTCGGGACGAAATTTCTTTTAAGGGTGGTAGAATGTAATACCCTGTATTTTAGTTAACATTTCGGGTCGGGTTATACCCAACTTAGCTAACCATGTGGTCTAGAATATTGTTTCTTTTCCTTAGCCTAGGTGGGTGCATTGAAATAGAAAAGCTACAAGTTAGGGTGGAAATAGATTAATTAATAATAAATAAAATTAAGGAAAAATAAAAAGATAAAGAAAATAATAAAATGTTAATTATTTATTATTAGTATTATTATGAGGATAATATAAGTTTATATTAGATTTTTTTGGAGAGAGAATTGAGAGATTAGAAAACCAAAAGGCTAGAGATTTTTAGAGGAGAAAGCTATGGAGATGAAGATGATTTGGAGCTAGGAAAATCAGTGGAGAATCAATGGAATTGAGGTAGAATGTTTAATCCCTTTTCTCTTTGTGTTTCTTTGTTATACTTTGTTTTCCATTTTGTTTATTCTTATATCATTAGGGTTCTGAAATTTGTCTATTTAATTTGATGCATATTATTGATGATCAGACTTCTATTATTGGTACATAACATGATTGGGTATCTCTAGTTAAAATTTGAGAGTATTCCACCATATACTCACCGTTGAAACTTAGTTTGAAATTGGGTGATAGTTTCTGAATTTCTGGACAGTTTCACCTTGTTGTGATATTGATGTTCTTAGGAAGTCTTAATGGTATTAAAAGGATTTGAGGTCTTAATAAAAGTTGTAGATAAACATCTTATCTTTCAGTGTGCTTTGGATTGAGTCAATTTCAGATTTTATGAATTTATCATGAATTGTTTGGTAACAACATGTAATCTGCCCAGTTTTTATGTTGTCATTATAAATTCAACATCTTTTGTTTGAACCGTTGGTTTGGTGTGAATTTTGGATATGTTGTATAATAATTTGTCAAGAATGTTCCTATAAAATTTGAGGATGATCAGATAAAGTTATCACCATGAAACATATAATGTAATGTGGTTGCAGTTAGTGTGTTTGATTAAATGCTTGAATGAAATTCATGTTGTTAAGCCATGGTTGCTTGTGTTGTTTGTGAAAATGATTTATAAAAGGAAATGAGTTCATGTTTTACCATTATATGAAACATGTTTCATGTTAATGGCGGGTAATGATCCCCGAGAGTTAAATGGGTAATGATCCCCATGGGAACTTGTGTTTCCCGATCATCGATGGCGGTACTGTCCGTGCTTGTAAACGATAGGTGGTGTACGAACCAAGGTTTTCGTACGGTGAATGAAACGGGTAATGATCCCCGAGAGCAGATGGGTATGATCCCCATAGGAACTTTTGTCCCGACCATCGATGGAGGTCAGTCCGTGCCGATAAACGATAGGTGGGTGTACGAACCAAGGACATTCGTACCATGAACTCAATTGTTAAAACCTAAATTGGTAGATTTGTCGAAAGTATTGTTGATATTAATATGACCTCATGGTTACTTTTGTGATGACAATATTAAATTGTGAATCATGTGTTGAAATATAGATTATATGATTTGTTGGAAAACATAATTGGTGCTATGAACTAATGTGCGAAATATAATTCAATAAATTGTTGAACTCAAGTGTGAACTTATATGGATGAATTGTGGATTGATGTGTTAAATCCCAAATGGGTGATTAGTGAACTCATGGTTTCTCTGTGACTATATTTATGCGTGAATATATGTGTTGAATCATTGATGAATGGCTTGTTGACAATTATTGTGGTATTTTAAAATCATAGTTTGTTGGTGACTATATTAATATGTGAATGGCGCGTGGAAACTTAAATGGATGAGTTGTTGAAAACAATTTTGTTGATGTGAATTATTGAGTTGATCCTAAATGGATGATTTGTTGATAATAACATTAATGTTGTGAACCCATAGACTGAATTCTAGATTGGATAAGTTATCGAAAATATTGAGGTATTATGATTCTTGAATATATCATTGATTCGTTGAAGTTGTAATGCATTCTTGTTATATGCTTTTGCTTGATAAAATGATTATGTTTGAGCATCTTTAGAGAATTGGGAATGCATTCTATTGAGCTGTCATCTCACCCCAATTGACATCCTTGCAGTTTATCGAGTGGCGCAAAATGAAGCTAGGAATGAGTAGCTTAGTGATTGAATTGTCTTTTTGTATTGCTTGAAATGTAATTTGAAATAATATGTTTGTTGAAAATGCTTTTTAAAGATGATTATCTAATTCATATGTTTAAATTCATGTTAGAAAATTTAAATTACGTTTGTTGTTATAAATAAATTAAAAGAGTTATCATAGTCTCTTTCCGACCCGTAACGCTTCGAGTTCGGATCTCCATATGGGTTTGACCCTGGTCCGGAACTCGGGGTGTTACAAGTTGGTATCAGAGCTCTAGGCTTTAGATCTTGAATGGGAGCGAAAATGAATGGTTTAGAATGTTGATATGCATGCTTGTCTGATTTGAGTGTTGTATCTGTGTTGCATTTAACTAGTTGTATCATGTATTTGTTAAATTCACGTGAGTTGTTAATTGTGTGTTGGATTGCATTGTCGTATTGTCTATTATATTATTTATTTATGTGAAATTCTTAGATATAGGTATAGTCTAAATTTCGGACGAAATTTCTTTTAAGGGTGGTAGAATGTAATACCACTGTATTTTAGTTAACATTTCGGGTCGGGTTATACCCAACTTAGCTAACCATGTGGTCTAGAATATTGTTTCTTTTCCTTAGCCTAGGTGGGTGCATTGAAATAGAAAAGCTACAAGTTAGGGTGGAAATAGATTAATTAATAATAAATAAAATTAAGGAAAAATAAAAAGATAAAGAAAATAATAAAATGTTAATTATTTATTATTAGTATTATTACGAGGATAATATAAGTTTATATTAGATTTTTCGGAGAGAGAATTGAGAGATTAGAAAACCAAAAGGCTAGAGATTTTTAGAGGAGAAAGCTATGGAGATGAAGATGATTTGGAGCTAGGAAAATCAGCGGAGAATCAATGGAATTGAGGTAGAATGTTTAATCCCTTTTCTCTTTGTGTTTCTTTGTTATACTTTGTTTTCCATTTTGTTTATTCTTATATCATTAGGGTTCTGAAATTTGTCTATTTAATTTGATGCATATTATTGATGATCAGACTTCTATTATTGGTACATAACATGATTGGGTATCTCTAGTTAAAATTTGAGAGTATTCCACCATATACTCACCGTTGAAACTTAGTTTGAAATTGGGTGATAGTTTCTGAATTTCTGGACAGTTTCACCTTGTTGTGATATTGATGTTCTTAGGAAGTCTTAATGGTATTAAAAGGATTTGAGGTCTTAATAAAAGTTGTAGATAAACATCTTATCTTTCAGTGTGCTTTGGATTGGGTCAATTTCAGATTTTTATGAATTTATCATGAATTGTTTGGTAACAACATGTAATCTGCCCAGTTTTTATGTTGTCATTATAAATTCAACATCTTTTGTTCGAACCGTTGGTTTGGTGTGAATTTTGGATATGTTGTATAATAATTTGTCAAGAATGTTCCTATAAAATTTGAGGATGATCAGATAAAGTTATCACCATGAAACATATAATGTAATGTGGTTGCAGTTAGTGTGTTTGATTAAATGCTTGAATGAAATTCATGTTGTTAAGCCATGGTTGCTTGTGTTGTTTGTGAAAATGATTTATAAAAGGAAATGAGTTCATGTTTTACCATTATATGAAACATGTTTCATGTTAATGGCGGGTAATGATCCCGAAAGTTAAATGGGTAATGATCCCCATGGGAACTTGTGTTTCCCGATCATCGATGGCGGCTGTCCGTGCCGGTAACGATAGGTGGTGTACGAACCAAGGTTTTCGTACGGTGAATGAAACGGGTAATGATCCCCGAGAGCAGATGGGTATGATCCCCATAGGAACTTTTGTCGACCATCGATGGAGGTCACCCGTGCCGATAAACGATAGGTGGGTGTACGAACCAAGGACATTCGTACCATGAACTCAATTGTTAAAACCTAAATTGGTAGATTTGTCGAAAGTATTGTTGATATTAATATGACCTCATGGTTACTTTTTGTGATGACAATATTAAATTGTGAATCATGTGTTGAAATATAGATTATATGATTTGTTGGAAAACATAATTGGTGCTATGAACTAATGTGCGAAATATAATTCAATAAATTGTTGAACTCAAGTGTGAACTTATATGGATGAATTGTGGATTGATGTGTTAAATCCCAAATGGGTGATTAGTGAACTCATGGTTTCTCTGTGACTATATTTATGCGTGAATATATGTGTTGAATCATTGATGAATGGCTTGTTGACAATTATTGTGGTATTTTAAAATCATAGTTTGTTGGTGACTATATTAATATGTGAATGGCGCGTGGAAACTTAAATGGATGAGTTGTTGAAAACAATTTTGTTGATGTGAATTATTGAGTTGATCCTAAATGGATGATTTGTTGATAATAACATTAATGTTGTGAACCCATAGACTGAATTCTAGATTGGATAAGTTATCGAAAATATTGAGGTATTATGATTCTTGAATATATCATTGATTCGTTGAAGTTGTAATGCATTCTTGTTATATGCTTTTGCTTGATAAAATGATTATGTTTGAGCATCTTTAGAGAATTGGGAATGCATTCTATTGAGTTGTCATCTCACCCCAATTGACATCCTTGCATTTATCGAGTGGCGCAAAATGAAAAGCTAGGAATGAGTAGCTTAGTGATTGAATTGTCTTTTTGTATTGCTTGAAATGTAATTTGAAATAATATGTTTGTTGAAAATGCTTTTTAAAGATGATTATCTAATTCATATGTTTAAATTCATGTTAGAAAATTTAAATTACGTTTGTTGTTATAAATAAATTAAAAGAGTTATCATAGTCTCTTTCCGACCCGTAACGCTTCGAGTTCGGATCTCCATATGGGTTTGACCCTGGTCCGGAACTCGGGGTGTTACAATACTAGCCGAACCATGTGCCAAACGGCATGCCCAGCCCATGGCCCTACCTCGCCAAGCCAAACGCACCTAGCCATGATAGTCGAACCATGTGCCAAACGGCATGCCAAGCTCTTGGCCCCACCATGCCAAAACGCACCTAGCCATGCTAGCCAAACCATGTGCCAAACGGCATGCCAAGCCCTTGGCCCCACCATGCCAAACGCACCTTGCCCTAGCCATGTTAGCCGCACCACCATGCTGGCCTTCCCTATGCGGCTACTAAATGAAGGCGTGCGACAATCCTTCAATCCCAGGATCGAATCCTAGCCATCCAAGGTTACCATACAATGCATGGTAACCGTTGGCCCAAAACCCTAGTTTTGCCACGCCCAAACCGCGCCAAGGCATGCCATCCCAATGGCATGCCAACCTAGCCGCGCCACCATGCTGGCCTTCGCTATGCGGCTACTAAAACGAAGGCGTGCGACAATCAATGGTCGCCCTTCAATCCCAGGATCGAATCCTAGCCATCCAAGGTTACCAGACAACCCATGGTAACCTTTGGCCCGAAACCCTAGTTTGGCCATGCCCAAACCGCGCCAAGGCATGCAAACCTAGCCGCGCCACCATGCTGGCGTTACCTATGCGGCTACTAAAACGAAGGCGTGCGAAAATCAGTGGTCGCCCTTTAATCCCAGGATCGAATCCTAGCCATCCAAGGGTACCAGACAATGCATGGTAACCTTTGGCCCGAAACCCTAGTTTGGCCACGCCCAAACTGCGCCAAGGCATGCCAACCTAGCCGCGCCACCATGCTGGCCTTCCCTATGCGGCTACTAAAACGAAGGCGTGCGACAATCAATGGTCGCCCTTCAATCCCAAGATTGAATCCTAGCCATCCAAGGTTACCAGACAACGCATGGTAACCTTTGGCGCGAAACCCTAGTTTGGCCACGCCCAAACCGCGCCAAGTCATGCCATGCCAACCTAGCCGCGCCACCATGCTGGCCTTCCCTATGCGGCTACTAAAATGAAGGCGTGCGACAATCAACGGTCGCCCTTCAATCCCAGGATCGAATCCTAGCCATCCAAGGTTACCAGACAATGCATGGTAACCTTTGGCCCGAAACCCTAGTTTGGACATGCCCAAACCGCGCCAAGGCATGCCATGCCAACGGCATGCCAACCTAGCCACGCCACCATGCTGGACTTCCCTTTGTGGCTGCTAAAACGAAGGCGTGTGACAATCAACGGTCGCCCTTCAATCCCAGGATCGAATCCTAGCCATCCAAGGTTACCAGACAACGCATGGTAACCTTTGGCCCGAAACCCTAGTTTGGCCACGCCAAAACCGCGCCAAGGCATGCCAACCTAGCCACACCACCATGCTGGCCTTCCCTATGCGGCTACTAAAACTAAGGTGTGCGACAATCAATGGTCGCCCTTCAATCCCAAAATCGAATCCTAGCCATCCAAGGTTACCAGACAACGCATAGTAACCTTTGGCGCGAAACCCTAGTTTGGCCACGCCCAAACCGCGCCAAAGCATGCCATGCCAGCCTAGTTGCGCCACCATACTGGCCTTCCCTCTGCGGCTACTAAAATGAAGGCGTGCGATAATCAACGGTCGCCCTTCAATCCCAGAATCGAATCCTAGCCATCCAAGGTTACTAGACAACGCATGGTAACCTTTAGCCCGAAACCCTAGTGTTTGTAGGTGAAAATGGTTTCTGCTGATTTCGGTAATTGCGGGTGTGCAGGTGAGAAACAATTTAAACCCTAAACAATGTACTGCAAGGGAGTACTTTAGATTCGAGAGATCAATCTATACAAGTCCGGCCTAAACCAAGAAATGGCCGTTCCAGACTTGCTTCGGTCACAAAGTGGAGGAGAATGGGTTGGTTTTGGGGAGGGAAGCAAGGAAAGTGGTGAGACCAGAATAGTTGATTCTGGAAGAGTAGTTGGGTTACTACGACTTGTTATCAGAAAAGTGAGGGAGCTAACAAGGTGAGCTAGCAAGTAAGTATTTCTGAGTGTTGTATCTCCCGTATGAACTTGTTATCCAAATGGAAATAGGTAAGACCTATTTATACAAGTCGGAGTAAAAACGTAAACTGGTCTCATTAAGGAGTGGGGAACTAAATAGGAGGAGGTTGTAACCGTATGCATGGAATTGATGTTCCATAAAGTGGTTAACGCATGAAACTGGTTTTCATGAAACTGCTAACGTTATGGAATTGATGTCCCATAAAGTTGTTAACGCATGTGCTTTATGTCCCATGAACGTTTCACACATAACTTCCCGTATTTACTAACCGCCTCACCCTTATGACACTTCCTTATGACGGGCGTAGTGTACGCCGCACGCTGTAAACCGCCAAACCAATACCCAAAGAGGATCCCCGAGTTTGTGTTGATGTCTCGAATGTTTTGGAAAACATATAGCACGTTGTTGTGGCTTGGCAAGTCAAGCTCGGGAAACTTGCCAGCCTGGTGACCTTCGACGGTCGAGATTTTGTATCTTGAGAGGAGGGGCAACCGTTGATCGTTGCACGCCTTCATTTTGGTAGCAGCGTAGTGAGGGCCAACGTGGTGGCGCGACTAGGTTGGCATGCCGTTGGCATGGCAAGGTTTGGCGTGGCCAAACTTAGGTTTTTAGGACAAAGGTTACCATGTGTCGTCTGGTAACCTTGGATGGCTAGGATTTGCTCCTGGGATTGAAGGGCAATCGTTTATTGTTGCACGCCTTCGTTTTGGTAGCCGCGTAGTGAGGACCAACGTGGTGGCGCGGCTAAGTTGGCATGGCAAGGTTTGGCGTGGCCAAACTTAGGTTTTCGGGCCAAAGGTTACCATGTGTCGTCTGGTAACCTTGGATGGCTAGGATTTTCTCCTGGATTGAAGGGCAACCGTTGATTGTTGCACGCCTTCTTCATTTTGGTGGCCGCGTAGGGAAGGCCAATAGGGTGGCGCGGCTAGGGTGTGGTTAGGCTTGGCATGTGGGGCCAAGGGTTCGCCTTGGGCGTGGCTAGCTTTGGCTAGGTGCGATTTTGGCTTGGCATGTGGGGCCAAGGGTTTGCCATGGGTGTATGGCGTGGCTAGGGCCAAGGAAAGGGCGTTTGGCTTGGCATAATGTGACTAGCATGGTTAGGGCCAAGGCAAAGTGCGTTTGGCATGGCGCGGCTAGCTTGTCTAGGTTTGGTTTGGATTGGCATGTGGGGCCAAGGGTTCGCCTTTGGCGTGGCTAGCTTTGGCTAGGTGCGATTTTGGCTTGGAATGTGGGGCCAAGGGTTCGCCTTGGGCGTGGCTATCTTTGGCTAGGTGCGATTTTGGCTTGGCATGTGGGGCCAAGGGTTTGCCATAGGCGCATGGCGTGACTAGCTTGGGCTAGGTGCGTGACCAAGCTAGGGTTTAGGGGCAAAGGTCGTTTGGTAACCTTAGACGGCCAGGATTTGCTCCTGGCATTGAAGGGCAAACGTTGATTGTTGCACGCCTTCGTTTTGATAGCCGCGTAGTGAAGGCCGGTATGGTGGCACGGCATGGGGCCGTGGCGAGGTGCGTTTGGCATGGCACAGTAGGTGTGGCTGGCATGATTTGCCATTGGCACGGAGGTGCGGCTAGCATGGCTGTCATGCTTTGGCGTGGTCGGTGTGGCTGGCATGATTTTCCATTGGCACGAGAGGTGCGGCTAGCATGGTTGGAATGCTTTGGGCGCGGTCGGTGTGGCTGGCATGATTTGCCATTGGCATAGAGGTGCGGCTAGCATGGTTGGCATGCTTTGGCGCGGTCGTGTGGGCGGCATGATTTTCCATTAGCACGAGAGGTGCGGCTAGCATGGCTGGCATGCTTTGGCGCGGTTGGTGTGGCGGCATGATTTGTCATTGGCACGGAGGTGCGGCTAGCATGGTTGGCATGCTTTGGCGCGGTCGGTGTAGGCTGGCATGATTTGCCATTGGCACGAGAGGTGCGGCTAGCATGGTTGGCATGCTTTGGCGCGGTCGGTGTGGGCGGCATGATTTTCCATTGGCACGAGAGGTGCGGATAGCATGGTTGCCATGCTTTGGCGCGATCGGTGTGGGCGGCATGATTTGCCATTGGCACGGAGGTGCGGCTAGCATGGATGGCATGCTTTGGCGCGGTCGGTGTGGCTGGCATAATTTTCCATTGGCACACGTGGGATTAGGGTTTGGCTTGTCGTAACCCTAATTTGAAAAAGATACCCCTAATTATTTAGGGACACATTAAAGGTTTGATAAATGTGCCTAGTAAATGCTTGTTACTTTAAATGTTGTGACATCACATCTGCTGCGCTAGGGTTTAGTGTTTTACGATTTTAACCTAAGCTAAAAACCACCATCAACATTAAGTCCCACGCTATCTCGGAGCAGGTGCCTTATTGTGAGGTAAGCATATGATGGTGACAGAGACAGGACGGAATCGAGGTGTAAATCATTGTAGAGATGGCGGGAGAATCCGACTAACCATTTTGAGTGGTAAAGAGAGTTTTGGCTTCCCGTGTTGGCGGCCCTGCGTAAGTTGTGCGGGAATGCGAGGCCCAGTGGAGTGGTGAGATGAAAGTTCTGGCTTGATCCGGTCGTACATCTCCGAGGCAAAGGGGCGCGGTCTTGGAAGGCGACGCAAGTGGACGTCTTGGCTCGAGGGGCCAAGAGGTGGCGTGGTCTTGGTGAGTCAAACACGCGTGGATGATAGGGTCGCGACAGTGGAGCAGGCGTCTTGGCAAAGTTTGGCCTTGGCAAGACGAGACGTACACGGACGGCTAGGCGTGGTGGGGCCGCGACAATGGAGCGAATGGATTGGCAGGGGGGGGCCGCGGCAATGGCATGGTGGAACATGCAAGGACGGCTAGGCGTGGTGGGGCCGCGGCAATTGAGCGAATGGCTTGGCAGGGGGGCCGAGACAATGGCATGCTGGAACGTGCAAGGACGGCTAGGCTTGGTGGGGCCGCGAAAATGGAGCGAATGGCTTGGCAGGGGGCCCGCGGCAATGGCATGGTGGAACGTGCAAGGACGGCTAGGCGTGGTGGGGCCGTGGTGTGGCGTGAGTGGTCTTGGACGTGGAAATTGGTCTTTGCGGGACCGGTTTCCTCTTTTCCTTCCTTGGCTCAAAATTGGAAATCCTTTTCTTGTTCGAACTCCCAAGTATCACGCCTATAAAAAAGGATGGCTGGCCTCTCCCTTTGATTCACACCCTTATTGTTTCTTCTTTTGTTGCTTGGTAGCGGTGAAGCGGGCGAGCGGATTAGGTACGTCTTCCAGTACTTCCTCTGTGACTTGCTTTTTCTTTTGTTTTCTTGTGTTGGTGAAAAAACCCTAGTTGTATGTGTACCTTTCCATGACCGTAGTAATGTTGACCGCCTCAACTCGCTGTGCAAAGTAAGAACGTGATAGTTATTGCTATCCCTTTTCCATGAAAACCTAGTTTTTTAGGGTTTACTCCTTGTCTTGGTGTAGCCGTGTGCATGGTCCCCTGAATTGGGTCTTCCACAAATTCAATCAATTTGGTTTCATTCTCAATCTCTATCTCTTCAACAACCTCGTCATCGAAATCGGAATCCTCTCCTAGGAAGTCTAGTTCATTGGTGCAAATCTTAAAATCATTCTTTGAGTACGTTACACCATTTATAACAACGGTTATGTCATATCCATTCTCCTCCTTTTGAATAGGCGAGTGATCATTATAATGATCCAGGGTTGGAATAACTTTACCATTATTGTACGTACTTTCTAAAGGTTGCTCATCTTCATCAGAATCTTCATCAACCTCATAATCTTCACTATCCCAACGATACTGGAATTCCATTTTTATGGCCCTTTCAATTTCTTGAAGAGTCTCCTCTGATGCTCCATCTTCTTCCAGTTTATTGTATTTCTTATAAAGTTTTCTGATGTTTACACGTTTTCTATCATTACTCACAATAGATACCTAGACCGCAACTCTTCCCTTTGAATAGGTGAAATATGAGCAGTATGAGTGGGTTTGGTTACACTATCATAAGTTTTGAGTTCAAAACTCTGTGTCATCTGCACATTACTAGAAAACAATTGATCAGAAACATAACTATCCTTCCATCCTTGTGATTTTTCACTTACATGCCCGTCATAAGGTTGTTGACATGTATGAGAATATCCATAAGGTTCCGTGGGATATTGATCGTAGCCAAAAGATTGGTTTTGATTATACCCATAGGATGGTTGGTAGTTGTTATGAGATTGAAATCCATATTGATTACCACTGTCATATATCTGATCTTGTACTCCGTACATGTTATTTCCGTAAGGAAACATGACGACTCACAAGAAAGAGAAAATCAAAAACAAAAACAAGCTAAACAAATAACAAATCAATTAGCAACCTGCTCCCCCGTGAGTGGCGCCAAAAATTTGATGCGTGTCGTAACCACAACAAATTAATCAAGATATTTCTCACTAATTAAGCGGTAACATAGCGGCGGTAAGGATCGTTCCCACAGAGAAATTTGTGTAATTGATATGTTATTTAGATAGCAAAATAAGATAAAACAAAGGGGGATTGGTTTATGAAATAAACAAAAAGAATAAAAAGAGAATAAGATAAAAGGGATGATCAAGGAGTCCTTCTCCTTTACCAAACATTGACTCAATAGTATACTTATCTATCTTCGTTAGAACCATTCATCACCAACCGTAGGAAAGCAGCCAGAGCAGTGTTATCCCCTAAAGTTCCTCTTGTAATCGAATACCGAAGCGCTCGCATATCAAGTTCTATCCAACTGAACCACCAAGTAGTAGCGCACTCAAGGTGTAACCCAGCGAAAGCTTTAAGTTATGTGAACTTAGGTTGATCCTATCAGTTAGACTCTTAGCGCAAGGTCCACTTACTAGTGTTGTCTTCACACATGATTGCTCCACAGAATCCCTCTGTGAGGTCTCACGTTCTCTACTTGTGTAAGGATTATTCAACAATTACACGGATATCCTAACCCTTTACTAGCAATAATATGATTAATAGATTAATCCAAGTGCACTCTAAACAATCTAATTACTCAATCATAAACCCTAGAAATAGTGAAAACAAACAATAATGATAAGAACTCCGTATAGATTTATATTACTAATAAAGCTTCACGCTAGCACATTGAATTCATCCTCAATCAACAAAAGTTTAGCTTCTCATGATTACACAATTACCCGGTTTCCCCCTAAAGGGGTAAACCCTAGAATATTTATGAAGGACAAAGTATAATCTGAGATGTTGAGATATATCTTACTTTTAAGTTAAGAAGTCTCTTAAATAGTCTCCAAATTGTAGCTGCGTCCGTGCTCAAAATCTCGTGTAAAACAGTCGCCAGAACTAGCCAAAACCTTGCCAAATCCGTGCAAGTTCTCATAGCCTACGTCAAAATACTTTTCATGGGCTCGGAAATGAACAATTAGTCCGGCCCAAATCAACTCTCCTTCATTTGGCTTGTCCGTCTTCCCAAACTCACAGCCTATTTTCGCCTTCCCTTCTTACGGCCAAGACTTTCCGGCCGCAAGTTGTACTGTTAACTTTACTGTTGTTCTTCTTTTCTTCTACGTCTGGGACTTCCCGTACGTAACTTCTCCTGTAACTTTTATTATATATTTCCTTCTTTCCAACAGTTCCCATACAACTCTCACTTTCCATTCTCCAGCTCCCATTCGAAATAGCATCAACACCTTCACTGACTTGGACTCAGACAACCTAACTCGTAATCACCCGCATCATTCTCCGTTATCGAGCATAGCACCTTCCCTGTATTGTTCTCGAACTATTCTCCATCAATCAAAAGCAGCAGCTAGCTCACCGTCATGATCGAATTCACAGCGAACTCCATCGTCAGCAACCTCGAGCATCATCATCTTTCTATACCGGCAGCAGACCACTTCTCTGCATCTCTCTCGTGCAACAACCATTCATTTCTCTGCCTAAATAAAACCCGAGCATCACTGCCAAGACCTTCAGCACAACCAATAACTCAGTCATCATCGATCTTTGTCCAACAGCGAGCTCCATCACATCATCTATCGAGCTCCATGATCTACTCCCTTACTCGGCCAGTATTTCCATACCATCACAGACTCTTCCTTCTACTCGATCAACCAACAGCCTCCCTACAGCAAACTCCATCCCATGTTCTCCTCGTTGTCCATCTTCTTAACCGAGAACTACCAAAACTCACAGCACCATCCCTGACCCTTCCATCATCGAATCACCTCAGCATCACCGTGAACAATGGCAGCTCGAGTTCTGTTCGCCTCCTTTCTTCCATCTTTACTCGGCATTGGCTGTAGCCAACATTCTCGGTCAAACACTGTCCAGACGCTCTCATACCCTCTGTCAGCGATAATGGCAGTTTGTTTGAACTTCTTATCTATCAAAACCCATCGGGAGCTTCATATATACTGAACCAGAAAAACTGTTCGTGATAATAATAAAAAAGATAAAGTGCCCTGATCAATAATGGAGGTGCCTTTAACCTTTCCAACTTCATTCTTGGTAAGCTGTCAGTTCTGGGGAACTGACAAGTCTAATTTTTTATTTCGCCTATATCTTCTTCATATGATGTCGGAATGAATTCATTCTTTCGCCATTTGCTTCGTCTTTTCGCCCTCTTCGAGCTGATAGCAAGCACTCCTTCTCAGACGAGTTTCACTTGATCTTAGCCCTTTCTCCACTTGTAGACTTCACTTGTAGCCCTTTTCACTTCTTTTCGGATGATTCACCTATCAAAACATAAATAAAAGAAAACAAGAGTAATATACAATAATTCGAAAGAATATATAGCAATTACTAGCAAGATATATGCAAAATATGCACTTAAATATATCTATGAAGATATAAAGTCTGATCTAAGGGCTAAAAACGTGCTAGCTTATACAGCTATCCCACACTGTGGTGCGGGGTAGCACTGGCCGTCTTCATGAAGCTCTTTTGATTATTCTTAGAAACAGTGCATTTGATGTTGAAAAAGTTGAGATATTCTTCTTTAGGTTATTAACCATATCGAAAAAGTATGGTTTTCACGAGCCTTTGCGAGATAGTTGGATGCATCCTTACATGTTCCTTTAAAGTGTTTGATGATATAACAGTTAGGGCATATACCACTTGGATGTCTTTCATAAAAAAAAAATCCACTTAGAGAGACTAGCATTGGTGGTTTCTTTTACACCTCTTCTTAAAGGATTGATGATGTCAATGTTAACACAAACCTTCACAGGATCACTACCAACAGGCACAATATCTTTTGGTTCAATAGCAACCACCTGACCCATTATTTCTCCCATTTTTTTGACAGCATGAACGTTCATATGTTCAGGTAAATATATTTCAACTAAATCCAGAATTGTTGGAAACCCCACTGTGCTTCAATGTAAACCATTTCGGGAATGAAATCATGGACCACCAGAAGTTTCTTATTGATACTAGGACGCTCTTCAATGACTCTGTTTGAGGTATTCCCACTTGATGAATTCGAAAATAAAGAGATTAGGTTCAATATCAACTATCTTGAGTTCTTCATGGGTCATGAATGGCCATGTGAACTGGATAAAATTTTCAACCAAATCAAGAATCATCTTTCCTTCAATAATTACTTTGCGAATGGCGCAAGCTTCCCACTTTTCTTTTTCTTCTTCAGGATTGTTGGTAGTATCAGTATTAAAAGTTATGGCCTCATATTTATCTCCTAGATCGAGAGTAGCTTTCTTAAACTTGTTAACCAAGTTGCCAACTTTTTTTTTTTATCAATACCAAGTTGCCAACATGCATATCACCTTCTGCTTCCATTGCTAGCACTAAAAGATTTTTAGGATTTTTACTATTGACAGAAGAAGGGTAGGCAAAGCCGATGATATTAAGGTTATACTTAAAGAGGTTACCATTCGAGATATTGCTACCTAAATTTGGGATATTCTGTTGTATGCTTACAACAAATTAACACACAAAAATGATAAACGGGAGGATAAAATGGAATTAGTAACTCTTAAATCAAAGATTCAGGCCTTATTTTGAGCTGATGAGCGCATCCATTAGGGTTTTTCTTAATCAATGTTCATAACCTGAGAAGATACCTCTCTTACACATTTATACCAATCATTAGTAACCCTAATGATCACACAATGGATGGACGACACGTGCAGCAAATCGAATGGATGAAAACGGGTTTCTAAAACAGACTAACTATAATCTCTCAGGCAGTCAGGTAAATAACTACAAGCACCCTCAAGGTAGCCGTTAGCTAGACATGCAGTGCATGCAACATTTCCTCTCCCTGAGAAACATCCTTGTCCTCAAGGATAAACCGCGGATAGTGAGCTTTAATATTGGAGACGGCCTCCCATGTTGCATTCTTAGGTGAAGAGTTGGTTCATTGGATGAGCACCTGGGGAATCGACTTATTCTGGGATGAGAACAAGATCTTGATGTGTAGTGCCTTCTCTGGCAGCATGATGATGTCCCATGTGAGATCAACAACTTGTAGTGATGGTGAAGGCACAATTTTGGCACCAATGTGCTTTTTCAACTGAGATACGTGAAACATAGGATGAATGCGAGAATGTGATGGCATCTCCAGCTTGTATGCTACTTGACCAATCCTCCACAGAATAGGAAATGGACCATGAAACTTAGCATAGAGCTTGAAATTGTGTCTGACAAAAATAGATGCTTGTTTGTATGGCTGAAGTTTAAGATAGACCAAATCTCCCACTTCAAAAGACCTCTCAACTCTGGAAGTATCTGCATAAAGTTTCATCCTCTCCTGAGCTTCGTGAAGTGATTCCTTGAGTAAGTCTATTATATTGGCTCTCTCCTTTAAGTATGTTTCGACAGCAACAACAAAGGTGGTGGCAGAAGAAGGAATGGCCATATGAGGTGGTGAGTATCCATAGAGTGCTTAAAATGGAGACATTTGTAAGCCTCTGTGAAAGTTGATGTTGTAAAACCACTCATCAAGAGCAGGCCATTGAGTCTAGTGACTAGGCTTGCGGCCAGTAATGCATCTCAGATAGTTCTCTAAGCAAGCACTGACTCTCTCAGTTTGGCCATCTGTATGTGGATGATAGGAAGTACTCAGGTTCAAACTAGTCCCCAAAGCTTTGAACAAATCTTGCCAAAAATTGCTGGTAAAGACCTTGTCTCAGAGACAATGGAGGAAGGCAAACCATGAAGCTTGAATATGTGTCTGAGAAAATCTTTTGCCACAGATGCAGCTGTGTAAGGGTGTTGCAGAGAAATAAAGTGTGCATATTTGGTAAGTCTATCCACAGTGACCAAAATAACACTCTTTCTGTCACTAAGTGGCAAGCCTTCAATGAAATCCATAGTAATGTGTTGCCATGGATAATCATGGATGGGAAGAGGTTGTAGAAGCCCAGTATGAGTTGTAGAATCACCTTTACATCTTTGGAAAATATCACACTGAGAGACAAAGAGTAAAATATCTTTCGTCATTCCCTACCAATGAAAGTGACTTCTTGATCTAACATAAGTGGCTTGCATACCTGAATGGCCACCCACAACAGATGCATGCAAGGATTCCAAAAGATGGTGTCTAATATTACCTCCAGTGCCAATGTAAAGCCTATTTTTGTCTTAAGATACCTTCTTTAAAAATGAAGTGGGGCACATAATTAGCTTGAAGTAATAATTGTGAAATGAGATGATCTGCTTTGGCATCCTGAAAATAACTAAGAAGAACATCTTGCACCCAAGTTGGAGCAGAGAGAGAGAGAGGAATGGCAAGTAGTTGAATCAGTAGGCCTTCTAGATAAAGCATCAACTACCACATTGTCAGCACCTTTCTTGTATTAGATTTCATAATCAAATCCTAGCAATTTAATAAGCCATTTACATTGCAAGGCATTAGTGATCTTCTGGTCAAGAAAGTATTGAATACATTGATGGTCAGTTTTGATAATGAATTTAATACCTTGCAAACATTGCCTCCATATTTGTACAGCTAATACAATAGCCAAGAATTCATTCTCATATGTAGATAAAGCTTGTGCTCTAGGTTCCTAAGGTTTACTTAAAATAAGCAATGGGTTTGTTCTCCTGTAGTAGAACATCACCCACACATAGATCACTGGCATCACTTTCCACCACAAATGGCTTAGTAAAATCTGGCAAAGCTAGAATGAGAGTATTTATCATCGCTTCTTTTAGTTTATTGAATGCAAGTGTGGCTGCTGGGCTCAAATTGAAGGAATTCTTCTTGAGAAACTCAGTAAGTGGCTTAGCAATAGCCCCATAACCTTTAACAAATTTCCTATAATAGCTAGTAAGACCAAAAAATCCTCTGAGTGTTGTTATAGTTGTAGGAAGTGTCCATTGTTTCATACAAGATATCTTATTAGGGTCAGCAGACACACCTTCAGTTGTAATAATATGACCCAAATATTCCAAAGAAGATTGACCAAAACATCACTTGGAGAATTAGCAAAGATATTATGTTGTCTGAGTAAGGAAAAGACATACTTGAGATGCTCCATATGTGCTTCTAAGCTTGGACTGTAAACTAAGATGTCATCAAGGAAAACCAAGATAAATTTTCTCAAGACTGGTTTGAAGATATCATTCATCAAAGCTTGAAATGTGGAAGGGGTATTTGTGAGACTAAATGAAATTTAAACTCATAATGACCATGATGTGTTCTAAAGGCTGTCTTGAATATATCAGCATCAATCACTGTAATTTGGTGGTAATCATCTCTCAAATCAATTTTAGTGAAGAATATGACACATTTTAATTCATCCAAAAGCTCATCAATGATAGGAATGGGAAATTTATCCTTAATGGTAATGTTGTTGAGCTTTCTGTAATCTGCACAAAATCTCCAAGAATTATCTTTCTTTTTAACCAATAAAATTGGGGAAGCAAAAGGACTATGACTGGGTTGTATAATTCCAGTGTTTAGCATGTCCTGCACAAGTTGTTCAACTACTCCTTTTTGAATATAAGGACATTTGTAGGCTCTTTGATTGACAGGGGCAGCATTAGGTTGTAAGGGAATTGAATGGTCCAAATTTCTTTTTGGAGGTAATTGAGTAAGCTCCTGAAAAATGTCTTGGAAGTCATGTAGGATAGGAAGAAGCATTGGTGGAGTAGTTGGTGGGGTAGTAGGTGTGGAAATAGAAAATAAGTGACCCACAATGTCATGAGAACTTTTTAATAGAAATTTCTTGATAGCTTCTCACTCATCATCGGTAGGGAAGGTTTAGGTGTAGAGCCATGTAAAGTGATCTCGCTTATCATTGTGCTTAAAAGAAATAC
Source organism: Papaver armeniacum (assembly GCA_023531295.1). NCBI lineage: Eukaryota > Viridiplantae > Streptophyta > Magnoliopsida > Ranunculales > Papaveraceae > Papaver > Papaver armeniacum. The sequence continues at coordinate 235,698 of JAJJWW010018711.1, read as the reverse complement.
TCGATTTTGAAAATTGAAAAGTACCTCACCTAATGTCCTGAGCCAATCTGCACCAAACACAATATCACACCCTCCAAGTGGCAAAACTCTCAAATTATCCACAAACTTATGTCCCTGCATGTTCCACTGAAGTTGTGAACAAATTACAGTACTTACTGTCTTGTCCTCATTAGCAAATGTGACCATCATTGGTGCAGTGGGTTGAATGTGACACTTGAGTGAAGCAGCTAATTGGTTGTCAATAAAACTAGTGGTACTCCCTGTATCAATTAGAATGCAGACCTTTTGCTTATCAATGATCCCGGGGATCCTAATTGTGTCACTAGTGGCAGTTCTTGTTAGAGCAAGTAATGATATCTCCACATCTGATCGAACTGGAGATTCATTTGCTTCCTCAAAGATTTCTTCCTCCTCCTCAGTATTTGGTGACTCAGTATTTTCCACTTGAAGCATGAAGATCTTCTGCCCTTACAAAAATGTCATTGTCTATAGACAACATCACAGTTGTAGCATAAACCTTGAGCTCTCCTCTTGGCCATCTCTTCAGGTGTTAGTCTTTTAATTGTGGGTGTGGAGGGAGTAGATTTGGATGGAAGAGTAAAGGATTCATATTAAGCATTAAGGACTCAAATTCTTCATTGGGCCGACCGAGCGTAGCGAGGGAGGTCCTTTATATGGCCACTTTTTTGTAAAATCTAAGTGATCAATTACCACAAAAAGATTGGAAATGGTTAGGGCCGAAAAACCAAAAATGTCCCTCCTTTTTAGTCCAATTACTATAACTCCTTGTGTATCCTATCTTTTCAGGGGTATAATTGGAAAGAAAACTTTAATATAACTTATCTAAAAATCCGTGCCTTGGAATTTTACAAATTTTATCTCGTTAGAAAGGTTATTAAAAACTCTACGCAACAAGTACAAACAACAATATCAAATTTGGAGTTTTTACGAAAAATTCGGAGGTATTTATCATTTTAGGAACAATTTTAGAAAATTAAATGTATATCCATTATGCAAACCACCACAAAAGATACATAATACTTTATGTAGCAAAATATTGGTTTATGCATCAGATACATAATACTTTATGTAGCAAAATATTGGTTTATGCATCAACTAATTTTCCATTGCAACTAATAAAACGATGTAATCCATCCGTTTCAAGAAAAATGATACTATCATTTTAGGCACAATTCTCGAAAATTGAATGCATAGCCATTATGCAAACCACCACAAAGGATGCATAACACATCATGCAACCATATTTTGGTTTATGGATCGACTAATTTTCCGTTTTAGAAAAATAATGCTTTCACATCCCGTTTCGGGAAAATGATACTATCACATCCCGTTTCGTGAAAAGTGATATTTTCGCTCCGTTTGAAAAGTGATACTTTCGTTACATTTTGGGATAAGTGATACTTTTTTCCGTTTCGGAAAAAATGATACTTTCGCTTCATTTGAAAAAAGTATCACTTTTTGAAAAATGGGGCGAAAGTATCACTTTTTCAAAACGGGAGAAAGTATCACTTTTTCGAACGGGCGAAAGAATCACTTTTTCCGAAACGGGAGAAAGTATCGATTTTCGAAACGGAGAAAGTATCACTTTTTCAAACGGGCGAAAATGTCACTTTTTCTCGAAACGAGGTGAAAGTGTTACCTTTTACCGAAACGGACGAAAGTAGTTGTGGACAAACTCCATCTTCATATTCTTCTTCGGTCGGCCCTCCCACCGTGGCAACGGTCGTACTAGTAGTAATCATCCATAGTAGATGTTTGAGTTAATTTATTAAAGCTACCCCCAAAATTTTCTTTAGCAAGATTTTCGAATCCAAAGCACACAGATGATTTGATAAATCTTTCCAAGTAATTCGAGTACGATTGACTGAAAAATTTAGAAACCACTTCTCTGCCATACCTTCCAGATAGATTGCAGCAATATCGACTTTCTTATGTTCTTCAATATCATTAATCTGGAAATAGTGTTCACTCTTTTGGATCCATCCCCTAAGATTATCTCTATCAAATCTAGGAAAATCCAGCTTTGGAATACGATGTCGATGAGGATGATGAATATATCCCAGCATCTTCTCCATCAAAGGGATTATAAGTACTAGCGGACCTCGGGACCGGGAGTATGCTGGTTGTTGTTTGACGCCCAAACATCTTTATGAGATTCCTAATACTCTCTTGAAGTGTAGTCGACCAGTATCGATCTTAGTGTTGAAATACGAGGATAAAGCAATCAAATGCGCGAAGTTGCGCTTGAGAAGCTTTAATGAGACCAACCTCATCTTCAACGGCTTTGAGAGTCATCGGAAAAAAATATTGAGTAAATTTGAACGTCTCGATGCCAAGTGTTGTATGCTTACAACAAATTAACATGCAGAAATGATAACCTGGAGGATAAAATGGAATTAGTAACTCCTAAATCAAAGATTCGGGCCTTATTCTGAGCTGATGAACAACGCAGCAATTAGGGTTTTTCTTAATCAATGTTCATAACCTGAGAAGATACTTCTCTTACACATTTATACCAATCATTAGTAACCCTAATGATCACACAATGGATGGAAAACACGTGCAAAGAAATCGAATGGATGAAAACGGGTTTAAAATGACAAGCATAGTTGGATAAGAACCATCCTACAACAAAGGAAACGCAAATTTTCCGGCTAAGACTTGTTCCCAAGTTTTGAATTTTGAATTGATTGAAAGGCGGGCAGTAATTAATGACCGATTCACTGAGTGGAAAGCTGGTTTGTTCCATGATCTACCGTTGAGGGCAACATAAATCTTCAAACGATTATCTACAAACTCTACAAACGCATAGATCACAACATAAAAAGGAAAACGACATTAGAGTAAACACATATTGTGAATACATCATGGAGAAAACAAGAAAAGGTTAGTTACTCATTAATAATACAAAAATCAGAGAAAAGAACATGACAAAACGAATAATCTTGGAAGAAAGTTAGAGAGAATTAATCATATACTTAGAACTGAAAAGATTCAGATACCATAACCAGGCATTAAAGGTGAAACAAAAATTCATTAACATGATAAAACGCTGAAATCTAACTCCTTTAAAATCCTAATTCATTGGAGCCCCACGCTAAATGGTGAGCGTCACCGTTCAATGAGAGAATAGTTGCTGAGAAAAAGAGTTTTGGTGAGGGCCACAATCGCTGAGAAAAGAGTTCTCACGTTAAACCTGGAGAGGACACTTGGCGATACTCTATTGGAACCAAAATTATGCTATCAAATATTCCATGAAACAAAAAAGGAAAAAAAAAATCTATGGAAAAAATATCCAACCCATATCTCAAATACTCTCCCGATTCTTCTTCCCCTTCCCTGTTTATTTTTCTGTAGCTTCTTCTTTCGTTTATCGGCCGACCGCTAAGGAGGCCTTCTATAGGATCAAATTTTTCTGTAGCTTCTTCTTTCGTTTATCGGCCGACTGTTAAGGAGGCCTTCTATAGGATCAAAAAGATGCACTATGTCAGACACAACAAATGTCCCAAATATTTAAAATTGAAATTCCAAATCTCACAATTTCACAAAATTAAGATTCAATTTGAGGTAATTAATCAAATTAATCGCAAATTTCAGCTAGATTTAATAAAACAAGCAAACTAACAATTCAAAGATCATCAAGATATCCAGTAGATCAATCAGAATCGATTGATTTCAGTTTCGTTTTCTTTACAAAAAATAAAACAAAATTCAAATTTCAGTTCTCTAAATCCAAATCAAGGAATATATCGGCTTCAATTTAATGCTAAGACACAATCATAGTTCCCATTTCAGTGATTGAACCTTCTAATTTTTGTTTGAATTCGAACAGATTTGACGATTTAAAATTAAATTTTTACTTGGAAAACAGAGCACTATATCTCGTTCCGGGGAAGAAGACGATAAGACCCGGGTCGGGTAAAATCGAAACCCGACTTATAAACCGAAATTTGATAGATATTTGGCCAACCATAGGGAGGCCTTCTATACGATGACTCGATGTATTTATGTCCGTTACAAGTTTGTCCCAAGAAAAAAAAAATTGTTTACAATCTCATGAAATCGATATCTAAATCGACATAATCAACCAGATTGATCACGAAATTACTGCATATACGACTTAACAAACATATTTCCAATTCAAAGTTATTAAAATAAGTAACTAGATTGAGCAAATGATTCGATTTCTACAGTAGCAGAGAAACGGGTAATGAAGATGATCTATTTGAATACGGACTCCACTGAGTCCGACCAATGGCCCATATTCGACCCACATTAAAAAAAAAATGATGAACGGGGCACATTCGGACTAATTTTATGAATTATTCCCGTTCACCCGTTTTGCAAAATTCCCATATAAATTCTTCCATTGAATCATTCCGATTTTTTGAAGAAAAAAAGCAGTCAAAAAGATGCAGAGCATTTGATGAAAAGCAGCCAAATTCTTATTATCAGAACCAAAGAAGTTGCAAATCACTCGGACCAGAATCATCAATTCTCTAATTACCTTCTCTTTCGTCAAGTATCGGCCATTGACTTGCAGAGACTCCATCAAGTGGTGCGCCTGGAATGAATCTTCAAGCACTTGCATCCCCATCAAGACACTATCCATGATATTGACAAACACACTGGCACTGCAAACTTGACACTAATCAATTATACCTTTTTATGAGAGAGGAGCTAATATATAAGAACAGGCATCAATAAATACTTTCCATTAACCTTCATTTCCATCCCATCACACTACAGTTTCTAGACCCATTACTCTCCATGCATGCGGAACTCTAGCTCTTGTCTAAACTACACGGTAGAATTTAATTGATTTAAGGGTTTGACTTCTCTTGCAAATCAAAGAACAACCGATAAAATGAGAAGATACGTACAAGAACAACATGAAATGCCAATCAATTTTTTCAAATTTCTAGGGATTTTGAGAGATGAAGCTCAAAAGAAATAAAAAATACAAAGAAGAAGTAAAAGAAACCTGGCATTTTTAGGGGCGACCCCAAACGAATTAGGGGCGACACTAAAAGACAAAAAAGGTCATCCAAACGTAAATCTAAGCTACCCCTTATCTTCCATTTTTTTTTAATGGCCAAACTACCCTTTACAATCGGTAGATAACTTTACAATCGGGAAGTTAATCCACAATCGGGAGTCAATTTAGTTCATCTAACTTCCGATTATAAAGCATCCCCGAAATAAAATCCTCTATCTTTTGAATTTTGATTATCCTATAATCGGTAGCAAAAAAAGTTATCTTGACTCCCGATTAAAATAGACCTTTGGCTAAAATGCTACCACAATCGGTAGTGAAGTTAGGTTATTTTACTACCGAATATAGAGTAGCCCTAAAATAAGATTTTGAAAAAATTCTCAATTTTTTGAATTTTGGTTGAGCCTATAATCGGTAGTAAATGAAGTTATCCTGACTTGCGATTATACAGTGGCTCTCTTTGCAAATATCCTACCATAATCGGTAGTCATATAACTACCGAATATAGAGTAGCCCCAAAATGAGATTTTGCAGAAATTCTCAATTTTTTTAATTTTGGTTGAGCCTATAATCGGTAGTAAATAAAGTTATCCTGACTTCCGATTATACAGTGGCCTCTTTGCAAATATCCTACCATAATCGGTAGTCAAGATAGTTCATATAACTACCGAATATAGAGTAGCCCCAAAATGTGATTTTGAAAAAAATCTCAATTTTTTGAATTTTGGTTGAGCCTATAATCGGTAATAAATAAAGTTATCATGACTTCCGATTATATAGTGGCTCTTCTTGCAAATATATTACCATAATCGGTAGTCAAGATAAATCATATAACTACCGAATATGGAGTTGCCCCAAAATGAGATTTTGCCAAAATTATCTATTTTTAAATTTTGGTTGAGCCTATAATCGGTAGTAAATGAGGTAAAATCCTGATTTCCGATTATACAGTGGCTCTCTTTGCAAATATCCTACAATAATTGGTAGTCAAGATAGTTCATATAACTACCGAATACAGAGTTGCCCCAAAATGAGATTTTGAAAAAATTCTTAATTTTTTGAATTTTGGTTGAGCCTATAATCAGTAGTAAATGAATATATCATTAACTTCCGATTAATAGTAGCCCCAAATACGCATTTAGCACAAATTTCATATCAATCGGTAGTATCTTTCCGTTACTTAACTCCCGATTTAGTATTAACAATCGGACACAAAATGACTTCCGATTATGTAGGGGCATTAACGTATTCTCCCAATTTTTGGACATCCCTTAACATTGTATATAGATTGGGAATAAAAAAATCGCCCCTAATTCTTTTGGGTCGCCCTTAAAAATGCCAGTAAAAGAAAGCATAGTCCCCATTATAAAAATTTGACAAGTTACAAGAAAAATAGGAGATTTTTTTTTTTTAGATAGTTTTAAAAGTTTAAATTTTGGTGTTGGGAACTTGGGTTGTCAAGGACGCGTGTCAATGACCACGCGTAGATCATTTTATATCCGGTGACCACGTGTATAAAGAGGAGATAGGTCCTCTTTGTTAAAGGATTTGATGTGTATGGCTATTTTTGTAGCCATAAGCTAGGCAGCTTAGCTAACTAGGCTGGTAAGTGTTGGAGAAAAGAAGAAGAGAAAGAGGCCGAGAGAAAGTATCGGCTCAGGTTTATCTTGTTTTAATACTTTCATACGAAAAACTATCCGAAGTACCGCATTAGTCGTATTGTCATACTCTTATTTACACTTGTTTCATGCACATATTTCTTACAAATACGTGGAAGTATAAAAGACTTCGAAATCCAAAGAACAAAAGAACATGACACGCGCATGGTCAAAATGCCAAATACTGCATCATGTCGGCCTTACACTGCTGCAGCAGTAATCTAGTAATCTTCACCCGACTATTGGGTGATCAGCAATTAACTTTAACTTCTCTTTTCCGTGCGGATCTTTTCGCAGATTGAAAGAAAAAAACTAAAACCCTACTTCCCTTTTTTGCTTAAACAACTTTGCCTAGAACTTTGAAAAAATTCCCCCTTTGATCGGATTTAGGATGCAAAAATAATTACAGGTAATAATTCTCTTTGTTTTCTTATTTTTCTTATGTTTCATCCAAGTTTGATTCAATTTTCTTCTTTAGGTTATTATATATTTTGATTCATCCAAGTCTGATTCAATTTGGAAATCAGCTGCTTTTATCCCCTTACTTGGGTTTTAATTGCTTTTTCGGTGTTTTTTTCTTTTTGGACAGCAAGAGCTTGAGCGGTCAGTACTCACTTTCTAGATTGAAAAGTGAAAACCCTTAATCGTCTTCTTTTACAACCCTAATCAATCGTCTATCGCGGTACTGTCTCTCTTCCACCCTCCCTATTTCCTAATCTCCTTCTCTTCAATTTTAATTATTCTACAACAGAACTTTAGATTATGAAATCTTAATCTTTGATTATCAGATGTTAGTGATTTGCTCCAGAATATATTCTTCCGAAGATAGTGATAATATCAGAACCAACACCTAATAAAAACCACTTTTTGTTTTCAGGTAAAAGAAATTCACCAAACAACTACACCCTAATCGTGAACAAGGTAATCAATCGTTTCTATCTTACTATTAAGGTTCATCAGCTCTGAGGTCTTTTGATGATTTTATTTAGTTTTTTCCCATGTTTATCTTTTCTGCCATTTTGATTCATAAGTTTCCCATGTATGCTTCTCAATCAAATTCACGGTCTCCTCCTGGGTTTTTTTAATCAGTTTTAAAATTTACGAATTTTACTTGATTCTTATTGGTCGACCAAAGGGAGACTTTCTATAGGGTAGCTCATATGGATTTTGTCCGTCACACTTTTATGGTCCTCAAAATTGAGTTCCAAAAAAAAAATGATTTTCCAAAATTGATCAATTCTAGAACGTTTTTCTTCAAACTTTTTGCAGTAAACAGATCTTAATCATAATATTTCTTATAAATCGAAAGAAATGTCGAAAAATATCATCCATGATCAAATAATTTCTTGATTGAAACTTCAGTGAAAAAAAAAAGTGTTTTCTAAAAATTTTGATTTTTCAATTTTCATAAATAGTACGCCGTTTTTCTTCGAAAATCTACCCCAATATAGTTTATAATCACTTTATTTTATATGGGTTGAAAGGAATTTTGATAAATTTGATCAAAATCGAAAAAAAAAAAATTCAAAAAAACCCAGAAAAACGGGTCGCGCGATGTTGATTCGGGCGGGGAAGAAAGGCTCCATGGGTTATTTTGTAACACATATAATTGTTACAAATTCCGTGCCCAAGGCCGTTACTAATTTATCTGTTGCAAATTCTTTGTTTTTCTTAGGCGACCCCAACTGCTGCAGCAGTAATCTAGTATATATGTAAAATATAAGATGGGCAATCTGGGTTTAAGAAAAATGAGCTCTAATAGTTGAGCCTAATTGAATCGAATTTGCTTTGGATGATATGCGATCATATCATCGCAATTGAAACACTATCAAATTGGATGCAAAACCTTCTACCTGCTTTCCTCCATCTCTTCCATGTGTGACTTTCTGTCTTTGTATTTATTCATTATTTATTCGGGTCATTAGCAGAGCTAAGTTGGGTATAAGTACCCTTTTTTACATCCTTACCAAATGTTTTGCCATGTATCATTCCTAACTCTAGAGACTGGGTTCTGAGCAATGCATCAGTTCTTGGAACTTGGAAGCGTTTTTATGTGATCGGTTGGTTGAAGATAGGTCCTACTGGGAACATTGTAACAAAACACTATTGTGCATCCACACAGTAAGCACGATATCCTTTCTTTTAAAGTGTTAACTGATCCTTGAGTATGTGGTTTTTGTCAAATTCGTGTTTTAGTGGCAAAGATAGATGTAAAACGATGTCTACCTGTAGTACTTCTACTGCAGTAAGATATTTGTGCTAAGAAAAATTAAACCTCTTCCACTCTGATCACAATTATGATATTCTCTTAGGTTTGTTCAGTTCGAACAACTTCGTTATATTTATTATCGGACATCTTTGTGATATTTTAAACATTATTACAATGCATAGGTTATACAATTTTTTTATTATAATCACAGACATATATACAAATATGAGCCTCATTTTCAGTTGTAGCCTCTTTATAAGTAAGTAATAAGTAAGTGTATCAGGCTATGAATTCCACAGAATGAAACTTCTTCCAGCTTATAAGATCGTCTTCCTATAGAAACGGGCAGAAACAAGGAACCAGACATGAGGTCATACAAATATGCAAAAGTATATGAGTACGAGTGCAATCAAGGATTCAAACTTGGAGTGGTTGAATAGTTCCATAAGGTCTTCACTATGACGGGTCAAAAAAAATGCTTGCCGGATATTAGACTATGTTTTATTTAGTGCATCTGCTACAAATCTCCCAAAATCATCATTCTATTTGCACGGGTTTCATTTTTTTCTTTCTTTTATAAATCAAGTGTTGAATATATTATTACTTATTGATCATCGAATCCTGTTTCTTATATTTGTGTTGCCGGCAGATAAAATTTTTGTATTGATTTTATCAAGAACTGTCGTCAAGGAGGTGCATATGAATTAGAAATCATCTTTAGGAGATGATCAAGCAGTACTTTTATTTTGTATTCAACCACACTTAAGACTTGGGAGTGATACCAGGATCAGGAAAGATGTCATCAAGTAAATTATTTCTCTCATGTCGTGATAAAGTTAAATGGTGAAGGATGGCACATGAGATGCAGTATTTATTGCACCAGTTAGATAAACGGAAAATGTTATTGGAATGAATCTAAGGAATGTGATGGATCTCTTAGATAGAAATCAGGTAATGAATAATATTTTATAACCATAGTTGAAACTAATTTCTAAACAATGGTGCACAAAATGTAGGTATAACAGGCAAGTTTGACTGTACAAATTCCCCAGAAAATACAAGGGCATGAATGGGTTCATGGAGATTCACAAGCTAAGTTGGGAAAAAGAACCTTCAAAGTAAATGAGGACTGGCCGGTTCAAACATAGAAAAAATTACTCAGGTCAACTTCTTATAATAAGGCAAATCAAGAAGAAGGATCACAAAATGGTGTTGGTATTATCCAATGGTGATAGTTAACCCAAGTACTTGGGACATTTATTAGAGCATTTTGTGGTTCATTTATTGTTAAGACAAAATTATTACTCCAAGCCTAAATAAACCTACTTAAGCGAATTTATTGGTTAATTGAAATTTCATCTGGAATGATAAATCTTAGCCCGTGCAGAGCGGTGTGTTAAGGGTTTCTCTTTCGATTTTTAAGATTTCTATTTTGATATTATAAATCTGTTATGTGTAGGTAGGGGTTAGGTTGTTTTCTGCCTTCCAATGGTGGGTTGTCTGTATTCTTTTTTCTTCCTCTAATAAAATTCTCTCTTTATCGATCAAAAAAATAAATCATTTGATTAATTTGGATATAATTTTCAGATTGATCTTGGTGATAACTACTCACGTAGCGAGGAAATGGAAGAAAGGTAAAAATTATAATTCTTCATTGGTCTACTTCTTTTGTCCGGTTGATTTTAAAGTGCTATGCAGATGATCGCGGTCGTAACAATTTAGGGTTTTTATGGTATCTTGAAATTGGGTCTTACTTGGTTAACTAGCAGTTGGTCATTCATGGATTAATTCTATTTTTCATTCCACAAAAATATCGGATGTTTTAGGTATTTGAACTTCAAATTTTTTTCTAATGGTGTTGTTGATAAGAAAAAGAAGAAAAAGGAAAAAATTGTATCTTTTGTACCATTATTCGTGGAAAATCCCAGCTTATCTATTTATCTTTCTTCGTTTTTTTCTCTCGGTGTTTCTTTAAAATCAGTCAATATCTTTTGAAATTTTGTTGGGATATTTAATCAGTTTTTTTTTTTTTTAATTTGATTGTTAAGCTAATGATGCATATCTTAACAGTAGTGGGGAGGTGAAAAGAGACAAGTATCTTAACAGTACAGTATCCTTCCAGAGTTCCAGTTACTGACATAAACAATATGCTTATCTTAACAGTAGTAAAAAAATGAAGGTGCGAACAGATCAACTAATGTAGTAACAATTTTCAATCCTTATTAGTCCGACAGTTTCTTCATTTTTCATTTTTTATTTATAGTTTTCTTTGTCGTTAACCATGATGGCTTATTGTAACGATGACTGTTAGCGAAAACGAATTCAGGAGTCCCAATTTTATGCAGAAACTTGGTGACACCAAATCAAAAATGCATCGAGATCAAATCGGGACGGGGCGAGCGAAGCAGAAGCCGAGCTTTACCAAATCATATCGGGACGGGGCGAGGCGAAGCTGAGCTTTACCAAATCAAATCGGGACGGGGCGAGGCGAAGCCAAGCTTTACCAAATCAAAACGGGACGGGGCGAGGTGAAGCCGAAGCCGAGTTTTACCAAATCAAAAATATAGTTCAAAGAAAGAGGCAGTGATGCATTGTATTTGTAATCGGTGCATAACTATGCCATTCTATTTGTAGTTGTAGTTGTAGATTGAATTGGGCAAAAAATCTTGTAATTTAATGGAAACCATTAGCAGTCATATCTTTGACAAACCGTCACCGAAGTCAGAATGAACTTTTATCATACACGATCGACCCTCAATAACATCAGTACATCACTGCCAAAGAGTCCCACACTCTTTGACCCAATGGGTCCCACACCGGGCGCCACATAAGCTTGGGCGGCTATGGGTTTAGGATTTCCCCAATGACATCATCTTCTAAAACTAAGATGATTCCTGAAACCGTAAGGAATGGAAATCATCACTGAACATGGAAACACAGGCAGTTTCCGTTTTTGGAAATTCATCAAATTCCACTTATATAAATGCACAAACTTCGATTCAATTTCATAGTATTTACTCTGTTTTACACTCTCTCAGTTTCGGATCTACTAATTGTTGGATATTTTCAATAACATAGAAAATAAAACGGTTTCATTTTTGGTTTGCCACTATCACGGGGAGCGTCTGCGTGTGCTGAATAGATGCAATGGATTTTGTTGGAGATGAAAAGGCATCTCCAAAGGGTGTGATGGTTCACAAGAGACACATCCATTCCCATTAGACATTATTGGTGTCTTTTGGAAATGAAGAGGCATCTCTAATAGGCATGAGTTCCTTATAAGTAGTGATGATTTGTTTTCATTCAAACAATGAAAAACATCAAATACTTTCTGTTTTCTCTCTTCTAAGCATCATGTAATTCTATTCTTGTGTGTTCTTGGTTGGGTCAAGGGCACAAACCTTGAATCCAATTACGTTGTTATAGGGCTTCATTGATCCTGACGGCAATATTTCGCATACCTGTCGTAATCGCCAATTGATATTGGGAGGGTAGAAATAATTGTCTAAAAGAATCATAATCGAGCCTTGAAGCCGGAAGTACAACATTTCTCTTAAGTGTTTCATCCTCTCTTTTAGCCCAAAATTTCCAACAGTTTTAGACAATTATTTTCTAGGCAGTGGAGGGTGAATATCAAAAGATTTGATGTTATCGGAATCTTTGAGTGGATCGGCACAGCTGTTTTTTGATCGGAAAGATGAGATGTTCTTCATAAGTGGGTCTACCTATTTTACACAATGGAAAACGAAAGGACCAAATTTGGATTCTTATTTTCCCGCGTCAAGGGAAAAGAAGCAATACGGGGGAGTGTCGGTTCATTGCCGCCGTGACTAGAATCTTTGTTGTTCGTCTGGTAAGGTTCTAACTCATCATTGAATAAAGTTTTCTTTCCTTATCGAACAAGGTGGAAATTTTTCGACAGAGAAAGAGGTTAGTATCACTTATTTTTATATTTGATGAAAAATTGCAAGTCAATGATCAATTTTACTGTCATCATTATGTTTCTCTTGAAATGGAAGCGCTAATTAGTGTCTGAAGTATGGGAAATACTTCTAAGAGACTTCTTGTACATGAAAAGATGCATGACGGTTAGGTGGGGACACTAATTAGTTTCTTAAAGTATGGGAAATACTTCTAAGAAGACGTCTGGTGTATGAAAGGGTGCATGTCAGTTAGTTGCACATGGTTTTGATTGGCAGTTTCCAATAATTTTGAAATTGGGAAACATTACACATTCCCACTAAGTAAATATTTGTTTCCCTCTAAGACAAATCCGAATGGGTGTCTGTGGTTGACCATCGTATACACCCAACATTGAGATTAGTGGTGAAGATGCAAATTCTACAGTGTTAATCGATTGGAATACCGATTGCAGAAAAGGTCATGATCCCAAACATTTTGCTTAAGCGCGGGTTCATGGTGTTTGCATCTGTGTCTGTTTATTTTAAACAACAGATTCTGCCTTTCGATGTTCCCTGTAAATCCAGTTAGTAACCGTCTGGGCATTGGGATGTAAACGAAATGATAATACTATAGGATTTGTTGTATCTTTCTCATCTCGATTCCAAACGGAGATTTTACAAAATGGGTAATCAAGACAAAATCCTGATTTACAACTTTCATTTTTTACTACAATTGCGGTAATGTATTCCCAAAGTATGTACACAATTGTTGCGGTTGTCTGTCAAAGAGACGTATCTCTTCATGAAATGACTTCATTTGATGGTTAGAGTTTTGTTGTTTGTGGGAAAGGAAAAGGAAAGTTCTGTGGCTTTGATTGACAAGGCGTAAACTTATACTTGAAAGATAGAGTTCCATATTGGGAATTCTAATGCGTGGCATGTACTGTGTGATTGATCTCACTTGACAAGACGAACTGTTTTGGTGTACTATAAATGAGTGCAAACACAGTTTTGGTCGCGTGACAATAGAGGAGTATTGTCATGAATGCTCTAATATTAGAGAACCAAAATGGAGATCACCAATGATTGTTGAGACTACAATTTTTGGTACGGGTATAATTCTTGCGGTAGGAATTATAAATTTAGATTTACGAAATCATAATTCTTTCATTAAGAATTATATGGTTCCAAAATTTGGAAATTGGCATGTCTTAAATGACATCGAAAGGAAAATTACCGGTGAATATGTAACATATTGGAAGATTGGGCGCGCGACCAAATATCCAACGACGTTATGATATTACCGATGCATAAACTATGAACATTTGCATTACTAATGTAAAATGTTAAATAGACATTGTCTATGTTCTTGGGTATAAATTTGTAGAAGATTGGGCATGAGTAGAGGAGTTACTCATCGTAATAATGTGCTTGTTGAAATAGCAAGTAAGTTTGCCTACAAATTTTCTATGCCTCTAGTGTATGCAAGTCTATAATGACTCCTTGTGAATTAACGGTAAATGTTAATTAGGATCACTAGAGAAGTTACAATTATTTTGTAAAATTAAATAGGAACATTTTTAATAATGTTGTCAAAATTGATTGCATAAATGGATGCAATTAATGAGGAAGAATGGCTTAGAACCTAACTTGTAGATATCCCATTTTTGAAGAAGCCATCTCAAGCGGTCTTGATTAATTGTGAATCGAGGCTATGATCTATAACGTCTCTAACAAAGACTTATAATGAAAGGTCAAGACATACAAGTCTTGTACATTGAACAGTAAGTCAATTACTCAAGAAAGGAGTAATTGCGGTTAGCCATTGAACGGAGAAAAACTTGGAGAGACATATTTATGGAAAGTCTCCCAAAGGAAATGTTTTCAATGAAGTATACGAGAAATGGGACTAAGGTCTCACAAGGAAGGTTGATCACCCATAGCGGAAACCCAACCTATGTTTTGAAAAGGATAAACAAGGTTCAATGTGGTACCAACAAGTTATGGAAGTGATTATGGTGCACTAAGTATAAAACTTCTCATTTACTGTTTTAGTGCAGGATTCCGCAAGAAAAGGGATGGATGAAAATCCTTAATAAGTCTAACTTTTATCACAAGGTGTCTCGCAAACACCTTCGAGACTTACCTATATGAGTATGGAAATCAGGCCGTTTCCTAAGAGAATAAGACCGCTCTCTAAAGCGAGACTCATGAATCCAGGATATAGCACATGGCCATTAACGTCTTGAGCTACGGAACACACAATCTAAAATCGGTATGTGTGGAAATTCAGGTTTTATCACATGGGGTACTTGGTTCAAGACTAGTTTCACCATCGAACCTCGATAAGGCTTTGAATTTCTTGCACTAAGTGAAGGTTCAAATCCAAAAGATACCTATCATTTATGTCTGTTTTCAACGATGATGCTTATTTCCCAACTTTGCTTGAACTACGTTGGCTTGATCCCATTCGGCACGAGGCGATCATTTGAGTGATGCGGCCACTCCTGGTTTTGTAAGTTTTACTTTATTTTGTTTTTGAAAATAGGGGGAGATTGTTGGATATTTTCAATAACATAGAAAATAAAACGGTTTTCATTTTTGGTTTGCCACTATCACGGGGAGCGTTCGGTGCCGAATAGATGCAATGGATTTTTGGTTTGCCACTATCCAAAGGGTGTGATGGTTCACAAGAGAAACATCCATTCCCATTAGACATTATTGGTGTCTTTTGGAAATGAAGAGGCATCTCTAATAGGCATGAGTTCCTTATAAGTAGTGATGATTTGTTTTCATTCAAACAATGAAAAACATCAAATACTTTCGCTTTTCTCTCTTCTAAGCATCATCGAGAATTCTATTCTTGTGTGTTCTTGGTTGGGTCAAGGGCACAAACCTTGAATCCAATTACGTTGTTATAGGGCTTCATTGTATCCCGAATATTTCGCATACCGTCGTAATCGCCAATTGATATTGGGAGGGTAGAAATAATTGTCTAAAAGAATCTTAATCGAGCCTTGAAGTCGGAAGTACAACATTTCTCTTAAGTGTTTCATCCTCTCTTTTAGCCCAAAAATTTCCAACACTAATACCCTTCTCCATCCAGCTCTGAAATCAAATTCTTCTGATAAAGGCTGCTCCTTTCTGAGAATCTCTGCAACTATTCCTTAGAAAAGGAATTAAATATTGAAATACTTACTTCTCATCATCTGTTGGTTTTAGAGTTACAAACCTATCAGTGTTTTTTCATGGGTGAAAGTGGTGATGTAGCTGCTGCATTATCAGTTGATAGAAGAAGTCCACCCCCATCTAAGGTAGCACCATGGCTTGTGATTCCATATGGGGAAGAAGGTATGACAGAAAACCAAGCATTTTATAATATCTGTGAACCCAATAAAAAAACTCTTAGAAAATGTATACCAGAATTGAGTGGAAAAACCTTTAAGCAGAAAACATCTCATCAAGGTTGGTGCATTATTGCATGTGATGATCCTGATGTTGATTATGCACCAGATTGGAATTTTGGTGATTGTTTTCTTTGGAATCCTGCAACATTACAGACTATTGAATTGCCTAGTCTACTATTTTATATAGATAACGAAAAGGAATTTGGTCATCAAGACTGTGTTTTGTCGTCGCCTCCTAGTGGAGAGGATACAGATAATGATTCAATGGTTGTATTTCTTTTTGAACGAAAAGATAAACGGTATGACCATGTACTAATATATTGCTTCCCTGGGGACAAACAATGGAGAACACATACGGTGGCTCGAGATATGGTAGATTTCGAGGATGTTATATCGGTCTGTTATTTTAAAGATAAATTCTATGTAATGTGTGGGGAGATCGGCACTTAGAAATTGAAATGCAAAAACTTGGGGACATTGTTAGCTTCTCTATACGGCCAATTGAGGTACCTGACACCATCTTATGGACAACAGTAGGAGGAATAGAAACTACTGTTACTGGTACGCATTTCGTGGAGTGTGGTGATGAACTTTTCAGGATTGAGATAACTTACCCTGCAAGAGGATCCCTGAGAGTAGACATAGCAATATTTGTAGCAAAGTATGATTTCTCTGTTATGGAGTTGAAGGAGGTGACCAGTTTCGGTGATCATGTTCTATTTTGAGTAACCATACCTCATTTCGTTGCTCGGCGGCTGAGTTGGGACTCTCCAAGGGTTGCTTGTTTTACACACTCGATCAGGATCAAAGTCTGCACAAATATGAAGTAGAAAGTAACGGTACCAGTGTTATTTTGCCATGTCTAAAGCTACCAAGGCCGTGGTACACTTCTAGCTGGATTATGGTACAGGATAAACATCATACAAAGGAAAAGATGTTTGGTAGAGACGAAGAACTGAAGGCAGTACTGGATAATAAAACAAGTACAACTGGTAGTGATAGCAACGAGGATCAGAGGGAAACAAACGGTAAACGAGAACTACAAGAAGCAATCCCTTGGGATATTCTTTATGAGGATATGGTGCGGTTAATAGCAAATTATCTTCACCGGTTGGATTATATACATTTTCGTCTTGCCTCTAAAGCAAATCGGGCACTAATGCCTATGGTAAAGCTGGCATCCACTTGTACTACTAGATGCACGGATTTATCTCCATGGTTGGTTTTCTCTCGGGATAAATGCCAGGAAGTCTACAATTTTGTGAACCCGATGCATAATAACGAGAACTACCTCATGAACTTCTCTGATTTAGTAGGTGCAACTATCCGATTCCAGAAGGGTGGTTGGCTACTGATGTCCAAGGGGTCAGCCAGTATATTCTTTTACAATCCCTTCACGAAAGAAATCATCAATCTTCCAGATTTGCCAGTCGATACATTTTCCGGCATCTCATTTTCCTCCTCGCCAACTTCGTCAGACTGTATAGTTTTTGCAATTCAACAAATGCGTGCCAGTGATGGAATGTCCAATGAAATCAGCATTTACTTGATCAAAAGAGGAGCAGCGTCATGGAGTTCCTGTGACTTTCAGAATACGAATGTGGAAAAGTTCATGCCTTTGCTCAACACCCCAGTTTTCTATAATGGGGTCTTCTATTGCGTCGATTACAACGGAATGTTGGGAGTTTTTAATTTAGAGGATTATAATTGGAAAGTTCTGGAGAAGCCCCTTCAGCAATTTAGTGGTGTATATCCAAGTTTCTTGGTGGAGTGCGCAGGACAGATTTTATTAGTAAGTTTAGGACACCTTGGCGCATCAGTTAGAGTATTTAGATTGGATTTCTCTAAAATGGTTTGGGATGAAGTTCGGAATCTGGGAAAGCACATGTTGTTCATGTTGTAAACAATGTAACAATAATGAAAGAGATGTGAAAAATATACTTAGCTCAAACCCATGCTTCACCGATGTTGTTGGTGATGCTCAAACAATGGTAATCGGAACAGTAGAGGCACGTATAAATACGCTGACCTAAAGGCAATATCGCCTGCTACTCCTCCGAGATGCTATAGCGGTTGGCGAGTCACCTCCCGAGGATACAACTACCGCTAGTACCTCTCGATGTAGCATACAAGGAAGGTACCCTAAGAGCTTGGCAGCACTGGAAAAGTTGTTACTCTAAGAGAGAAAAAGCTGAAAGTTTTTATTTCTCAAAAAACCTTAAGAACTCTCGTTAAGAAAACAAGAGAGGAAGAGAAGGAGAAGAGAAGAGAAAGCTTCACTTTTTTGTATCTTGTGAAGTGAGAAACTCTTCACTATTTATAGCAAAAAATCAAGTAAGCAAAACAAGAGAAAAACGCCAAGGAAAACCCATGCGTATGACAAGGTTATTCTTAGTTATGTTTTTGTTCTTCAAACAAACAAAACAAGCCAAAGAAATCGACTTCAAACAGAGTGTAGTTTTACGTCGAAACAGCTTTGTCTCGAAAAGCACTTTGCGGGAATCGGTTTTGAAACGACTTTTATTTTAAGCAAAGAAACCACGTAAGGACAAGGGGACAATTGCTTCACATATGTGACAAGCACGTCCAAACAAAAAGACACATGTGCGAGAAAACATGAGTAAAATTTTGATGAAAAAGATAAGTCTTATTGAACCCACACCCACACCCACACCCACACCCACACCCGGACCCGACCGACCCAGGACGGACGGCGGCGTGCGTGCTTACGTAAGAAGCACCGCAGTCTGGAAAGGGACCCTAGCCATAGTCTAAGTCTTCCCAATCGCACAAAAGGCTAAGTGCCCAAAGGGCCTGCCTTATAGCCCAATTCTATGGTATTTAAGTCTAAAATTGTTTAGATTTCCACCTATGTGGGACTAATGTTTTAACTATTCACAAGGAAAAAACATTTTGTGGGCAAGTCAAAGTCCATGGTTAAACACGTTTTTCCAACAATCCCCACATGAATAATAAAACATGTCGACAAAAATACGAGAAAACAGAATACATCAAAATTAGGCTAAGGTGTCCCAGAGATTGAACCTTAACTTAGTGAGAGGTTACGGAATCGCTTGTTGTTACGGTGAACACAATGTCTTGAACCGAAACAACGGTGAGTGCAATTCGGAAATAACAACCACGCTTTGATGTATCAAAGAAAAGCTGCCAAGCTCTTGCCGTTGTGCCCATTTTGGCCTTGGGCTAAATCCGGACGTAATGAATGTCTCTAGAGAATCCGCTCAAATTCTCATAGGAAGCGGCCCCACTTCCAACATTCACATAGGTGAGTCCATAAAGAGTGTCCTCCGCCACACCCCGCTTTAATCAAAGCCATGGTACTCATTAAGATCTCAACGGATCATCCTAAATCATGCGAGTAGCACTATCACACAAATGCATTCATAGGGAGGGACTAAGATAGTGCTTTCTCTCTCGTTATCACCAAAAATTAGTAGTCTCATTGAACCTTGATTAGGAGCTCCATTCACAAGGTTGAGTATCCTTCTTGGCAATTTTATTCTATGAGCTTAAGTCCCATCCCCCTCGATGCGGAACTAACTTTCTCTCTAGGTAACCCTTTCGTCAAAGGGTCTCGCAATGTTCTCTTTAGACCCTACAAAGTCTATAGAGATGATACCTGTAGAGAGTAGTTGTCTCACATCTTGTGTCTTCTACGAATGTGTATCGACTTTCCGATTGTACACCTTATTCTCTCCTCGCACATCCAATAGCGAAATCTTTGTCACAGTGGATTGCGATGAGAAGACACAAGCTTGGGCAGTGGAATTCCTCCCGGGAAACCTCGTATCCATTCGGCTTCCTCTGCGGCTTTATCCAAGGCTATAAACTCGGACTCCATCTTGGATCGAGCTATACATGTCTGTTTGGAAGACTTCTATGACACACGCACCTCCAAGTGTGAAGACGTACCCACTTGTGCACTTGCACTTGTTCCGTCTCCCGATATCCGGTTGGCATCACAGGACCCCTCTATCACAAAGAGGATACTTCCCAAAACTTAAGCAATAGTTTGAAGTTCCTCTCGGTACCGTAGAACTCAGTATAGGGCTTTCCGGTGATTCTCCCCGAGGGTTGCAAGTGTACCGTCAATGGGCTCCTTTGCGTAGGCAATATCAGTGCAGTACGGTTCATCAAATACATATCTTGCCAATAACACGAGAATACTCGAGTTGGACGAATTCCTTCACCCTTGTTCTTTTTCAATTTACAATTGGGGTCATAAGGAGTAGATGCGGGTTTAGCATTTTCATGCTTAAATCTCTTGAGCACGATTTCGGCATAATGAGATTAACTAAGACTATAACCATCGGATGTCTTTCGACTTTCATCCCTAAGATTATATCAGCGGGGGCCTAAGTCTTTCATGTCAAAGTTTTCGTTCGGCATGCTTTTAGTGGCATTAATGATTTCAAGGTTCTTTTGCCTAATATGAGCATATCATCAACATACAGTGCACACAATAACATGAGAATTATCCACTTATTTAACATAAACACATTTATCGTATTCATTAATTCTACGAAGCCATTAGTCATCATTACATGATCAAATTTTTCATGCCACTTGTTTAGGTGCTTGTTTTAAACCATACAGAGATTTTTTCAATTTGCATACTTTATCTTCTAAACCTTTCACAACAAAACCTTCGGGTTGTTCCATGTAAATTTCTTCATTCAATTCACCATGTAAAAATGCGGTTTTAACGTCCATCGATGTATATGCAAATCATAAATAGAAGCAATAGCAATCGCATCCTAATAGAAGTGATTCTAGTGACCTATGAATATGTATCAAAGAAATCTACTCCTTCCTTTTGTCTCCAGCCCTTGACTACCAACCTAGCTTTGTGTTTTTCTCGTAGTCCCATCTCGGTCTAAGCTTTCTTTTAAAGACCCATTTGCACCCTGTGGCTTTACTACCCGGAGGTAAGTCTACCAGATCCCAAGTGTCGTTATCTTGAATGGAATCCCACTCATTAAGGAAGCTTCTTCCCGTAAGGGAGCTTCAGGACAAGTCATTGCTTCCTTATAGGTTTGGGGTTCAGACTCTACACAAGAGTCACAAACTACGGACCGAAACTTTCTCGGTTCCGACCCTCTTACTTCTTCTAGGTTCGGTCTCAACATCTAGAGTTGGGGTTTGACTAGTCGAAGGAACATCTCGAGAGGTCATCGCGGACCCTTTTGCAAGGTCCGGACCTAAAAGGAAAAATGTGTTCAAAGAACACATGCATCTCTAGATTCCATAATGGTGTTATCACCAATGACCATGAACCTATACGCACTAGAGTTCTCGGGGTAGCCTAAGAAAACACAGTCCATAGTTTTAGGTCCTATTTTGGTTTGCTTGGGGCGAGGAATGCCCACCTTGGCCAAACACCCCCACACTTTAAAGAATGCGTAGGAAGGTGGTCTACCTATCCATAATTCATATGGGGTTTTATCGATTTCTTAAATGGAATGCGGTTCAAGATATAACAAGCGGAGAGAATTGCTTCCCCCACAAGTTCGAGGGTAGCCACGAGCTAGCTAACATAGCGTTTACCATATCTATGAGTGTTCGGTTTTCCTTTCATTACTCCATTCGACCGAGGTGAACGAGGTGCGTAGTCTCGTGAATGATGCCATTAAGTTTGCAAAATTCTCCTATGGGTATCACATACTCACCGCCTCGGTCGACCTAAGAGTTTTAATTGTAACGCCTCTTTGGTTTTCTACTTCAAGTTTATATAATTTGAAAGCTTCTAAGGCTTCATCCTTGCTTCTAAGAAGGTAAACTTGACAAGATCGGGAGTGATCATCGATAAAAGTGATGTACCATTTTTTACCACCTTTAGTTGGAGTTGATTTTAAATCTCCTAAATCCGAGTGAATTAGTTCTAGGGAGTTGTACTACGTTCAACCTTTTTGTTAAAGGGTTTTCTTGCAAATTTAGATTCAACACAAATTTCACATTTATGACCTATGTCAAAGTTTATTTTAGAATGCAGCCTAGACTAGCAAGTTTTTCAATGGATTTGAAGTTAACATGTCCTAGTCTATCATGCCAAACATGTGAGGAGTCACAAACATAAACGAAGAAGATGCATTTTCATTCAAGTTCAAGGAAAGTACACTAAGCTTAATCATGTTCTCGGTGACGTAACCCTTTCCTACGAAGTCACCACCCTTAGAGATTACAACTTTGTTAGACTCGGCTACAAATTTAAAACCTTTCCCTAGTAAGATGGTTTCGAGACAAGATTCTTTTCATATGTCCGGGACGTGATACACGTCATTCAATGCGAGTTTTTCCTGAAGTAAGCTTGACTCAACCTTGCCTTTCCCCACAACTTTCGAGGTGGAGGAGTTACCCATATACATTTTCTCATCGTCTCCTACTTCTGCCATAGGAGGAGAAAGCATTTTCCAACTTGAGACATGCCTGGTGGCTCAGACTAGCCACCAGTCTCTCACATTGGTCACTTTTGAGACAAGGTTGACTTCCAGACACCATGCCAGAAAAATATCCCGAGAATTATCTACTATGTTTGCCTTATTTTTCTGTTTAGGGTCATTTTGGTCTTCTTAGGTGCCTTACAGTCTTTGGCCATATGGCCAGCTTTCCACAGTTATAAATCGCCTTTGATGGTGTTTTTGGAGACACCACCCTAGGCTTAAGATTGTTACCTTTGGAGTTTTGGCGTTTGTTACGTCAAATTTACCATTTTTTCGGATTCTCCATGCTTGTTCTTTGATGCCTCCTTATCGTCCAAAGTACATGCGCCTTGTTGGACATGTCTTTGCTCAAAGATCGTGCTCTTGTTCTTGTTGCACAGAAGTTCCTCCACCTGGATCATTTTCCCTAGATCCACCATGGTGATTTCGCGATTTTTGTGTCGCAGCCTCTTCTGGTACTCGTTCCATGAGGGTGGAAGCTTTTCAATTACTGCAGATACTTGTAGAGCTTCATCAAAGCGCAAGCCTTGACAAGGATTTCGTTGATGAGTAGCCGGAGTTCGACGAATTGATCTACAACGGGCTTTTCATCGGTCATCTTGAAATCCAGAACTTGGCCATCAAGAACTTCTTGCTCCCAGCAGCCTCAAAGAAGATACTTATCCTCAAGGGCTTCCCACAAATGGTAAGCATTAAAATTTTCTTTTGCATTATAAAGTCGTACAAAGAGTCATCCGGATGGTTAAGAATGTGGTTTTTGCACATGTAATTCTTCCTAGTCCACCTCTCTAGATCATGTTCATAACCGCGGTCATGAAGCCTTCTCGAGGGTCTGTAAAGGGCAACTTCATCTAACCTTTGGTCTTTTAAGAAAAACAACATTTTGGACTGCCATCGTTTAAAATCCTTACCACTAAACTTTGGGGGTTTGTCTACAGTACTCTTTCCCATTTTGTTACAGTAATAATAAAGCAGAAGCGGTATTGCCTTTAGTTTGTTGGAAACAATGTAACAATAATGAAAGAGATGTGAAAAATATACTTAGCTCAAACCCATGCTTCACTGATGTTGTTGGTGATGCTCAAACAATGGTAATCGGAATGTAGAGGCACGTATAAATACGCTGACCTAAAGGCAATATCGCCTGCTACTCCTCTGAGATGCTATAGCAGTTGGCGAGTCACCTCCAGGATACAACTACCGCTAGTACCTCTCGATGTAGCATACAAGGAAGGTACCCTAAGAGCTTGGCAGCACTGGAAAAGTTGTTACTCTAAGAGAGAAAAACTGAAAGTTTTTATTTCTCAAAAAACCTTAAGAACTCTGTTAAGAAAACAGAAGAGAGGAAGAGAAGGAGAAGAGAAGAGAAAGCTTCTCTTTTTGTATCTTGTGAAGTGAGAAACTCTTCACTATTTATAGCAAAAATCAGTAAGCAAAACAAGAGAAAAACGCCAAGGAAAACCCATGCGTATGACAAGGTTACTACTGGTTATGTTTTTTGTTCTTCAAACAAACAAAACAAGCCAAAGAAATCGGACTTCAAACAGAGTGTAGTTTTCACGTAAAACGCAGAAAACATGAGTAAAATTTTCAGTAAAAAGATAAGTCACACCCACACCGGACCGCGGCGTGCGTGCTTCTGTGCGAAGCACCGCGCGTACGGGAAAGGGACCCTAGCCATAGTCTAAGTCTTCCCAATCGCACAAAAGGCTAAGTGCCCAAAGGGCCTGCCCTTATAGCCCAATTCTATGGTATTTAAGTCTAAAATTGTTTAGATTTTCACCTATGTGGGACTAATGTTTTAACTATTCACAAGGAAAAAACATTTTGTGGGCAAGTCAAAGTCCATGGTTAAACACGTTTTTTCCAACAGTTCATCAGCTACACCTCGTGTATCTCAGCAATTGCTCCGAATAACAAAATCTATTTCCCTAGATTATGTTTGAACGGCCAAGGGGTTTTATTCTGTTCACTTGAAATAGGTAATTATCACTCTTTCGGGACTCGTCATTCTGCTAATAATTTTTATGATACAGAGGGTTGGTATACAAACTGTACTTGGATTGAACTGAATTGGTCAAAAGCTCAAGAGCTCGACTGGCTTAAGCCCCCTCATAAAGAAGCTCCCTTGCAATCTGGACATGTTGTCTGTAACATTAGCCCTTGATAAAGTAGTTTTTCCTACTCTATCTGGAGATTTTGGACATGTTGTAACATTAGTCGTCTTCATATTTTTTTTTAATGAAGCAATTTTTACCATTAGAACTACTATGGCATGAGCCTGCTGCTTGAACAGTTGAACTTACAACTACCAGTTTCACCAACAATGATGGTAGTAGGCTAGCAGCATGGCTCTCAAGTTATCATTTGCTTGATACAGCTTGACTAATTTCAATCTAATGCAACCACACTTGGTTGAATGATATTAGAAATATGCATCAACAACAAGTATTGGTTGCTAGTAATTTTTTTTGCTTAATCATAATTTTATTGAAAAACCAAAAACAGCACCAAATAGAATTACAAAAAGCAGACGAAAAAGCAGAAATAACAGCTTCTAGAATCAATCAGTCCTAAAACAAAGCATATAAAAAGTATAATGCAAAGCCCACGGCTAATACAAAACCAGTAAGCCAATGAAACTATACCCAAACTCTCCAGGATTCCACAAGAAGCTCCATCATAACACACATCAACAACTGATTCTGAATTCTGACAAGGGAGAGAAAAAGAACATTCAACTACTCTTACTCTCCTACTTTTCAACCCAAAACTTCTCAAAAACTTGCAACTCATATGCAGTATTTTCACATAGAGCACAATCCTCCTCTGCAACTTCTCACAGTTAACAACCTCATTATTTATTACAAACCATCCTATTTCTCTATTGGTTGTTAATAAGATGGACAAACCATGAACTACATACAAAATAAGAAGAGCTTTCGTATAGTCAAAAGACAAAGAAGAATATGATAAGACATACCCCGAGACCAGAAACCATGTCAGAATCACTAAGACTATCATCCTTTTCTAAATCAAGAAACACAACAGCAAAGTCACCACCACTTCTTCCATTACTCAATACCTCTCACATCTACTATTACACGATTCTCACATCTACTATTGCACGATATAACAACTCACTCTGTATTGGATTCTCAGCTCGAAGCCATGGAACCTATACTCATACCACTGGTGGCGGTGGTAATGGTGGAATGAGAAGAAGAACCATTTCTCAAATCCATACGGCCTCTACTCTATCTATTTCTATAACACTACCAACATCAACAGCAGCAGACTTATTCAGTCTCGCACTTTCTCATCCTCTTCATCAGAGACCCTAGTTTCAATCCCTCAAAAACCCTCTCATTTCCCCAAATTCATCGACGATGACGATAATGACAAAACCCATCACCAGCATTATCGACACCACACCCTATATGCCATAAGATAGCTGTGATCTAAACATAACACCCTAGACATTCCATTCTAATTACAATCGAACAGTTAACCATATTCAAAGGAACCCTTCCAACATCAAAATACTAAATATACCAGAATATAAAGATTAAAGCATAACGAAATGTAATTCAAGACACACCCATAGATCAAAAGATAATGTACTATGATATATACCAAGACCAAATATCTGAGAACATAATTTCTCAATAATCTTAACAACAGATAAAATTTGGTTCAAGAAAACTTAAATGTACTTGTAAAAACCAAAATAACCCCATTCAATGTAATCTGAAACTGATGATAAAAGTGAAACCCTCATAAAACAAACTCCTAGAAGACGTAACACACCCATAAGCTTCTTACTCATGTTGATGCAGGTGCTGCTTCTGGTTCTACCTGAGGAACATCATTTTCCTCCCGGTGTGGTGGTACATCATTGGTCAAAAGGAGGCTTAAAGGGTCCTTGACTCGAGGGCTATCAGCCCATTCGGGGTGCTTGTTTTTTGATACTACAAACAAGAAAAGAAGAAAAAAAATTAAAATTTGCTAAGATTTGGAAGAAACTCGTAGATGCCTGTAATTCTTGAGGAAATAGAAACATTTTTACCATAAATCTTGAGGAAATAGAAACATTTTTACCATATTTGGAAACATACAAATAATACAAGATCTACACAAATCCTTCTTTACATTTTGAGATGAGAGAGTACCTTCAATACTAACAGGTGGGGGACGATTTTTACGATTCTTGATCCTAGGTTGGTTTGAGGCTGAGTTGCTGATTCGGCCTCCATTGCCCATGTTTCTTTCTCAGATTTGGAGTATAGAAAGAGGAGAGACAGACACTACAGTGGAACCCTAAGTGCTTATTTATATCAATGAAATGTGTATGTAAATTACCAAACTAACACCAAAAGGTCTTATTATTCCACAACCAAACACACTGTCTTATTTTTTTATATTTAAATTAAATTCATTACCAAAATTAAAAATTAATAAGAAAATATATTTAAATTAAAATCATTATCAAAAATAAAAATCAATTCGAAAATTACAAATAAAATTAACTCTCTATGAAGTTGCACTTGGACATTACAAAAAATCTTGCTGGTTCTCTCATGCAAGATGGATCCCTAGCCTTCGGTTATAGCATAAAGCAACTTCTCCTTCACTGTATTCTACAAAAAAACAAATTAAATTTGACAACTTGAAACAAAATAATTTAATGCCAAGCAATTTTCATTTTTCAATGAAAAGAAATAGAAAACCTGGGTCTTTGAAAATCTCACCTTGTTAGAATAAGGAGATAGTTGGCACAAGTCATCACACTAGGCAAGTCCCCATCAGCCAATTTGTTTAAATGCTGCGAAAATATTAACAAAAATAAATAGCAACCAAAAGGGACTTCCAAGTCTGTAAAGGTTCGGAGCTGCTAAGTCTCCATGTGGGAGCCGAGGTGATCCAGTTCCAAACTGAATGAAAGCTTGTTGTTGATCACGTTGCAAGTCCATCATGATTTTTAAAAGCTGCAGTAGAATAGAAAGCAAAAATAACTACATTAGAAACATATTCAGGTGATGCAGCTGTAGGATTGTGAAAACGACGGAAGGAAACTGATAGATTAGTACTGACATAAATGATCAGGGGACTGCTAACTGTGTAGCCATGATCAAATTGGATGGGATGCAAAAGCTCATTCTACTGTAGAAAACATGATCACCATGAAGTTAGACAGTGCCAATCAGTTTAACAAGAGCAAAGAAACATCAAAAAAGTAGTAACAAGAGCAAGCATTCACCATTCTATGATCTTGTCTGGATGTAAGCAGGTAGTCTGGATACCCAGGCAGGGTAAAATCTACACAAAAATCATCAATCTTTGTATCCTAAATAGAAGGCACATATAAGACTCAAAATTCTCCTTCTATCAACAAGAGCCTGAAACTCTAGCAGAACCCTCCCGAGACCAGGATCAAGTGACTGGATATCATTATGTATCCTAAAAAAACAAATTGAAGTAACTCAGTATCTTCCAGTGCATGACCAAATATTTTTTGAACACCAAATTGAATTTGTGGAACACCAGAGTCTTTAGCATATTATCTGCTGACAAAAGAAACCAAGGATTATGAAAACAATAAATACATCAAAAGAGAACTGCCAACCTCTGATGGCGCATTACAAGTGATGGCACAAAGTGTATCTGCTCTAATTAGCATGAACCTCAGAAGAACTCTGAGTCCATTAAAAACACCATAAATGTAAGGCTTGTACTCTTTCACGAAAAATATTAACCATACTTTTGAACTGAGATTTTCAAACTTACTGATGGGTTCAGTTTATCCACAATCATTTCTAGCAAATTGCTATTGCTAGCCACTCCATCACGTCCATGAAATTAGGACAGATATGATCATCAGCGCGAACGAGTCGAATAAACACCTAAAGATGAACACCTCATCAGAACTCGGAAGACTATATACCTTCTCCTTCCCAGATAAGTAAATGTCACATATATCCCATTAAATTACATATGCAGGAAATATTTGCATTTGTTACTGACCTAAATGATGGATGTGAGATCAACTAGCTGCCCCGAAATGCATCCTGATGAGCCTAAATATTGAAATATTTGGTCAGTCAAAAAAGTAGTATGGAATAGGTGTCCTTACTTGGACATAGTTCATAAGTGACACTGTCTTCCGTAACACAAGGCATACTAATATACTATAAGCTATAAAAAAAGATTAAAACTCTTATTGAGTGAATTTTTGGCAAACTCAGTAAGTTACAAGTCTAGTAAGAAAAAGTAGACTAACTTAGCAAACAATTGACGAATACTGTTTATCTCGCTAAAATACCCATCTAACAATGAACTGGTTTGGTTCCAAGAAAGAAAAGAGTAAATCCATCAGCTGCAATTCCAAGATGACAAATGCAAAATTTGAATACCAAGCCAACTTACATTAGTGATTAATTTCCTGGACTATTAAAATGACGGACACATACCTCCTCATCCTCCACCAAGGTTTTCAGAATAATGCCAACTTCACAAGTAAATACTTCACATGCAATGAACGGAAACCTACATCATGAATGGAGAAGATAATTACAAAAGTTAACATATAAATTTGAAGCTTTTACGATTTCATAAATTACAATGTGTAGACTAATGACTGCTTATAGTCTAGCAGATCTGATCTCTTTTAACGGGTTAAGGATTATACTTGAATGCTCGCTTGATTTCAGCATCCTCTGGTGCTTCCTCAACAATGTAAAGCAGCAACAGCTCTACCTGAGCTCTCTCTCATAAACTGGAAACATAAATAAAAGATAACAAAAATCTATTTTGATCAAATTTGAAATTAATCAGATTGGTTTAACATGAAATGTCGACTACCATAATTAGCTGATTTTTACTATGGGTGAGATTTTGGAATTGAGATGTCAACGCATTATGAAACGGGTACCTGCATGATGTATTAATGGATCACCATTACTATCAAGCTTCTGCTCCTTAAAACATGCTTCAGGAAAACACAAAATGAACCAACAGCTTACTCAAAAAAGAGATCAAGAATTCTTCTTATAGCACCAGAGCTAACCAACTGCTTCTCAGCAATTTCATTATCACTTCTCAACAACACCGCAATGAACTCCACAATCTGAGTACAAATGCAAATTAGAATTAACCATATCAAACAAAGATCTGAGACACTTATGGTTTTAGTATCTCGTCTATATGAATCAAAATTTATGAAAATTGTAATGGCTACCTTGAGGCGATGCTTCCCAAGAGGAGGCTTTAGTTAACCCATACGTGGCAGGTATGAAATTGTAATGGCTACCTTACTATCAGAGCATACATTCAAAAGCTTAAGCAAGTCTCCTGCACATAAACGGATGGACAGAGATATAAAATGCAGTGATGAAACAACAATAAGATCAAATAGAGTGTTTTCCAAAAAGGTAAACCAACCACCAGCCATTCATTCATTATACAGATGTGGTCTCTTGGAATAAGTTGAATGAAACTAGCTAATAATAAGATTAATAAATAAGAAAAATCACAGCAATTCAGTGGTTTAATTCGTCAACAATAACAAGCTAATGAGACTAGTGATATACAAAATTACAATGGCACCACCACACCCAAAATAACTAATTAAGAAGTTCAAAGTTTTTAATTGGATTTGATTGATGAGAAATACCTTATCCATATGGAATTAGAAATCTAGACTGATTCATTATTTAATTGATTGAGATCAATACAAAAATCTATTATTCCAATCAAAGTTTGCACCTTTTTGAGTAATTGATGAAGAAATCTAAAGGAGCCGCCTTTGGCATGTTTTGAGAGAGGGTACAGAAGGCTGTAAATCAAAATTGACATTAGGAAAAAAGTGATGGAGATCATAGAAGATCAATTTGAATCAAAGGAGGAACCTTTACGGGGATTTGTTGATGAATTTGAGTTTTTCCCCAATCGGATAGAAGAACAGAGGAGTTTCTTCTGGGAACTTCACATTGAAAAAGAAGATTGATTCAGGATGCTGTTTCTCAACCCTAATTAACTAATTTTCCTTTTTTACACCCCGTAAAAGTAAAAAAAAATATTTGGGTGGAAAGTAATTTCGAGTTTGACTTTATTCGATCGAGTTTGACTTTATTCGATCGAGTTTGACTCTATCAAATTGCTATCGCGATTTGGAAGAAAAATGAGATGGCTTACTCAGGTTTACAAACAAATTTCCTTAGTTTTTCACTGCTCAGGTTTACAAACAAACTTTGCATTGCATTCCCACACACTAAAATTTCTAACTTCTCTAATTCATTATAGAAATCACATAGCATATTCTCCAGGTTTAATAGTCATGAAAATTATAACTTGGAACTGCAATGGTTTTGCCTCTAAAGAGACTAGGAATTATATGTCTGGTCTTAACAAAATGCTTCATCTTGATATTGTTTTCTTGCAAGAAATGAAAATTAATTCAGATAAAATACTTAGATTCATTAGGCCTCTTGACTTCCCAAACTCTTTCTTCGTTCCCTCAATTGGTAGGGCTAGAGGTATATGCCTCTCATGGAAAGATGACTTTGAGTTAGACATCATATACCATGATAAAAAATATGATACACTGTTTGATTCGCAGTGACCCGGCTAAACCACAATGGCTTTTATCTTGCGTGTATGGTTCACCATATCCACATGAAAGAAAAGCACAATGAAATTTCATTAAGGATATTTGTAATCTTTACAATATATCGGCTCCATGGATCCTCATTGGAGATCTGAACATTACTCTTCATGTGGATGAGAGGGTTATTAATAGCTCAGGATCTAGTTCTTATTCATCTAAAATTGGTCAGACAGTCCATGAAGCTGGTCTAAGTGATTTGGGCTTTCATGGCAATCCATTCACTTGGACAAGAAACAAACATGGCAGAGGGAAAATACGTTCTAGACTTGATATATAGAGCTCTCATGAACTCAGAATGGCTTATCAAATTTCCAGATTCCAGTCTTAAGCATCTTCCTTTCTTAGCTTCTGACCATTGTCTCATACTGTTGGATTTATCACCTAATGATGTTCAGAGTACTAACAATTGGAAATTTTTTGAGTGTTGGTTACGTGATAATTCTTGCAAGGACCAAATTATTTCAGCTTGGTCTAAAGACTTTAATGGGTCTGCTGGTTTTATCCTAGACAAGAAACTGGTTGAAATTTGAAGAAGGTTGTCTATATGGAATAGAGAATCTTTTGGAAGTATACAACATCAGCTGAAAAACTTGCAGCAACAACTCACAGATCTACAACAACCCTTCCATGGAAGCCAAGACAATACGGAAGCAGTGAAAGAAGTAGAGAAGCAAATTGATGAATGGTACCAGCGAGAAGAAGAGTTCTACCGGAAAAAATCCAGAGAAGTTATGTTTCGTGCAACTGAAAGAAATACGAAACACTTTCACCTTCAAGCCAACAAAAGAAGAGCCAGAAACATGATTGAATCCCTAAAAAAGAGAGATGGAAGCTGGTGTACAGGGAGAAAGAATTTGGAGCATCTATTAAATGACTATTTTAAGGAAATTATGTCTACAACTAATCTCACAGATGGAGAGGAACTTCTAAGTTTATTTCCGGCCTGTATCTCTGAAGCAGACAATATGGCTCTTACAAGTATTCCAGATGAAACTGAAATTCTCAACACTTTGAAGATGATGCATCCATGGAAAGCACCGGGTCCGGATGGTTTTCCTCCCTATTTTTTTTCAAGCAAATTGGAGCACAGTTAAAGATGATGTGATCAAAATGGTTAGAAGTTTTTTCATCTATGGCAGAATGCTTAAAAAAAATGAATAGAACAAATCTTTGCTTAATACCAAAATGCAAGCTTCCTCAATCTCCGGGTGACTATAGGCCAATTGCATTATGCAACACAACAGACAAGCTGATTTCGAAGATTCTGGCAACTAGATTGAAGGTGTAGCTCGATAAAATAATCTCTCCCATGCAAGTAGCATACGTTCCAAGTCGACAAATAAGTGATAATATCACTTTGGCACATGAATTGATTCATTGTATGAGAAGGAAAAAAACTAAGCATGGTTTCATGGCTCTAAAGTTGGACATGTCCAAAGCTTTCGATCGTGTGGAGTGGACTTTTTTGGAGAAAGTAATGAAGCACTTGGGTTTCTGCAGTATATGGTGTGAAATGATCCAAGAATGTGTTAGTAATACTGAGATACAAGTTCTTCTAAATGGTACACCGTGCAAGGCGTTTAAACAAACAAGAGGCATGCGGTAAGGCAATTCCATCTCACCGTACTTATTTCTACTCACCATGGAAGTCTTTACTAGAGCACTAGCACATGTTGAACAATAAGGAGAGATCCAAGGAATAAAAATAGCACGAAAAGCTCCTCAAGTTACTCATCTATTATTTGCGGACGACTGCCTATTATTTGCAAGAGTTGGCATGCATAACGTCAATAATCTCCTTCAAGTGATCAACTCCTTTAGTGAAATATCAGGACAACAAATTAATTTTCAAAAGTCAGTTGTTTTCTTCTCTAAACAAATTCATCCTAGGCATTGCAGAATTCTCTTGAGATGACCGAAGATGAATAAAATGGACCTGGAGGAAAAATACCTTGGAATTCCACTTTTCTTAAATCGCAAGAAAACAATTTCTTTTGGTTGTATGGTGGATAAGATGAAGTCAAGACTCACTAGGTGGAAAGGTAAGTTTGTCAACCAAGTAGGTCGATCTGTGCTTGTATCATCAGTGTTGAACACTATGCCATCCCACCATATGTGTATTTTCAAGATACCGGATGCTACTAGAAAAGAAATGAATAGTATTCAATTGCATTTCTGGTGGAATAAGTATGATGGAAAGGGATTAAAAGTAACAGGTTTGCCTAATGTTTGTAAACATAAGCATGAAGGTGGAATGGGCTTTAGAGATCTAAAGTGTTTCAATCAGGCTCTATTAGCAAAGGCGGCATGGAGATTAATTCAAAATGAGAAGCAATTGTAGGAAAAAGCTATGAAGGAGAGATATTTTCCAAACACATCAGCCTTGCATGCTAAGAAAAAGAAAAACAGTACGTGGGCATGGCAGAGTATTCACAGCAACATGGATTTTTTGAGACAATTCAGTTTTTGGATTATTGGAAATGGCAAAAGAATATGCACTTGGACAGACAACTGAATACACAGAAGACATACACCACCAGTACCAGCAGAAGAGTCCCAAAATGCAGAACAATACAACCATGTATGTGATCAAGATACCAGAGCTTGGAAGGTAGAACTTGTACAGAGCCTATTTGTACAGGAGGATGCGAAAAAAATTTTGCAAATGAAAATACAATTTAATTCAGAAGATAGATTAATGTGGACACTGACGCGTAATGGGGTTTTCACTGTGAAATCATCCTACAGTAAACTCGTTGAACTGAAGAATGTCAATATCTCAGTTGATGAGGAATCAGTTAATTAAGTTCTGGAAGAAGCTTTGGGCCATTCCTACTCCGCCAAAAGTAAAGCATTTCTTATGGAAATGTATTACAGATACTGTCCCATCAAGTAAAATAATATCTAGAGTAATGGGCTACTTAGGGGAGCAATGTAAGATGTGCCAGAATGGTATTGAAACAACAAGACACATTATATGGGAATGCTCTTTCTCTAGAGCAGTTTGGACATCTAGACCTGGAGAAAGGAGAAGCATGTTGAATCCATATACAAGCATACAAGACTGGATTAAAAGTTGGTTAGCAATGAGTTTTCACAGCTTGAGGATGACTGGATTGTGAAAATGCAAATACTACCTGGGAGATATGGAAAGAGCGATGCAAATGTGTCTTCGAAGATGTCAAGACAAATCCAGTTGGGGTTATTAGATCAATTGAGTTATTAAATAACTCTACAGGACAAAAAATATTGCAGAAGCACCAAACTAATGTTATTGCCACTAACAATGAGTCATCTGTTATCAAATGGATGCCCCCATCTTCACCTTATTACTCAATATGCTGTGATGCGTATTTTAAAACTGTTAATAATGTAAGATATTCAGGATAGGGACTTATATGTCGTGATTTTGCAGGACAATTCGTCCGAGCTGAATGCGCCTATGCCAATGGACTCTTGAATGCGGAGGAAACTGAATGCAAGTGGCTGATTCAGGCTATGCATGCTGCTGAAAATTAAGAACTACAGATGGTGTGCTTTGAGTTGGATGCGAAGTTGGTCATCAATGTTGTAAATGGTTATCTACAAGCAGTCGCATGGCATAATCAAGTTCTAATTTTAGAGATAATATCAATTTTAGAAAGACACCCATTATGGTTTTGCAAGTTTTTAAGTAGAAAATTAAATAAGCCAGCTGACAAATTGGCTAGGAACACGAGAAGTCTTAGAGTTTCTCATGTTTGGCATGCTTATCCTCCACCTTTCATTGCTTCTGTAATCTTGGAGGAGGCAGAAAACTATGTTTACACTTCCTATTAATCTTATTATTTCGTCTTTTGCATAAAAAAAAGACTTTGAAGAAAAATGAACTTTATTTTAACTTGAGAATAATAAAACTTACGAATCTACCTACCGGGCTCAATGTCTTGAAAAAATAATTTGAAAGAAGTATATAGAAGTTTCGTAACACATTCAATATTTCACGAAGTAACTAAATTATTCATCGGTGAAGTAGAGCCACCAGTGAGTATAATATAATGAATATAAGGATTTCGGATTCAATTGTACTGTAAACATTAATTGGTCATGGACAAACCTAACAAACCCATGATAGAGTAGAAAATAACTAAGTATGTTAAGCAAGATAATTTGAAGCTGCTTTATTTTAAGCAACCATGGAGGCAAGACAAAAACATTGATATATTATTTATCTGTCTATGTGGTAAGGGAGCGTGTACCAACATTACAAGTTTCAGAACTGAAAATGCATCTGAACTTTTTTTTATCACGAGTTTTAAAAATTAATGAAAATTAACAAAAAAATAAAAATTGAATCATTAATTAAAATCAGGTATATAAAGACTATTTAGGTACCAATACTACTAACTTAGACTATAAGTTTTTGTGAGGATCAAATTCCCACACAAAAAAAAATCAAATTCTTTTTGTATAAGTTATGCCACAACAAACTTAATTTAAACGGATCCCTCCGAATTCTAGTTGTTCCTTGTGTCAGAATGACTTTAAAACTATGCACCATTTGTTTTTCAATTTCAACAATATTGCTCCCATTTGGAATATATTATATAAAATGATGGGAAAGCTTCTTAAAACAATTGTGTTTTATGGATATAACTGTTAGTGGTATTAGCTGGAATTATATTATTCCGCAGGTACTTTGGTGTTTATGGAATAGTAGAAAACGGTGGATTCATGAAAAGGAAAGGTTTGTTTATTTTAAAATTCTTGTCTTGGCAATAAGGATAGCTAGAACAAAATTAGTTCACTGCTATACATATGTATACGTGAGATATTCGTTAAGTGTACCCATCCCACGAATGGTTTTCATAAGTTAAATACAAATGGTGCGTCTTCTAACAGTTTTTTTTTGCAGGGATGGGGGTGGTTCTTTTGTGGCAGGTTTTGCTAAATATATTTGTCATAATGAAAGCAACGGGTGGCTGTTCGTGATGGCCTTCACCTTGTTGTGTAGTTCCATTGTATGCGATCCAACTATGCATGTAAATTTCTACTTTGTGGCATCTTGGAGGTTTAGTTCATGACATTGGAGATTTGAAGATGAAGTTTGAAGATATTTTCTTTGAACATCATTATGGAGAGGACAATTTTGTGGCTGATACTTTGTAAGAAGGCGTTTGAAAGGCATTTAGAGAGAGATTGATTCAATTTTCCATCAAAATTCATTATTAAACTTGTAACTAACATTCATGGTGTTTCTTATCCTAAAATGATCGGAGTTAGTTAGTCTTTTATTTTCGGTCATGTTAAGAAAGACTATTAATGTAACCTAAAATTGTAAAAAGGGATAAATACATATTATTACTACTAATCAATTTTGTTGAGAATGATTCGACCCAATCTGAAATCCAGGAAATAAACTAGGTTTTAACATAGGAAACCATAAAATAGTCATTCTTCTTCATTCATTTATATATAAAAACAAAGATGACAAAACTTAATAATGTATGTACTTACTATTTAAAGTCCAAATCGGACAATTGGTGATATAAGCCTTTGTAGTGAACAAAACCTTACTAAGTACCGAAAAACTGATGCAATATCAAAGATTGTATGATGTTTATATATTTTTTTTCAAAATTTTCAATGAAATATCACACTCCTATGTTTATTGTTTTTAAAGATGAGACACCTTTCATAATTAAGTGGTGTTAGTGCACGGGTTTTTCGGTACTTGGTAGGTTTAACGAAAAAAATTAATTAAAAGAATTTGCACTCATTATACATGAAATGGTCAACACATTAATAAAGAAATAAATTTCTCTTTTATGAAAAACATCATAACTTTTAAAAACCATTTCAATGGGGATGATAAATTTGCTTTAAAACATATATTCTTAGAATGAACTCGTCCAAAATCGCTCCCTCATAAGAGCTGTTTTTTTGTTGTTGTTAAAATCCATGTTTTTCGTGCAAAACCCACCATTCTTAACTATAGCTATTCGTTCTTATGTTTAGGATATAGTTTAGGAGGTGTCTAAACGACGATATGTTTAGAAATAATATTTTTAAATTTGTTAATGATGGTATATATTGCAACATTTCCTTGTTGCTGAATTTTATTTGGAATTATATGGTCACACTTACACTCTCCTACAAATATATTAATAATAGATGCTCAAGCAGCTGGGTTCACCCACTATGTTTTTCACCCTTGGTGCTGCGGATTTACAATGGCCTGAACTCTACGCCATTCTTGACCCGGAAAACGGATTGGGAAGTCTGGATCCCATGGAAATAAGGCGAGAAATGGGAATACTTTTGAATGAAAACACATTAGTCGGGTTCTTGGTTTTTGCAGAAAATGGTAGATGTTTTTTACAATGAATATTTGAAGAAGGAATTTTGTGTAGTCGACCACTGGTATAAATATGAATGGCAGAACAGAGGAAGTGGGCATGTGCACGGCTTCTTGTGGCTCAAGGATAGACCGGCTTTTTCTGATATTGGGACAGATGAGGCAGTACAGAAGTTGATGTGTGATTACTTTGACAAGCACATATGCACGACAAACCCCGATCCAGCTTTCACAATCAACATACAAGACCATCGTGTGCAAAAAAGATTACTTTGGGATCAAATGTCGAAGATGATGACACTAAATACGCTTCTCTTGTTAACTTTGTGCTGCGACACACAAATGTGGAACTTATTGCCTAGGAAAAAGTAAAATAACAAAGAAACAGGTTTGTCTTCATAGTTACGAAACCCCTGTTTTTTTGTGGTTTTTGCTTCTAGGTAGGGTAGTTTGAGCCTTCGTTCTGGAAGATTTAACCGTTACAACTTTTGGAAAGATTTTCATTTCGCACAGCTTGAATTACATTCCAATTGACCATATGTGCAGGGTTGTCGATTCAGATTTCCAAAGAGAGATGTCAGATGATTCTAAGATTGTCACGAAACCGCCGAACAATAACATGTATGATTCGTTGGTCGTAAAAACAACACACGGGTGAATTCTCACAACCGAGCGGTTCTACAAATATGGAGAATGAGTATCGATTGGTCTGCTGTAACGACCATATATTCTGTTACTCAATACATTGGTAAGTATGCAGCAAAGTATGAACCTGCTTCAAAGAATTTCGTTGATACTTTTGCGTGGGATTGTGGATGATAAGTTGCGACCTTGTCTCGATTCCACATATGCAATCAAACGGCCGTTCATGAAAAGCGCATCAGAGAGGGATATATCCGCGCAAGAAGTTTGCCACCTATTGATGGGTTGGTATTTGACAGAATCATCAATATAGGTAGTGCTCCTGAACCTAAGTGATTATTCTCCTCGCAGCTGCGGTGGAAGCGACATGTTGACACCGGAGAACATGGGTTAACCTAAGTAAGGTACATGCATGTCTAAGTTCATTCTCGATGACCTTGTGGTCTCCATTTATAGTTCTTCTAATCTAACTTAGGTATCTAACCAAAATATGATTTTATACTATTGAATAAAGTTTAATGAAAATTAATTATGTATAATGAACACAATTAACACCTATATACATGAAACAATCAAGACATTGTCAACGAATAAATTTCTCTTTTATGAAAAATATCATGACTATTAAAAACAATTTCAATAAGGATAATAAATGAAAAATATTATAACTTTTTTGTTGTTGTTAAATTCCATATTTTTCGTGTGAAACTCATCATTCTTAAAAAAAAAAAGTTATTTGTTGTCGTGTTTAGGACATAGTTTGGAGGTGTCTAAATAGCCGATCGGTTTAGTAAGACTATATTTAAATCTGAAAGTGGTGTTATATATTTGAACATTTCATTGCTTCTGAATTTTATTTGGAATAACATGATAACCTCCACTCTCTTACAAATGTATTACTCAAATATGAAAAGACGATGGTATCGAGTATGCCACAAATATTTTGGACCTTGTATAATCTTTTTAATCTTGTAAAGATCAAAGACTATCTTAAACAATCTAATCAAACGTACAAAAATAATTTAATCATAATAAAGATAATTATAATACGGAAATAAAGTAAAGCACACATCAGAGTTTTGTTAACAAGGAAAAATACAATCTTGTAGAATAACTCTGGGACCTAGTCCAGTTTTAAAATTCTCAATGAATTAATCCGCTACACAAAAATCATACCCCAACTTCGTGTAATTGAGACCAAGCAATCTAAAATCTTAGTTACTCAGCTTCAACGATATTCTTCTTTTGAAACATCTAGTAGAACTTCAATTCCCAATAGACTTTAGAATACTAGATGTCTAAGCAGAACAATTGTTCTCTTTAGGACTAGATCTTGTAGATCTTCTTAATGATTATCAAAAAGTTCTGCTACTAATCTTTCAACTGGTAAGACAAGATTCCCAGAGTATGAACAACAATGCCAATTATTATACACAGGCCTAGAACAATAAGAATGTTGTACACTAAAACAAACAAATAAACAAACAAGAAAATCCACCTCACTAACATATGATATTAAGAAAGATTCTAATACTAAGTAACTTCAAGTATGAACAACAAGAAGCCCTGAACATTGAGGATTTATGGAACAACATAGACTAACTACCTCCTGTGGAACCATACGAATAATCAAACACTATAGGACCCTAACCTAATGATGTGATTGTAGAAGTGGTAAATATAAATTCGTACACTCTGACTTATTAAGATTGGTTTTAGACCTAAAAATTGATTCTAGACTAGTCAAAATTAAGACGACAAAAATGGACATCCCATCTGATATTTCAACTCGGTAATATATTACAATAAAATCCGTCATTTTTTTGGTCTATGATAAGCATTTTATTAATTAAATATACACAAATAAGGAGTCATTTAGAAATTCCCCGTTCATTTTGTTACGAAGCCAAATTTTGACGAGCAGGGAAAAATGATCATTCTGTTGTTGCAGTGGAAATCGAAAATAATAACACAAACATTAGCAATCTGTAAGTAAGCGGTTAAGTCGTTAACTACCTAGTCTTTACCAACCAATTAATGACATACAACATCTGGAATGCTTGACACATCCTTAAGCTCTGGATATAAGTTTTGTAATACCTTAATTATATATTTTTTTTAAAACCTTAATTATAGTACGTGCAATTTCAAGAACCAAGATTCGATTTAGTTTTTAATTGATGTATAGCCTCCTTAAACTAGTGTTTTATTTTCATGTTTCGAAGCTACCAGTTTTTACTAAAGTTGGTACTTGAAAACAAATTGGAAAGCGAATTTCTGACAAATTAAATGCTAGTTTTAAAAAAATAAGGCAGTGACTAATACAACCTACACTTAAGTTATTTACAACCCTTAGAAAATATTATATAACCGCAATGATATGAGTAAACCAAACTCACCTTCATCATATTCTTTGTTTCAATTTGTTTATTTTTGACCTTACTTCCACAAACCCTGAATCTTATTCTCTGTAGTTTTCTTATTCATTTTAATCAAACAACTATAGGTTTTATTACTATTTAGGGATTTTATCTGGATAAAAACCCTTTTACATTATTAGATTTTAGTTGAAACCCCCCACCCACCCACCACCACCACCACCACCACCACCACCCCACCCCCCAAAAAAAAAAAAAAAAAAAAAAAACAAAACAAAAACAAAAAAAAAAAAGGTTAAGAAACCAGTTAGGCTATAATCGATGATTTTGAAGATTGTTACTGCCGTAAAAGTAATAATGGGTAGATCTTGATGAGACTCAAACCAAATACCATTAGCTAGGTTAAGAAGTTTGCCACCTATTGATGGGTTGGCATTTGACAGAATCATCAATATAGGTAGTGCTCCTGAACCTAAGTGATTATTCTCCTCGCAGCTGCGGTGGAAGCGACATGTTGACACCGGAGAACATGGGTTAACCTAAGTGAGGTACATGCATGTCTAAGTTCATTCTCGATGACCTTGTGGTCTCCATTTATAGTTCTTCTAATCTAACTTAGGTATCTAACCAAAATATGATTTTATACTATTGAATAAAGTTTAATGAAAATTAATTATGTATAATTAACACAATTAACACCTATATACATGAAACAATCAAGACATTGTCAACGAATAAATTTCTCTTTTATGAAAAATTTCATGACTATTAAAAACAATTTCAATAAGGATAATAAATGAAAAATATTATAACTTTTTTTTGTTGTTAAATTCCATATTTTTCGTGTGAAACTCATCATTCTTAAAAAAAAAAGTTATTTGTTGTCGTGTTTAGGACATAGTTTGGAGGTGTCTAAATAGCCGATCAGTTTAGTAAGACTATATTTAAATCTGAAAGTGGTGTTATATATTTGAACATTTCATTGCTTCTGAATTTTATTTGGAATAACATGATAACCTCCACTCTCTTACAAATGTATTACTCAAATATGAAAAGACGATGGTATCGAGTATACCACAAATATTTTGGACCTTGTATAATCTTTTTAATCTTGTAAAGATCAAAGACTATCTTAAACAATCTAATCAAACGTACAAAAATAATTTAATCATAATAAAGATAATTATAATACGGAAATAAAGTAAAGCACACATCAGAGTTTTGTTAACAAGGAAAAATACAATCTTGTAGAATAACTCACGGGACCTAGTCCAGCTTTTAAAATTCTCAATGAATTAATCCGCTACACAAAAATCATACCCCCAACTTCGTGTAATTGAGACCAAGCAATCTAAAATCTTAGTTACTCACTAACGATATTCTTCTTTTGAAACATCTAGTAGAACTTCAATTCCCAATAGACTTTAGAATACTAGATGTCTAAGCAGAACAATTGTTCTCTTTAGGACTAGATCTTGTAGATCTTCTTAATGATTATCAAAAATTTCTGCTACTAATCTTTCAACTGGTAAGACAAGATTCC
Source organism: Papaver armeniacum (assembly GCA_023531295.1). Lineage (NCBI taxonomy): Eukaryota > Viridiplantae > Streptophyta > Magnoliopsida > Ranunculales > Papaveraceae > Papaver > Papaver armeniacum. The sequence continues at coordinate 193,479 of JAJJWW010018711.1, read as the reverse complement.
CAGAGTATGAACAACAACGCAAATTATTATACACAGGCCTAGAACAATAAGAATGTTGTACACTAAAACAAACAAATAAACAAACAAGAAAATCCACCTCACTAACATATGATATTAAGAAAGATTCTAATACTAAGTAACTTCAAGTATGAACAACAAGAAGCCCTGAACATTGAGGATTTATGGAACAACGTAGACTAACTACCTCCTGTGGAACCATACGAATAATCAAACACTATAGGACCCTAACCTAATGATGTGATTGTAGAAGTGGTAAATATAAATTCGTACACTCTGACTTATTAAGATTGGTTTTAGACCTAAAAATTGATTCTAGACTAGTCAAAATTAAGACGACAAAAATGGACATCCCATCTGATATTTCAACTCGTAATATATTACAATAAAATCCGTCATTTTTTTGGTCTAAGATAAGCATTTTATTAATTCAATATACACAAATAAGGAGTCATTTAGAAATTACCCGTTCATTTTGTTACGAAGCCAAATTTTGACGAGCAGGGAAAAATGATCATTCTGTTGTTGCAGTGGAAATCGAAAATAATGACACAAACATTAGCAATCTGTAAGTAAGTGGTTAAGTCGTTAACTACCTAGTCTTTACCAACCAATTAATGACATACAACATCTGGAATGCTTGACAAATCCTTAAGCTCTGGATATAAGTTTTGTAATACCTTAATTATATATTTTTTTAAAACCTTAATTATAGTACGTGCAATTTCAAGAACCAAGATTCGATTTAGTTTTTAATTGATGTGTAGCCTCCTTAAACTAGTGTTTTATTTTCATGTTTCAAGCTACCGTTTTTACTAAAGTTGGTACTTGAAAACAAATTGGAAAGCGAATTTCTGACAAATTAAATGCTAGTTTTAAAAAAATAAGGCAGTGACTAATACAACCTACACTTAAGTTATTTACAACCCTTAGAAAATATTATATAACCGCAATGATATGAGTAAACCAAACTCACCTTCATCATATTCTTTGTTTCAATTTGTTTATTTTTGACCTTACTTCCACAAACCCTGAATCTTATTCTTTGTAGTTTTCTTATTCATTTTAATCAAACAACTATAGGTTTTATTACTATTTAGGGATTTTATCTGGATAAAAACCCTTTTACATTATTAGATTTTAGTTGAACCCTCCACCACCACCCACACCCCCACCCCAAAACAAAAAAAAGGTTAAGAAACCCGGTTAGGCTATAATCGATGATTTTGAAGATTGTTACTTTTAATATAAAAGTAATAATGGGTAGATCTTGATGAGACTCAAACCAAATACCATTAGCTAGTAACTACCCACTGTATTTTCAATCAGACTTAAAAGGAAAAGATGATTGATTAATGATTCATAGAATACCCAAGGACTATGTACTATACGTAAAGCATAACTTTGTCGCCCAAATTAATTTATGTTGTTAATTCAAAGGACTTAGTGATCAACGACAACGCTTCAGATTTATGTTCATGTAACCATTGTCGGGTGTTGTTGAGAGAAGATTGTGAAGGTCGGTTTTGTTTACCCACTTCAATAAGGTTTATGATATTTTGAAAAGGTTGTATTTAACATTAGTGTAGGTCACATTTAGTCATTGTCAAAACTAATAACATGTTATTATTTTTGAAAGAGTTTTCTTTCCAAAAATATTTTGGAGGGGCCATGTAATATAAACTTATAAGGATCAAATGCATCAATATTCCTACATAATTGTTGTAATCTTGGGGTGGCCATGGCCATCCCAAAGTTGTATATGGTTCTGCCACTACTCATGTGTAGATTAAAGTGTGGCAATGGAGATTGCATGAAAACCCGATCTAGTCGACGTAAAATAAGCATATGTTCTCGGCCCTAGCACTAGATAGGATCAACATTTTTGCAAATCTAACATCACCTTTGACACCTTAATTTGTGGAGATTTTTTGAATCCTGTGTTTGCAGCCGAGCTCGGCCAACTTTTTCCTTCTAGTTAAGAAGAAAAATAGGATTTGGAGCTCCATATACTTGATGATGAATTAAGAAATCATAAGAAATCGAATGAGTATAGTTGAAGACATGTATACAAAGATGAGATTAGCAGATCACGAAATAAAATTTTACATCTTCTTTGCCTAAATTAAAATATCATGGTGGGCGCCACATCATGTTGGGGGATTTGGGTGCACAAGTTTGGTATCCACAAATGGAGAATGACAAATGGACATTTGCATTGAACCATACACAAGTTATGCTTATGCATGAGATAAAGTAGATAAGTAATCTAAAATGAAAATAGAGCTACATCCTAGAAGGTAATATTTGAAGATACAAGAGGTAATTGTTTGATCTGTAAAAGATTTTTTACCTCAAACAAGAAATCTGATGATGATTAAGTTGATGATCGAGTCGCAACCTTTCTCTTCACGTGAACAGTATTTGGGGGGGGGTACCTGCAAAAAACCCTCTTATGCTTAAGTTAGCTAGAGTTTTTCACATAAAATTGTGTAGAGAAGATTCCTTACCTTTCAGGGTTGTGAACCCATGTATTTATATGTTTCAGACTAGGGTTTAACCCTAATTTCAAGATAAATTGACCTAAGTTAACTTGCACGGCAAGTGTCTTGGAACATTCCAGAACATCCCCTGTGTGACTTGGCCATCAAGTATTCCAAACATTTCCGGAATATTCCTCTATGATTATGGAATTAACCAAACAAAAAGGTGCAAAGGGTTGGCCCAAGAAAATGGGTGCGAAATGCCGAGCCCAAGAAGAATAGTGCGCTCAAGCCCACAGTGGCGCATATAAATCCGTAAGTCCAACTGCATGGGTGGAAACATCTTAGCCAAAATAATAGGCTAGCTTGTAACTTGGCTTGGCTCGGCTCGCTCAAGACTCGGTCTGGCTTGGCTCAGCTGGGTTGCATTTATCCTGCAGTGTAAAGGAGTGGGGCGCATACATTCGAGGATGAACGACAAGTGGTCCAGCCGCATATGCATAGGAACCTAACCAGCAGCAGCCGGACTTGACCGCCGAAAATTGCCGCCGGACCACGTCGCCGGGAAAGGCCGTCGGGACAGGTCACCGGCAGTTGTTGCCTTACGTCACGGTGACGCAATGCCGCTGATGTCATGATGGCGCAACGTTTGATGACGTCCCGTTGACGTATGTTGCTACCGATGTCATGCTGACGTACATAACGGCGTTATGACGGAGTGACAACAAAACTGCATGACTATCTACTTTCGTGCTTTAGATCGTTGTTTTTCGTCTCGACTGTTTTGGTCGTAACTTCTTCGTCCGAACTCGGATTGACCTCATTCTTTCGCAGTTCTCTTCATAATTGAATTCTATTCTTGATGGTGATAAGAAATCCTGAATTTGGATGAGTTGAACTTGGTCTTCTAGTCCTTCTTATGTTTTCGACCTCTTTTGCTCCTTTTCGTCGCACTTCTTCCCCTTCTTTCGGCTTTAGACACTTGGATATTTGGAGAACTTCACTTTATAGCCCTTTTCACTCTTCTTAGGATGATTCACCTGATTTGACACATAAACTATAAAATAATCATAATAACAAGTAATATGCAAGAATTATAGCTAAAACACGTATGGAATTGACATTCTAAACATGTAAATTAAGCACTTATCAAATTCCCCCACACTTAGATTTTGCTAGTCCTCGAGAAAACTACCTAAAATACAACAACTCCATGTCGTCGAGGATACGGATGCACTTAGCAAATGCAACATGCCTTTAAACCACTAGGTGTCCCTAGTGGACGAGTTATAGTCTCGTGAGGGCTTACGAGAGGTATACCCACAAAACCTACTCCAACTTCAAAGCGTTCCAGCTTCCCAAGCATCCAAAGAGCTATGAGGACATAGAGTTTCTACATGCTAGTAATAAGAAGTTAGAAATACCAAAGAACATATTCTCATTCTTAAATGTTGAGTGAGAAATAACCATTAGAGGTGTCAAAAAGGCCAGGCTAGATCGGGGCTCCGGTCCGCCCCTTTGGCTCATTACTAAAACAGACCTGTGCCCTGGCCCAGATGGGCTGTGATTTTCTGCTTGTTAGACTGTTAAGGCCTGACCTGCTTTAGCCTGGGCCTGTGTAAGCCTGTCAGCCTGGCCTGATATAGCCCGTATAACGTTAGATGTTAGTTTTTACTTAGCCAAAACATATTCAAAGGGTCAGGTTCGATCCCATGTTATGTAAAGATAATAGAACATTATACCGCTGAACTAGATGACTATGTGTGCTTAATGGACACATTCAAATGTTTTTCTATGCAATAATTATTACTTACCAAGAAAATTATTCAAGCTAGCTATGATTACGGGATTTTATAAAGTATGGAAGATATGTATAAAAACGTAAATGGGGTACATGATTTGGCGAGAGTTTTTAGCTTCATAATTATTCAAAATTTCCCATTATATATTCATTGATTATTCCCATTTTGTATTATGTTCCTTCCTATTTAGTATTTCCTCTATTTACTTATATTCCATAAACATTACATATTTCCTGATATAAAATTTTCTGAAGTTTGCTAAAATTCTCCAGGAACAAGTGTAATTAATTTCGGAAATAATCATTAATTTCACAATAATTCTATTTACAGTAATTTATTACTAGTGTATTATCTTTCTATATATAACACGTGAAAATGGTTGTGTTTATGTCACTGCACAATTTAACCATGATTTGGCATTAGCTCAATTGGCTTCGAGCATAGCAAATGAGGCTGTGCTACCAACTTTGAACCCACTGCCTCGTTTTATTTTTGTGATATTAAAATAACATACGAAGAATACAGATTAGCATGGGCCTGGTCCGGCCTGGCCAAATAAAAAACAGACTAGGCTCGAGGCCCAGTGGGCTCGGTTGAAATCATTGCGGTGTCAAGCCTGTTTAGTAATCAGGCCGATCCAGGCCAGGCTAGGCCGACCAAAACCAGGACAGACCGGCCCAGCCTGTTTGACACCTCTAATAACCACACCATAACGAGAGAACGCGTGTTTGAGAGCGATCAATAAGCATTTCACCTCGACTTCTGCCTCACTTAAAAGGATTTTATGATAATTGCACTCAATAAGACAACTTTTTTATGGGTCTCACATATGTGCAGTAGGAATGAAGAGAGAAATCCTACACACGTTGAATGGTGGGAAGGAAACCTTCCAAATTATTTCTCGGAGACTCCACAAAATTGTGGAAAATAAAGATATTTTTCTGATGATCTCTAAGAAAGGAAATCAACCATTATTATTGAGGATGAGAGTACTTACCACCTTCACATCTGATTGCAATGATGATAACACCACTCTCACAGCATCCAATAGAAACGTAGTCTTCCTTCGACTCGCCTTCTTCATCTTCGGTCTTCAACTATTGATGATAAACTCTTGAACTTCATAAAACTTCAACAATTGTAACTCTTTTCCTCTATTCCTTGTTGCTTGAAACTTCCTTATAGATTTTTCTTCCCTATGGCCTTATTGAACAAATAACAACCTAAATGCAAATCTTTTTGTATTTTGTATTTTTTCTCTTTTTTTTTTTTTAAACAAAAAGGTTGCAACTACAAAGATAATAACGAAATTAAAATAACATGGCCATGAAAGAAGTACTTTACCACTTTGATCTTCACAACTTGTATTGTCTTTGTATCATAAACTTCAATAACTCCCATCTTTTAATTTTCTTCGCTCTTGTAAATAAGTCTTCATACTTAGATATAGAATTCCGCTCATATGTAAATCTTCAACATGTATATAAAAATCTACTCATTGTATGTTGCTTTACTTGGATATTAAATTTCGCTCTTACTCGTATTGTTGCTTGTAAACCTCAAACGTCTTCAAATTTCCTTGTAGATTTTGATGTCGCTCCACTTGTTGATGATGATGGTGTTTCTATGGACCTGTTGTTGGCGAGAGAGAATGGTGCTAACTGCAAATCAAACTACAAGAAGATGGTTTTCATCTATAGACATCACCCTCATGATTGAAAAAATTAGCACTCAAGAGATCAAAAAGTAGTGCTTCTATTGGTGGGAGGTTGGGTAGCTCACCATTCTACCCGGAATTAATGTACGGTGACACACACTCAAAAGAAAGCTCTTTAGTCAACTACAAAGAAAATTTGGTTTGGTGCCTCTGTTGATTTGAAAATAGGTAGTCTCCACTAATGATTGATCGAAACTCTAATAATGCATTTCTCCCTCGCTCCCTAATTTGCATCACCGACATGATTGAATCCATTATTTAACACTCTAACAAGCAAGAAATCCAACGTAGTTCCATAACACTACCAAGTTCAGTTATGTCGGTCAGAATTCTCTATGTAAACATACCTAGAAATATGCTAGTGACTCTAAAATCTCTACAAGTTGGAGGTTTTATGCAATTGTTTTGAAAAACTCTATATGCAAAATATCCAAACACTCCCCCACACTTAAACTCTACATTGTCCTCAATGTAATTGACTCGTCCTAAGTAAAATTCAGTGGGAAATCCTAATATGATATGCAAAAGAAGAAAACTAAAAACAAAATGATAAAAAATACAAAACCTATGGGTTGCCTCCCATTCAACGCTTAGTTTAACGTCCTCAGCCTGACCTTTTCGTTATCGGCCGTACACCAACAATCTGAAAATGTGGTAGTCCATTCGGACAAACAATCTGCAATTCTAATAACAAACTTCATGAAAACATTAGCACAAAATATAAATATAGAAGCTATCACTTTATTGAAGTTTCCCCACACTTAGTCCTTTCTACACTCGGAAGTGGATAGAGAACATACTACACCAAAACATCCGATTTGGGACGGATATATGTGTTGCAATGAATTTCACCAACGCTTATATCCGTTGGAAATATGGCGTAGCAAATTTGTGTGCAACGCGTAAATCCGTTGGTTAAATTAATTTGTGCAACGCATAAAAACGTTGGTCACCCGCTTACCAACGTTTTTGAGCAACGGGATTCATTAATTTGTGCAACGCTTACAATAATTTAGGCAACGTACTACTCTAATTTGAGCAACACTTATATACGTTGCAAACCCATTTACAGATACAAAAAAAATTAAATTCGGACGATAGTTCCAGGTAAAAAAAAAAATCCGACTATAATTCCGGCAGATATCTCATTTTTCATATGGAAAGAATCTCATAAGCACATCATTATTCATCATCACAATCCATCAAGATACATTCATATATATCAGCTTCTAACAGATGAACTATAATAAACCATACAATTATTTGGTTGATTCAAAGATAAATACCAACTTTGGTCAAGAATCCAAGTTTCTGAATTTGGAAATATGAAAGTTAGTTCATAAGAATACCTTCAGTTGTTTACATATATTGTATAATGAGAAGTACCAATGGTGGAAGAGCATTAATATCAATCCTGCAGAGTACAAGACAGAATTATAATCCAACTGAAGTTGATACATAAGCCTCATAGTTATTGACAAAACCAAAATGTTGACACTTCAGTTCATGACATCAAAATAAACCTCAACAGAAAAATTACTTAGTAAACAATGTTTGTCTTTGGGTAAAATTTAATGTGTTAATGGTAGATAACACAGAACTAGAGGGTACTATTGGCACCTTATATAGAAACATGACCTGCAATTATTGCCTTCCATCATCGACTGCGTGCATCTGAACAAGTATAAAAGAGAAACAAGCTTTGTTAATTACAACGACGTATATAGGAATTAGTAAATGTTCAGATTCCTAGAGTAATTAAGTAGTGGTGGTCATCTACATAGTTAACAAGAAGAATATCGTAAAGATGAATAATTAACAATACTAGCTTGAGTAAAAAAAAAACACAATTCACGTGCAAAACAATTTCACCCAACCTACAAACATCCATAGAAATAATTGTATATCAAGAAACGAACCTGCTTAGCTAGAGTGCAATCATGATCTGGTGAATTCAGGATTTCATAGTAGAACACTGAGAAGTTAAGAGCAAGTCCAAGCCTTATTGGGTGAGTAGGATTCAATTCAGCAAAAGCAATATCCTACACCAGCAACAAAAAAAATGAGACCGGGATATAAACCACTTTAAAAAAGAGAGGCAGATCCTACTTTACATACAGTTTTTAAAAATACAGAGCGACCCCCAACTGATTGCTGACTAACGCATGCAATGATCTGACTGACATTATCGGGGGACGCATCAGATATGCACTGCAACATAATCAGAGGGCTGTTTCACCAATGTGGTTTTACTTTTTTCGCTTACATTTTTGTTTTATTCTTCGGTTCCCATACAAACCTGGGACCAATTAACCAGAGAAATGAAAATATTGTACGCCATCATTTATTAATAAAGATAAATGTCAAACAAATGCAACCACATAAAATGATTTACCTTTCAAGTTTTCTCTCTAAAGCCATTCGAAGATAAGTTAGCTCGATTCCAATGTTTGAGCGGATCACAACCTGGTTGAATTTAAAGTGTCCCATTTTTGTATTTCTGAACAAGTGCATCATTTATTTGTTTTTCCTTTTTGATCCTATCTTGTATATCTTTACTTAGAGACTTTCCAAGTTGGATATCATCAATACCAATCGAGAACCCATGGTTCCCAATCCAAAGGAGCAATCGCAAGAAAGAAAGGAATTTAGTACAACGTACACGCGTACGAAATGGATAATAGTACTTGCAAAGAATCAACTACTGTGATATTTGGCTTGCAGTGAGAGGCTAAGATTATTATATTTTAATCAAATAGGGCAAGGATATCATTGACAATACATAGTAAAACTGTGCACAAGTTATTTCGCGAAATAGATTGCCTCACTGATCTAGTGAACCACACCTTATCATAAGCCTAAAGGTTCATGAAAGATTATTACCTCAACTTTGCTAGAAGGTTCATACAAGCAGCAATATGTGCATTGTAATCTTTAAGAAGAACAAAAAAAAATCCTCCATTTCCTGGAGGTGAATTCACAGTGAAAGAAATCCTTGGAAGTTTATAAAATCAACAAAACAAAAACATAGTTGCACGACATAAGCTTTTCCATCCAATCCCACGATAGGAAGAGAAGATCTCAAAGTGCCCATTCAAGAACAGCAAACAGGAAACATATGTGGTACACACTACACAAGACATATGATTGATTCAAGAAATTAAACCAAAGGAGGAGCAAGCTTGTATAAAAAAGTGATAATCTCCGTAAAACGGTTTGCGTATATGTTGAAATACTTAACTTTGATGGGTATAACTAATATAAGCCAATGTATGTACACCCAATCACCGCCTACCAATCCCAGACATAGTTGAAGGTGTTCCGTGTCACTTGTTTAACCAGAAACTCCATTTTAAGATTTTAAATAGGTGGAGCTTTGTAAGATGTGGGAGTTCTCATGCTAGTGACATCTTTTTATACAACATGATTCCTTAAAATATAATCCCTTAATGCTTAACAGTGCTACTTGACACAAACCAATACGAAACCTAATCCATCCAAACTAAATATGTCACTTGCAATATATCACATGACGATAAATGTTGCAGAAGACAAATAAAAAAGAAGAAATAAAATATGCAGATTTAGCAATAATTTAGATATGAGGAGGTAAAGGAACCCACCTAAAGTAGCTTTACCAACTTGCCCACAAATGAGTTCACTCTTCTAAATAATAGACAAATCCTTCTTTAGAGCATGATGTTTATTTGCCCTTTAGTAAGATTTATTCGCAACAGTAAGATTCACATAGACCCTCATCTGAGCATGAGGGCGAATTAGAACGCTGAATAGTTGTTTCCCAGTCCAAAGCTCTACTGGTTGTGGTCCTGTGGACAACCAATTTCATTTCAATTAGTCAAAACTGACGTATGTAAAAACAACTAACGACATAAAACAAAGTGCAATTTACACACACTTTTGCATAATAGCAAGTGTTTTTTTTTCTTTGTGTCGTCCGATAAAGAAGCCAAATTTTGATAGATATCTAACCAATTTAAGGATATATGCAAGACCACAATAAAAAGTCCATGCAAGACTACTTGCATCTAGGCTAACAACATTTTACATGCCAATTTTTTATTTGCAAGAAACCGAGTCGAGTAGATCCCAATTATTCTCGTAAAAAGGTAGCTCGCATTCACCTTTGCATCCATTTGAACTAAATACTCATGGATCTCTTAATTCAAAGATGCAATGAATAGAAGCAACCTTTGTTTCTAACTTATATATGACAAAAGGCAATTCCAAGAATAGTAGAAATACCATCAAAACTGCCCAAAGATCATCTTTAAAATAATCCGGCACGATCCTCCACTTAGCGAAGTTAACTGGAACATGAATTCTGATTGGATCTTCTGCCCTAGTAGAGAATTTGCAAGCATAATCTCCCACATAATAAAGTGTAAGAACTAGGGTAAAAAAATGAGGGTGCCCAAGTACAAAACCAGAGAGGCTTTCAGAGTTTTGGATGGATACTGGTGAACATATACACAATTCTATATCCAATGAAAGGGAGATACTCTCTTCAGCATAAATTCTTAACCCAAATTGTACATAGATACCAAAGAATCAATTGTCGCAATTGGTCCGACTATGAATTCAATGTTTGTTTGGTATTATTGGTGATAACATTTCTTATTGAAAAAAGGCATGAAAAGGTAAATTAGAAGAGTGCACAAAAGCATGCAAAGATCAGCTGCTAATTGGCCCTACCAGTTCTTCATTGTTGTACAACGTAAGTGGGAACCACCATTATGATTGTGTTTGGGAAGACAAGGAAGAAACCCACCAAGATTCAAAGCGTATATCCACTGAAAATGGGGACCCCCTCCTTTCTTTACTTTCTGTGAAACGAAATGTGATGTTTTCAGCATTTACATCGTTTACTTCCGACCTTTTCTAATTTGTCAATGGAACATCAGTACTATGGTTCCCGTAACTTAAAAACATCAAAACAACTTCAATAAACTGAAATCTAAATACACCCCATGCTTTAAAATTACATAATGTAAAAAAAGAACACCAAAAACTACACATGCGGAAGACTCCAACTTCACGAGTTAGGTCAAATAATAGATCAAAAGATACCCAATCAATCAAAATTAAAAAATAGTAGTAGTAGATATTTGTTTATACCTGATGATGATCAACAAAGCAACCAACTATCACATGAATTGATTTTGGATTTCAGAACAAAATTGATTTTCTAGGTTTAGGAAATTTTTTTTTCGATTTTTAGAAAATACATCGAGATTTGTGGGTTTTGATTAGATTTTTCATATGGTTAGTAAATCTAAAGAGATCCCTGGGTTGGTTTTGATTCTGAGAGAAAACTTGGGTTTGATTCGGTTTTTTTCCCGAAGAAAAACTCTCTGCAAAAAAGAGAGAGAGCAAAAGACGAAAATGAAAATAAGAGAGAGAATATTTGTTGAACTAATTTTAAGATTTTCTAAAAAACAAAAATAATAACAATAAAAATATCTAGATATTAAAAAGACAAGACTACTAAAAGCCCAAGAAAATATTTGATATTACATAAATGGCATTGATGTACAACGTTTTTACACGTTTCAAAAACGTTGCTCTATTAGTTTCATTTAAATAACCAATATTATTTATTTTGTGCAACGTATTTTTCGGTGTGCAACGGATATTGATGTTGCACAAGAGTGCAACGTCAATATCCGTTGCACGCCCCCGAAATTGATATGTTGCAAATTTCAAGATATGGTGTAGTGACATAGAATTCGGGAACTTCAAAAGGTTATTCGGCTTGGTGAGCCTGTACAATCTAAAATCAAACACATCAAGTGGTGGATACTTAGAAGCAAAATAATCCGTTAAAACTTTGGAAGCACATAACTCCAATCCTAAGTGAGGTATTTTCCTAAAAGTTGGGTTAATAACTCTTTGAGAATCTACTTCAATTGGATGGAAAGGATCAATAGATGTAGAATTATGTAAAGGATTAGACAAACCTTTTTCGAGATCCTCATCTTTTATCTCTAGTGAATTATTTACCTCAAGCATATCGTGGTCCTCTATCGAACTTTTAATTTCTGCTTCAACCGAAATCTCAGCATCATTATAATCCTTCACAAGTTCAATTGGGTCTTCCACAACTTCAATCAATTTGGTTTCATTCTCAATCTCTATCTCTTCAACACTATCATCATCACAATCGAAATCCTCTTCAAAATCGTCAATAGCGAAACGACGTTCGAATTCCATATCTATGGCCTGGTTAATTTCATCAAGAATCTTTTGTGATGCACCGGATTCCTCCAGTTGGTTGTATCGCGCATATAGTTTTCTGACGTTAACACGCTTTCCACCGTTATGCACAATCTCCTCTTTTGGAAAGAGTGAAGGAAAAACACGATGAAGAGGAGTAGGTTTTGATTCAGTATCATAACTTTTTAGTTCCAAACTCTCTGTCATCTGCACATTACTAGAAAATAATTGATCAGAAGCATAACTATCCTCCCATACCTTTGATTGCTCACTTACATACCCGTCATAAGGTTGTTGATATGTATGAGAGTATCCATAAAGCTCTGTAGGGTATGGTTGGTAGTTGTTATATGAAGTAGATTGAAAACCATATTGATTACCACTGTTATATGTTGATTCGTCTTGTGCTCCGTACATGTTATTTCCGTAAGGAAACATGACGACTCACAAGATAGATAAAATCAAAACAAACAAAAATAAAAACAAACTAAACAAATAACAAATCAATTAGCAACTTCTCCCCGGCAGCGGCGCCAAAATTTGATGTGTTTGTCGTAGGCACAACAAATTAATAAATATATTTCCCACTAATTAACTGGTAATATAACGGTAGTAAGAGATCGTTCCCACAGAGAGCTGTGTAATTGATAGGTTATTTGATCAGCAAGATAAATGTAAATAACAAAGGGGATTTTGGTTATGAGATAAATATAAAGACAATAAAGAAGAAAAGAGATGATTAAGGAATCCTTTCATTGTTACCAAGCGTTAACAGGATTAGAATACTTATCTATTGTTCGTAAGAACCATTCATCACCAACCGTAGAATAACAGCTAGATCAGTGTTATCCCCCAAACTCCTTCAATCACTGGATACAGAAGTTCTCGACTACCAGATTCTATCCAACGAACCACCAAGTAGTAGATCACTCAAGGTGTAATCCTATCGAACGCCTTAATCTTTGTGAATTTAGGTTGATCCCAGTTGTTAAACTCTTAGATCATGGTTTACTTGCCGGTGTTTTCTTCACACACGATTCCTCCACAAAATCCCCTCCGAAGGTCTCGTGATTTCTACTTGTGTAGAGAGTTATTCGACGATTACTTATCTCCTAACTTCAACTAGCAATAGAACAATCAATAGACTAATCTAGTATGCATCCCAAATCAATCTAAGAATCACTCATAAACCCTAGATATGGTAAAGACAAACGATGATGATTAAAAACTCTCAATAGATTTGTATTATTAATAAAGCTTCACGCTTAGAACATTGAATTCATCCTTAATCAACAAAGGATTTAGTTTCTCATGATTACACAATTACCCTGTTTCCTCTAAAAGGGTAAACCCTAAAATATTAATGAAGAAAAAAAGTATAATATGAGATGTGATATCCTCTAATTGTTATGGAAGTACTCTTATATAGTTTTCATGAGATCTAGGTATTAGAATCCATCCGGGACCGTGTTTCCTTGATTTGGAAGTCAAAATACGTCAAAAGGGACCCCATAGATTTGTCTCAATCGGAATTGTCAAATACCCCAAAGCAACGCCGAAAGTTGGGGTCTAAAATACACCTATTCTGCCTGAAATATGGCCACTTTCGGTATTGCTTTAGCAATGCCGAAAGTCGTGTTGTAGATCGTTGTTTTTTGTCTCGACTGTTTTGGTCGTAACTTCTTCGTCCGAACTCGGAATGACCTCATTCTTTCGCCGTTCTCTTCATAATCGAATTCTCTTCACGATGGTGATAATAAATACCGAATTTGGATGAGTTGAACTTGGTCTTCTAGTCCTTCTTATGTTTTCGACCTCTTTTGCTCCTTTTCGTCGCACTTCTTCCACTTCTTTCGGCTTTAGACACTTGGATCTTTGAAGAACTTCACTTTATAGCTCTTTTATATCCATTTTCACTCTTATTAGGATGATTCACCTGATTTGACACATAAACTAGAAAACAATCATAATAACAAGTAATATGCTAGAATTATAGCTAAAACACGTATGGAATTGACATTCTAAACATGTAAATTAAGCACTTATCACCCACACGTGCGTACGTCCATGTGTTAGGTCGAATGACCGGCCTTACACGTGAGGGAGGGTGTGAAAGGACAATAGTCCCACATCACTAGTTTTCGCGTAATGAACTTAAAATATAATATGGAAAGGCCGCTCCACTCATTTCCAATTGGTTTTGAGTTGGATGCCCGTATTCTAACATGGTATCAGAGCAGGCTATTTGCGACGAGTCATTAGATCGCGCCTTTACTCCGCGTCACCCGATTTAATTGTCCACGTGTTAGACCCAACGAGGCTACATGTGAGGGGGCGTGTTGAGATTATTAGTCCCACATTGTTTGGGAAATCTAAGATCCTGTAGTTTATAATCCTTAAGATATGGGACTATTGTCCTTTCATATTATATTTTAAGTTCATTATGCGGAAACTAGTGATGTGGGACTATTGTCCTTTCACAAAACCAATCGGCAATGAGTGGAGAGGCCCTAAGGATTATAAACTGCAGGATCTTAGATTGCCCAAACAATGTGGGACTAATAATCTCAACACGCCCCTCACGTGTAGCTTCGTTGGGTCTAACACGTGGATAATTAAATTGGGTGACGCAGAGTAAAGGCGCGGTCTAATGACTCGTCGCAAATAACCTGCTGTGATACCATGTTAGAATACGAGCATCCAACTCAAAACCAATTGGCAATGAGTGGAGCGGCCCTTCCATATTATATTTTAAGTTCATTATGCGGAAACTAGTGATGTGGGACTATTGTCCTTTCACTGAGTTTAAGGGGGGAAGCAGAATATCTTATTGGACGTGGAATGGATAGAAATGTTACGAGGTTATTTGGATTATTGGGGCTTATTGTCAGACTAATATGTTTTAGCTTAATTAAGCTAGCGAGAGATGAGATTCTCAAAAGAGTGCAACCCATCAAACAAGGGAGTGAACTTCAGCTGTCGTGGAGTACTCTTAAGTTGATTGGTGTTAGCCGAAGAATTGTTGCATCCTTTGATGTCCTTTTCTGCCATCCGATCAACTTGTCCGTTGACATGCTTCACCGAACTCTTGGCCTTGATTTGAGCATCACTTGTCTTGATAAACGAAGAACTAGGCAGCAAGGGCAACCCAAATTCATCACCAAAGTAATCATCTCAAATTGCATTAGAACCGATGCTACCGAAAATCGACATCCTTGAAAATGATTAAGGTTAATGAAAAACTTTGAGAAACAAAAGAGTTTGATTGAACTAGTAGTATAGTAGAATATAATAACTATTGAGTGAAGAACTAGTATTAGTACATGATGCATTTATATTGGAACAAAGCTAGAGATATAGAAACGGTGCAGAAAATGAGTTTGACAACAGAAAGGTAAATGAACAACCTATTACTACATTGTTCACTAGGGAATCACATTTTTTATGTGCTTCAAATTTCTTCATCTTTACCTACTAACCACCCTTGAAATAAGAAGCGTTAAAGTTTACAATAGCCATATGTCATTTTATGGGATCCTTAAACCACATAAATCCTGCCTAAAAGTAGTACATACATATGCATTTCATGTTCCTTTTAATAAAATGCAGGGTTTGTGACGTTTGTCGCACTAGGCTCAAATTTGTGTTCCCTCCTCTCTTAGCCGGTCAATTTTTGAACTAACTCAAAATTTTAGAAGATTTTGAATGGTTAATGTGTAGTTGGGAAAATGAGCGGTGGAAAACGAAATGACATTAGGTAATTTACAACGATGTGTGATGACGAAAGGACAATAAGCAAAAATTAGTGCCTTCTGCATTTCTACTACATTTACGGTCCGTTGGGATAAACATTCAGAAATAACTTTTCGATTTCTAAAAGTTAAAAAGCATGAAGTTGAATTGTGTATAAAATTTTAGACGAATAAAATTTTTGCTTCTGTCTTCTGTTTTCCAATTCTATTTTTGGTATCTAAAAATTCTAAACACACCCTGCGAGATAAATAATCGGGATTTTTATTTTCCATTAGAATCTTTTATTCTGCATATGTAGAATGCCATATGCCTGTCCCGAAATGCAGTGTGGCCGTGGTAGACAAAAAAAAATAAAAAATGATAAGGCCAAAAACTAGCCCGAACTCCGAAGTAACTACTCTTGCGGCCTCCTAGCATTGCCGCCCAGGGTGTCTTCTCGGTTATTTTCACACTACAGACTTGTTGTATAGCACGCGGGAGAAACTTCCTTGGTAGAGCAAAATTTCAGAGAAAGTTTCCCCAAATTGCTCCACCCACTCACCATTTCCTCGGAGATCTTCTGTCTCCCTCGCAGTCATCAGCTTCACTAAAAAGATCACCAAACGAAGCAGCTGAAGAACACATTCCGCAAAACCCTAAAAATATACGGCTTCAATCATCCTCTGATCGCCATTTTTGATGCTACTTCTGGTGGGATCGAAGCTGCTACCAGTTATTTTTGCAATGATAATCAGTCTCTCATCTAATCATTTCTTTCAAAACCCTAACTGTAGCCCTAACCTACTTGTTTCAGGAATCAGGAAATTAGGAACGTTTTGACAATGGAAAAGGACGATTTGGAGAAGAGAATCGATATCAGATGGTAAAATCTTACTTATTCACTCTGAGTCAAATTTCCAGGTTTTGATAAAATTTTTGTTTGTTTGAATTTTTAATACACATTTTTGATAACTGATAATGTAGGTAAAGGAGCTTGAAGATGCTGTCCTCGCATTATTGACAACGATCGAATGATTGGGCACATTTCTAGTCTGCTGTCCAAACTGTTGGAGAAGGGGTAGATTTCTCTATCTCTATTCTCTTTTCCCCTTTGTTCTTGAATGCTATTTTCTTAGTTGTTTACTTCCTCATTTGGGTTTAAATTACAGTTAACTGATTTGCTAGTTTAATAGCGACACTGAAATAAAGTTCATCGTTAACCTTTTTAGCCATTAGCAAAACAAACAGATATGTGTAAGTTTAAACACTCCAATGCTGATCGTGTACTTAACTAGATTCCATACCGGAGGTGGAAGTCCTTGGATAAACTCCTAAAGTTTGTTAATTAGGACAGGAGTGGTATTGCACTGAAACTAGTATCTTAGAATTCAGATCATTCTTTTTTTTTTTTTGAAGTTTATAGTCTGCAATGACAGTCAATTTTTAGAGTCAGAAGTCAAAATGATGCTAAATCGATATTCATGTACTTGTCTCCATTACGTTTTCATCTGAGTAAAGTGTTTACTTATCCAGATTCTTGTTGCCACGGGGATCACAGATTTTTGGTTAACATCCATATATATTATTAGCTCGGGTTTTGCTTCTGTGGAGTTTTATTAGGATTGTTTTGTTTTATAACTTACTCATCTTAGAATTGCTCAACAAAGCTCGATTGGAGGCAGTAAACTTAAATTGAGCTAAGTTAATGTTTAATAAATCAGGTCAAACTTGCAGAAATCGTTCCATGATATCTTAAAGCATCAGGGGCCAATGACTAATCACAGTTGGGTTACTAATAGATAGAACCACAACTGCTGCACTTGTGAGCTTCATCAGTTGCCAATGCACTTTGGTGCAAGTGGTCATTCAAGTGACTCATGAATCATGATTTGTGTAATTTAGGCATTGGTGTGCCGACTAAGCCTTTATTTTGCGGTTGCTAGATGAGCCAGTGATAGTGGAGGAAACACCTTTCAGCTTAACACAATTAAAATAGCATAATGAGGAGACCATATTAATCAGGACATTTCTTTTCTATATTCACGCAGCGAAGATATAATTCAGATTTATTTACCATCTAGTATATGTGTTTCAAGTATTCAGCTCTTTATGTCCTTTTTCTTTTTCTTTTTTTTAATCGCTTCTATATACTTGACACTCTCAACCCCTCCTCCACAGAGTGTTCACCATGCAAGTCAACCAAGGCCTGGAGACGAGCAGGAGGACATCATAATGACTAGCACTCAGACCAGCATTTTGGATATCATATGATCATGTGTCCATTAAGTGGAAAGCCTATTACTAAACTACAAGATGCTGTGCAGAGGTGTCATACTCTCAAGGCTTTATTCCGTTACTTATTTTATTTGCTTACCCATAGATATTATAATCTGCAAAGTATAATATCTAAATTAGTAGATCGATGATTTGGTATCTCTTATCTGGACTCCACAGATCGAAGGAACAATTTCTTCGATCTAATCGTCCTAATCTATATATCACGTAGGGGTCGTACGGTTCTGTACTTATATTAGATTGAATAGGAGGGAAACCATGGGATGGATTGTGGGGGATGAAGGAGCTACACAGTTCAAGACTTCAAGTTGAGAATGAAATTGGTTTTCTTGGAATGGGGGAGAAAAAGGCAGTTCCTAAAGAGACACGTATGCAGTTGGCAAGTCACTTTGATAAATAATAAGAACCCTTTCAACAATATAAGAACCCTTTCCCCAGTCATATAACATAAGTTTATGGCCATGTACTGTCATGTACTCCTTACTTACATGCTTTAGCTGATTTAACCTTCTTCCAGGAGATGTATATTATGGGTATGCAGTTCTCCTCGGCAGATAATTATCCTCTAGTTTTATTTTTAGATGTGTTGTGTCCAGGGTGCAGTATCTCGGAGATTTACTGTTGGTTGGGACGAGACTTACTCTCCGCTTCAGGATTTATTGTGCTGTCCAACCATGAAAGGGGTATCAACTTCTTGGGCGTCCCTTGTGCTAATGTAGCTTATCAACCATAATAGTCATTCAAACAATTGACAGAGTTGATATAGTGCATATATGGATACACAAGCTTATATACAAAAAGTCTTCTATGTAGAGTGCCCATACATCAATTAGAGAAGGAAAGAGGATTTCAACAGCAATTAACACCAACTATGTGACTTGCTTAGTGATATCAGGTGCATCTACAGATTATACTAGCGTTGCAGTCACCTATGTATATTTGTATCACAAAGATTCTTTCTAATATTGAAACTTTTACCTTATTTTGTTTGGTGCAGTATAGATTGCAAACATATTTATGAAACGAAGGTCGTAATCGGATTGCACTATATTAAAAGAAAGGCCACCTTGCAAGTGCTCCGTAGCAGGTAACTTTGGTTTCCAATAGTACTGTAGCCTACTTCTTCATTCATCCTTTAGCGTGATACTGTGATCGGAGTGGGAAATTTGAGCCAATGAAAGCCATTTCACCTCCTTGATCAAGAAAACTGTGTACACTTGCTGGAAAAAAGAATTTCAACCTGCAAGGATGATTGATTTACCATGATCATGACTAGAGCTTATAAATATAAAACGATGACCAGGATACCTCATCCCCATGACTTGAGATTAACTGAATTAGACAGATGGTTGGCAATATCCATGGCATCATCATCAACTCCCTGTGACCCCATTTAATAGCTAGAGAAGGTTTGACTCTGAATGCTAATAACTGCATACTGTATATTTTCTGGTCCTTCACCGATTTAGCATGACTTCTCCAATTTGCCCTAACTTGGGAGGATCAGAATATCATCACTCAATGTCTTGTATCACTCTGTTGTGGCAGAAGTGAAGCCATGCTAGTATGTTTCATGTACTATTACAGTATACAAATTCCTCCAATATCTAAAAGGAAAAAATACAGCCCCAAAAGAAAAGAAAATCTTACTTATTCAACTCTGAATCAAATTCCATGTTTTGATAAAGATACACATTTGTGATAATGTAGGTAAAGGAGCTTGAACGAGTTTATTGACAACGTCTAGTGGTTGTGCACATTTCTCATTGTGGTCCCAACTG
The DNA here is from genome assembly GCA_023531295.1 of Papaver armeniacum. Taxonomy (NCBI): domain Eukaryota; kingdom Viridiplantae; phylum Streptophyta; class Magnoliopsida; order Ranunculales; family Papaveraceae; genus Papaver; species Papaver armeniacum. The sequence goes on along the minus strand of JAJJWW010018711.1, from coordinate 173,417 downwards.
TTGGAGATTCTTACCAACCTGGAGAAGAAGGGTTAGATTTCTCTCTCTATTCTCTTCCCCCCTGTGATCTCGAATGCTATTTTCTTAATTATTTACTTCAATCATTTAGGTGTAATATACAGTTAACTGATCTTAAGAAGTTGTTTGACGAGGAAGTAAGGAAAACGAGGGCTAGTAACCCTTCGTTTCCTCAAAACTATCCATCTCTACATCAGTTCAGAGAAGCTATTTGGGTACTTTTTCTATCTTTCCTTTACCAGTTTTGCTACAGTAAGAATCAATGACAAAACACTGAAAGAAAATTCGTCGTTTTAAGCTAAGTGATCTAAGACAAGAAGTTAGAATGTTGAATCCACAAATCTTAGCAAGTCTTTTTTAGCACTTATATTGAAGTCCCATTAGCAATACAAACAGAGATGTGTAAGTTTGAACACTCCAAAGCTGATCCTGTACTTAACTAGACTCCACACTGGAGGTGAAAGTCCTTGGATAAACTCCTAAAGTTTTTATAATTAGGGCAAAAATGGTATTTCACTGAAACTAGTATCTCAAAATTCAGATCCTTCTATTTCCTGAAGTTTGTAGTTTGTAGTTTGCAGTGACAGTCAATTTTTACTTTTTAGTGTCTGAAGTCAAAGAAATGCTAAATCGATATATATGTATTTGTCCTTATTATGTTTTCATTTGAGAAAAGTGTTTACTTATCCAGATTCTCGGTTAACATCCATATATTCTATGACTGTAAGTCACAGTAAGAATCAACGACAAATCACCAAAAATAAATTCATGGTTTTAAAACTTTTTGGTACACAGTGCGCTAAGATAAGAAGTTAGAATTTCAAAGCTACAAATCTTAATGTAATCTTTTTTGGCATTTATGTTGAAGTCCCATTAGCAAAACAAACAGATGTGTAAGTTAAACACTCCAGATTGTGTACTTAACTAGATTCCACACCGGGGGTGGAAGTCCTTGGATAAACTCCTAAAGTGTAGTTAATTAGGACAAGAGTGGTAAACTAGTATCCAGAATTCAGATCCTTCTATTTTCTGAAGCTTTTAGTTTTCAATGACAGTCAATTCTTTAGCACTGGAAATCAAACCAATGCTTAATTGATGTACATGTACTTGTTGTCATTATGTTTTCATTTGAGCAAGGTGTTCACGTAGTTTCCACGGGGGATCTCAGATTCTCAGCTAACATCCATCTATTCTTAGCTTGGATTTTGTTTCTGTGGAGTTTTATAAGGATTGTTTGGTTTTGTAACTTACTCATCTTAGAATTGCTCAACAAGGCTTCCCTTCAAAGCAGTAAAGTTGAATAGAGATAAGTTAATGTTTAGTAAATCAGGTCAAACTTGCAGAAATCATTCCTTGATATCATAAACTATTGGGGTCAAATCATAGTTGAGTTACTAATAGATAGAACCACAAGTGCTACACTTGTGAGCTTCATGAGCTGCCAATGCACTTTGATGCAAGTGGTCATTCGAGAGCAGACCGTGTCTCATGATTTGTGTAATTTAAGTGTTGGTTTGCCGACTAAGCTTATATTTCACAGTTGTTAGATGAGTGATAGTGGAGGAAACACCAATCAGCTTAACAAAATTAAAATAGTATCATGAGGAGACCATGGTAGGACATTTCTTTCTATATGCAAATGCACGCAGCAAAGATTTAATTTAGATTTTTATTTACTATCTAGCATACCTGTTTCAATTATTCAGCTCTTAATTCCTTTTTTTTAATCGGTGTTATATACTTGACACTCTCAACCACTCCTAATTTACTTACATGCTCTAGTGCCCTGTAGCAGGTAACTTTGGTTTCCAATAGTACTCTAGCCTTCTTCTTCATTCATCCTTTACTGTGTAACTGTGATACTGTGATCGTAGTGGAATATGGGAGTCAGCTATATAATATTTTTTTTTAATACCAAAGAGCAATTGCATTAATGGTAAAAGAGTTATAAAACAGATAAGTCTGCCTGCACACCCAAGAGAATCTATTGGGGCAGACTCTGCTTCCAGTCTTCTAAACTAGACAGAGTAATGCCATACTTAGCCAAAGAATCTGCAACGTGATTCGTGTCTCTTGGCATATGAACGCCAATTTTCAAAATTTAAACTATCCGAGATGACATTATTGTTTGTCCATTTCACAGCTTCACTGTTCCCTTGATAGCATGAATGACATTTTTGCAGTCCTTCCAGGAACGAGTTCACCACTCTTTTGCTCGTCCCACTGAATAGCTTTCTGGTGAAGATAAAGCTTCAGCCTGCTCTGCATCTAGTGCTCTTGCTGGCTTACATCTATGTTCCATTATGTCCAACTGCACCATTACGAAGGATTAGACCAAAACTTGCTTGTTCCATATTCAATGTATCAAAATTGACTTTTTAAGGGTCTTGTGGGTGTGATTCTATAGGCTGCCCAATGTAATCACAGTACAATAACTTTGACTTCTGACTTCTTTCTTTTGAGTTTTTTACTTTGACCTTTTTGTGGGTGTGATTCCATAGATTGCCCTAAAATGTTGCGGCCTAGAAGAGTGGTCTGTGACCCGTTATTGCATATCCTTATTGATGAATATCATTCATATAATACCCAAACTGCAAGTCCAGCTATGGTTTAGATTTCGCGGAGCTTGAAGAAGATGAAAGTTTTATTTGGTATGTCACAATTCCAAAAGCATTGGTATAATTAATTCACTTTTTATTTGGTATGTCACAATTAACATCCAAATCCCATCCCGCATTAGGTCATTCTAAATTGAGTAGACAAAACCCACTATTATTTCCATATTTAGCATGAACTTTTTCCCTAAATTTATTGGGTTTGGAAATTGATTATCAAATCACCCTCTTAATCAAGTTTAAATCAAATAGCAACAAATGAATCATATGATGCATCATATGATAGGGTAGACATCTAAAGAAAACAATAAATTTTTTAAATTATGGGCTACTGAATTTAATAAAAACCTAATTGTAATAGACGATCAGCAAAAACTATACGTTTTTATTGTTGTTTATCAATTTTATCTTATTTAAGTCATCAAATCAAAAATCAAAGTCCCATAAAGGATGAAAAATTAATTACCTAAACCCCTGTTAACTACAATTCCCGTTTTTCTTATTTTGCATACAATCCATCATCAGATCTTGTCCAAACAACACGGGTGTGGTGGCAATGATAGTTCAGGCTAGTAGTGGTAGATTACTAGTTTAGGATTATGTTTAAGATAGAGGAAGAAGGAAGACGGAAGTTTTGGAGAAGATGGGAGTTTTCCAAGCGTTCACCCAATTCCAAAATCTGTTCCACAAATCCAAACAGACAAATTTGAAAAATTAGTTTTACTTTGGGTTCACAAAGATTTCTAATTTTTGTAAGATAGGAATACAGATGATTCCAGTTCCACGGTGTCTTTTTTTCTTCAGATGATCCCCATTTGTATTCAGAACATCACACAGGCATCTTGCAATCCACATTTCTTCAGCCAAGTTAGCAAAATAGAATTCTCAGTCAGTCGCCCATGGACGATAGTGGTAATGACCACCGTAACAAGGATATGTTCATCCTCTAATCTTCTTTAAAACCTCATCGGTTATGCAATCAGCATCAATAGTCAAAGCAGCAATAGGAAGAGGTTGTTTCTCAAAGTTGCAGAGCCTGTTATCAGCTAATCTTGATTTATACGCTGACTTCTTGTATTCGGACCATGTGAACTCCTTGTACAAACTCTCTTTTCCACGTGATAACAGTGATGGTAAGGGTGCTATTCTTTGTCTTAATGGTGGCCCACCAAAATATATCATCGAGACCCTAGATTTCATACTGTTCTGAATCACTCTGTGCGTCACACTTTTGAACCTCCCATTAGTCATCACCTGCAAAACCATACATGATATACTAAAGTTAGAATATCTTACTTCATCCATTACTATCTCCCCATTTTAAAACTTCAATGTCAGTCTCCCTAGTTTGATATTGATACACAAGGACCCCAGTTTGATGCTCAGTATCCTTATTCTAATTCTTATCGAAAGATTATGGAAAAAAAATAATATTTCTATTATTAACAGAAAAAAAACAAAACAAATGTACAGTGTATGTACTATTATCATTAGTACCTGTAAAGAATCACCAACAATGATGAAGAAAGAATTTTGATCAGATGGAACAGGAATCCAAGACTCATTCTTAATGTCAGCGATTTCAAGACCAGAGGTGTTGTTTGATCTTAATACAGAGATTATCTGTGGGTCAGTGTGTTCTCCAAAACCAACTATATCTCTGCTATTTACAGGACATGGAGGGTAATGGTTTAAACGGAAAAATGAGTCACTTTCTTCATCTTCAAGCAATCTACTAAGTGTATTTCTTGGTTCAATCTTTAATCCATCCGCCAGTAACTCGAGAACTGAACAGCCCAACTTCTTCACTAACTCTATATAGTTATGCAAAAGAGACCTACATAGAAAATGAACAAACAAATTAGAATAACATAAAAAAAACAGAGATTATTTCACAACTATTGTTTTTTACAGATAATCTGTTACCTGAAAACCTCTGGAGTTTCATTGGATGAATCGAGCAGTTTGGAGAAACCAGAATCAAGGTTGTTGGTATTGAAAAGAAGGTATTCGATCCAACCCACATCACCATTTGGACCAATCTTTTTGTTGCCATAACCAAATGGGCCGTCAGCAGGAGCAGCTTTATCTTTTTCTGATTGAGGTAATTTGAAGAACTTAGCAGCTTCAGACTCCAGTTTAGTCATTAAATCCATAGGTACCACATGGTTAATGACCTTAAAGAATCCGTATTCTTCACAAGCCTTGACAAGAAGCGTTTTTGCATCAGAGTTTGATAAGTCAATTACAGGGATACTACCATTCACAACACAAGTGTTTCCATGTTGTTTACTGGTTTTGATTGAAAAATCTTGTTTCAACGGAGAAGGTTTTGAGACAACAACCATGGTTTCCGAAGAACCAGAAAGCAGAGCAAATGGTGATGGTGGTAGTGGTGGGGTTTAAGAGTGTGGTCTGGTGACATTGGTATAAATAGGCTCCTGGATTGATATTTGGATGAAAAGAAAGAGAAGAGAAAGTTTAAGACATACGTTATGTACTATGAACTGGTGACATGTGGCTTGAGAATTACTCATGCAAAAATTTATGGTTCCGAGGAGGTATATATATTAGTGGATGATGCTATCGCGCGGTCGACCCCGGAGTAACATATCCGAGGTCGCCAGCAGCAGAATAATCCTCGAAACCGGTAACCAAAAAGCTTACACTTACAGACGTACTAGTAACCATAACCCAACAGCTGTGAGCCTCTGATGAGTCCTTAGTGGAGGTCCACGTTCGAGCGCGTGACAACCATATAAAATTTTACACAGTCGTGCAAGAAGTCAAAAGACTCTGAACCGTGATGCTGTCAATCTCATGTCCCAAATTAACTCCCATATTTCAAACCTTCCGTTTTATTTAAGATATGGTGCATGCAATGCATTTATTCCTTTTTGGGAGTCCAACTTTGTGCACCCCTTAAAACCGGGGTACACGTTCCGGCCCTTTTGATTGGCCAAAAATCTTGCAAGATTCATTAATATCTCTTTCTTCCTCCTCTCTTTTCTCTGTTACCAACCTGTTACTGTAATCAAGTTTCTTCTATCAATGATTCAGTGAACTATTCTCTAAATCACGATATTCAATTATTGTTGGTCTGAATCAATTCAAAAGTCTACTAGCAAATCCAAAAGTCTCATTGAATTTTTCAATTCCATAATGATCTATGAACCTTGCAAATCTAACCAGCAAAGCTCTATAACAAATCCATATACATCAAAGCTCTCTAAATGTAATCTCTCTTCCACAATATCAAATCCTAGTAGTTTAGATCCTAGATAAGGAAAAATAAATAAAAACCCAGGTCTTATCAATACGTTTAACTAAACAAATCAGGAAAATCAATAATCAAGCCATGAATTTGAGTCTTGAAGACAGTATAAAGATGGTAAAGAGGATTCTTTTATGTATGGTAGTTTGCTTTTTTTTTTTACTGTCTAAGGGAACTCAGGCTTCAATTTTCGTTATGTTTAGAACATTGATGTTCTGGAATTAGGTAAAAGAAGAAATGCAAATTAAAATTCAAGAAATTATCAAGATGATCAAAACAAAATACGATGAAGATGAACTCAACATTATTATTGTTATGAGAGAATTGCAGCAGAGGGAGAGAAAATATTTTTCGGCAAAAAAATTTGTATTTTAATTTTTGTTGTAAAAGTAAATACTAAAGTGGTTTTGAAAGTGGTTTTGACTGAAGAACTCACCAATAAAAAGGGCCGGAACGTGCACCCCGGTTTTAAGGGGTGCACAAAGTTGGACTCCCTTTTTACTCCCTTCGTTCCACTTTAGATGATGTTCTTAGAGTTTTCACGTGGATTAAGAAATGAAGAGATATGAAGATTTTCCCAGTATACCCTTAAAAAAAGTCTTCAATCATTAATTGTTATCAGTGTATTTGAAAACAAACTCATAGTTCCAAGACAAAATGTTAGGGTATTAGGCCTATTCCTATGCACATGCCAAAAAAATGGTGTTTGGCATACCAGGTGGCATGGCAAACCATTTGCTCCACTATGGGAAAACCACGGAGCGATCGAATTTCTAGCGAGCGATATTAATAATATCGCTGGCGATAAAGTCTTTATCGCTGGAGATAATAATTATATCGCCAGCGCTATTAACTATAGCGCCAACGGCTAGTTCTTCATCGCTATAAATATGTAACTTTCAAACTCAAAATTTGCCCCAATTTTTTTACACAAAAAATTTCTCTTCTTCTCAATCTATTCTCTCAATCTAATTTATTTCTTCTATTTTCTCCAAATGGCACAATTAACCCAAATTGATTCTATGCAACGAATCAACTTGATTTTTCGGAGTAGTGCTTGAAGGTGCCGTTGAGAAGATATGTGATAGATTTAAAGAAATAAGTAAGAAGCAAAGAAGTTTCCAAGTTTTGAATATCAACCAAGTCAAAACCGCAACTAAAAGAAGGCAAAGAAAGGTTAAAGGCAAGGAAAATCAAGGCAAAACAAATTTGAAGCCAAAGAAGAAGATAAACAAAGGAGACTCCGTTCATGAGCGCATTGATTGGAAATTAGGTGAAATGAAGAAGATTAACAAGATGAAGAACATTGTCCCAAATTTTTATTTTTAAAGTCTAGTTATATTTATTTTGGAACTTATATTGTCTAGTTTTTATGTCTTGTAAAAATAACTATTAAGAAATTTGTAAGAAATTTGAATTTGAATTTGAAGTTTGAATTTGAAAATTTTAGTATTGTTGAAATTAAGCTTAATTCTATTCGTAAACCAATCTTGAATTTTAATTAGAGTTAAAATATTAAAACTTTTAGGACTTGACAAATAACTTTTACCACATATAAATTGGACAATATTTGGGCAAACAACTTAAAATCTCGAAACAAATTCCATATCGGAAGTCTTGTTCGTAGATGCGACGATATTCCGCACGACACATTTGTTTAAGTTCCAAATAGGTTTCACCACTCCTTAGATTTGGACCTTCTTGTCAAGTAAAACAAGATACTTAGTAACATCACGATCGATTATAGTGAAGCGATTACTTAACCCCGTAACATCACGATGGTTGGGGGTTCATTATTTGTTCTTTAAATCTCCTCAAAACCCTATCCCAAAAAATAACTTGACGAGATTCTTCTCGCGAATAAAGTCTCAATACAATGAACATAACTTCTCGCAAATACATTCATCTTACGCAATTGTAAATTTTGGTACTCTCCTACTAATTCGAACTCTATGATTTTCCGCAAAGATGTTGGTTTGCTATGAAATCACCCATGCTCTATGAGGAATTAGAAGATCAAAAAGAATTGAGATTGAGAAATTCTAGAGAGATTTAAAATTTGTGTGAGTTAAAATGGATTGAAATCGTATTTATGGGGGGGAATGGTAGCCGTTGGATGAAGATCTGATAAGCGATTATCATAGAAGCGAGCGGACTGACTTGACCGTTGTCGAGTTAATGACCACCGAGAGATTACTGACCATCGAGCGACCGAGACTCTATCGCTCGATGGAAACTCTGGTCGGTATGCCTATATGCCAGGAAAAAATATTGGCATATGAGTTTGGCGCTTGGCATACCCATAGTGGGTGCATATATGCCAAATATCATGTTTTGGCATGTGCATAAGAATAGGCCTTAGTGGTAGTTTTGTGGAAAAATATGATAACTTTCAAGTATTGTGGAACAAAAAAAATAACCCTAAAACATCATCTAAAATGAAACGGAGGGAGTATTAAGTATCTTTACTTTCTCGATTTAGGTCTTCTTGCTTAAATACTGTAGTATGCATGCGCATGCTTTGATCCTTAAATCACTTTTTGTTAGGGCATTCTTCTATATACCCACAAAAATACTAATGGTACCACTTTATTTGCATACCCCTAAAATTTATCTACCTACCCCGTCATATTACTAAATTCTTATACCCCTGAGAAATTCAAACACGTCTATATCTTCTCCTTTATACGAAATCTCAGCTTCAATTTACAGTTTCAGGTAACATTTTTTATACTATCATTTTAGGAACAAAGTACTAACGTACTATTGATGGACTAAAAATCACTAATTTCAATTACGCTTTTCAAACTTTCAGAGTATTGTTAAGTTATTCTGAGCCGCAACTACCAACAAAAAAATCTTCTCTTTCGCCTTTAAAATGATGTATTTGAAGCTCTATTTAGGGTGTAGAACATGAGATATACATGCATCTCAATCTAGAGCGTAGATTAAATTTAGGGTTTCTTTTGTTAATTGAATTTTAAATCGAAGGTTTTTTTTTGTTAATTGAAAACTTAAGGTGTAGATATTCTAATGATGTTTGAAGAAATGTTCTTCCTTTGTGTTTGATTGAGGTTATGAGCCCTGAGTGATCATGGGGTTTCTTTATTTTGTGAAATTTTGGAAACTGTTCGGTGGGTGAGAATTTTGGAAACTGTTTGTCGTTTGAAATTCGTATCTGGAATAAGGAGAACAATGTTTGCATACGGACACTGATCAACAGACCTTGGAAATTTTCTTGGACGGTACGAAATGGAAAGCTTCTATGAGGAAATGGTGAACAAGAACAACATTGTCGTCAGACACCTGAGTCCCAGTATGATGATCCTTTTTTTCTCTCTATTTAATTTTATGAAGGGGTATCGGTATCAAAAATTTCCATAATTTCATAATTTTCATATTAACCAGATTTTAACTGCCATAACTAACTAATGGGGGTACCATTAGTATTCCTAGGGGTATATACAAGAACACCCTTTTGTTATGCGGACACCTTATCCCGTTTTCATTTATTTATTTTTTTGACTAGAAAAGGACAAATGTTATTTGTTAGAATACAACTTGTCAGCGAAAGAGTGACAACTTAAAAAAAAAAAAAAAAAAAAAAAAAAAAAAAAAATTGGTGCGGAGAATATTTTTCGATTGCTATAAGGCTTAGGTTTACTTCTTTGGGACCTAATGATATTAAGTACAAAGTAAGGGATCTTATTGTGGATGGTGTTTGGGTGATTCCACCTAAAACCCGTGAACTGATGATTAACTTTAATATCGATCTTGATAACCTTCCTATCGTCGCTGGTGGTGAAGATTACAGAATTTGGGATTTGGATAGCAAAGGAGTTTTTTCTGTCAAGTCTGCAAAGGCTTCCATTAGAACACATTTTGATGTCCAGCCAGCAGCAACACTTTTTTCTCGTTCAATTTTGCATCCAATTCTGGCTGTGCAATTTTGGAAGATTTGGGGAAGGAATGTTGCGCAAATGAAGATCAGGTGATAAAGAAAAAAAGCATGGATATGCCTACACGATGTAACTTGTTCAAGAGGTACTCTGAGACTCTTAGCCATATCGTCTGGCATTGCAGATTTGCAAGGCGTATATGGGCATGGGATGCAAATATTTTTTTATCTGAGACCAAAGGAGGAATTAGTGGCCTCTTATAAGGAAGCTAATGGCATAGCAGAATGATTAAAGATCTGTGGCGTTGTTTGTATCCATAAATATTTCCAGGCTCTAAACACGATGATTTTGGTGATGATGATCATAACTAGGGTTTAACAAAGAACAAGCAGAAATAGATATACACAAATTTAACGTGGTTCGACAAGTGTTGCCTACATCCACGGACGAATCCCCGTAGGGAGAGATATTTTATTGATGTGGTTGATACAAATTTTTGATCCCTTTTAAGGTTTGCTGGTGTATTTTCGTGTATCCGGGCGTGTCCTTTTAGGGTTATAATTCCCCTCTATTTATACAGTTGAATACCTGGGTTAAACCCTAATTTCGAGATAAACTTCCTCTGCAAGTAACTTGATCAGCAAGTTATCCAGAAACTTCTAGAATATTCTTCCAGGGTTTCGACTCTGATCGCTGGAAATGGGACAAATGACATGGGCTTTCGACTAGTACATAAATGGCCTTTAGCCACGCCAAATATAATTTCCCCGTCACGCCTTTTGGTTTTGGCGTGTCTATAGGTATACTTCTCCCTATAGACACGCCATGTTCAATGGGCGTGTTCATATAAGTGCTTTCAGCCACGCCAGGGCTATGATAGGGTGTAGAATACATCTTATTTACTATCTATTGTTTATGCTTTCTTTGCTATTTTTCTTGTAAATTATGTATTTTACGCTTGTTTTGAGTTTTATAGCTACTATGGAGTCACACGGAGGAAAAGGAGAAGAAATCACCATATTTTAGCAAAAGGGTAAAATTGTCATTTCACCAAGGAGGGAATACTATATGGAGCCCAGCCAAGGTTAAGGGGTGACTCAAATTATCAAGGAAGGACAATAATAGTTAAGGGAGGTCAAAGAGGTGTCCCTTATCCAAAAGAAGGGAGTGAGAATAGCACAATTGGGATGTACTTATGGTGGGTGTTTGAATCCACCCACACCCTAAACTCGACCCATACCCAAGCCCACATGTCCAATCCACCCATACCCTAACCTAAGCCCATCCATCCATACCCCGCTTCCATACCCTAACCGAAGCCTGATCCATCCGACCCGACCCGATCCGTGTAATTATAACTCGAACCTAAAATTGAGAATTGATTTCTCAATCATTTGAAAGAAAAGTCAAAACGAGAAAGAATGCAATGAGAAGGAAAGGAAAATGGCCGCACTGTGAGTCGAGAGAAAGGGAGAACAAGAGCCGAGAGATGGGTTGTTGTTGAAACCAGAGATCGAGAAATTGAGATGGGTTTGATCTGCTGCAGCAGAATGAAATCGGGGATGAGATTGCTGTTGGTTCTGTGAATCGAGATGATGGCTAGTCGATTGAAGAAATTGGTAGATGTGGCTGTAATCGGAGGTGATGTTGATGGCTGTTGCTGTGGAATCGATAATGGGTTTCGATTGAAAAGACTCAGGGAAGAATGGGATCTGTTGCCGTTCGAATTGAGGATGAACGTTAAACTGGGGAAGTTCGGAAGAGTCAGCCGTTGGTATGAATATGGGTCCGAGAAGTCATTGGTGCAATTTAAGCTCGTAGATGTGAGATCTCGGCGCTGTTGAGAACCGAGATGGTACCATTGGGCTGGAGGTGGTTGAATGATGGGTTCTTGGTTAGATTGTCAAGATAAGGAGGAAGAGGTAGCCGATGTTGGACTGATATGCAGCCGTGGATGGAGTTAAAATCAAGTTCTACAGAGAGATGGGGTTTGTTGGTTTCCGGAATTGTGAGATTGATGATGGTGGCTATGCATCTGCAATGGAGAAGAAGAATTTGTGTTGCAGAATTGAAGCAGAGAATTGAAAGAGCAAGAAAGGGGATCTAATGTATGATGAAATTAAAGGTTATGGTTCTTATGGAAATCGAATTACCGGCAAGACTATGAATAATGGGTTTGAATTAGATAGAGAAGACCTTGTTACTATTGATTCATGAGATGAAGAAGAACAAGATAATAGGTTCTGAGCATAATTACAGAATGAAGCATTCTTGATATTACAGAGAAGGTGATGTTTTCCGGGGGGGGAGTTTGTCATGTTATAAAGATGAGGACACAGGAAGAAGAAGATTGAGCAAATTGATAATGGATTCGAAAATGCAAACTGGTATCGTCATTGCTAAAAGGCCGAGGTTTGTGGAATTGAAAACAAGGAAGAAGAAGAATGGGTTTGGTGGTTGTTCTGTGGAATTGTTGCGGTATTCAACATGATGATTGAAATGGTGATGATGCGGATAAGTTGGGGAATGATGGAATGGTTTATGGCTTGTCATTGCTGACAAACAGTTGTGAATAAGGCTGCAAAATGGTGTTCCTGTGTGTTAATGCTAGGCAGAGCAGCATGAAATTGATATGAATGTGTTAGATGTATGCTAGGTTCTTAACAGGTGAAGAAAAGAATGGCCTGAAACAACGGCCGGAAAGTCCTGTAATTAAACGAAACTCGGCGAAAGTTCCCCTCTGACGAGTCAACTCGGACCGACGATGACCGATCCATCCATGTGACTCAGTTGAGTAAGACGACTCAGCTCTGAATAAGAACACTGACTCGAGCTGGATGACTCTCTACCTTGACCCACTGACTAACGGTTGACCGTTAGGTTGACCTAACGGTAACGGAATCTTGACAGAATATTCTCTTACCGGCGGAGAACCTCAGGTGGCCGGTGGCGACGGATTCCGGTCAAATTCCGGCCATAATACCAGTTTTCCGGCGAGCCAAAATTCCAGAATTTTCTATGGACTTCTCTCATGGGTGTGAAGACTTGGACTAGGAGTTGGATGGAGAATTGGGCTCAAACTTGGAAAGAGAAGATGGAAGAAGAGAAAGACTTGAATTTGGAAATTGAATTGCTAAAGGAAAAGGATTCTATTCCTTGGAAGATTTGGAGAATATTGAAGCCTATAAATAGAGAAGTTTTCTACATCTTTTACACACCTCTCTACACACACAACACTTTTCTTTTCTTATTCTTTGTGTGAACTCTTTAACATGAGTAGCTAATTTAATTATTGATTGAGGATGAATTCCTAGTTTTTAACTTATGATTTAAGTTTTTGTTTTCAATTCTATCTTGAAGTTTTTCACATAATTATCGTTTGTTTTTACTAATAGGAATGATCTTAATGACATTCATGATTGATTGATAGATTGTTTGGGTGGCCAACTAAATTGATTTGTCGATTTGATCTAAAGCTAGTAAAAGTTAGGGGATAAGTAATCGTTTCTTGACTATTTACATAAGTAGCAAACACGAGACCTTGCGGAGGGATTCCGTGGAGCAATTGTGTGTGAAAACAACGTTAGCAAGTAGACCTTGATCTAAGAGTCCAACTACTAATATTGACCTAATAAGTTCATAAATCTTAATGCGTTTATTTAAATTACATCTAGAGTGATCTACTACTAGGTGGTTTGGTAAATAGAATCCTGTAGGTCGAGAACTTCCGTATCCCGGTGATACAAGGGATTTAGGGTTTAGCACGATCTAGCTGCTTTACCTACGGTTGGTGATAGTTTGTGACTAATAACAAGTAGAAAAGAACATAACTTGATTCATTGTTTCGTAACGAAGAAGGATTCCTTGATCTTATCTCTCTTATTGCTTTCAACTTTATCTTTTAATTGCTTTGCTTATTTTCTTTTGTTTTTTTACACCCCTTTCGTGACAATTTTTACAACTAGAATCTCTTGCTCCTCGGGAACGAACTTGACTTCCATTATATTATTTTTAATTGAGTGGAAATATTGATTAATTTGATTGCACCTACGACACGCATCAAATTTTGGCGCCGTTGCCGGGGAGCAACGGGCGATTTTAGTTGTTTTTATTCTTTTGCTTTATTCTTGCTTTGTTAGATTGTATATCGTATCTAACTTGGTTTCTGAGAATCTTATTTCAGGTATCGGTTTTCCATGTATGGTGGACAAGAGCAAGCATATTACAACAATCAATACGGTTTTCAACCTCAACATTATGACAACTTCCAACCATCCTTAGGATACAATCAAAACCAATCTTTTGGCTATGATCAAATTCCTACGAGAACCTTATGGATATTCTCATACATATCAACAACCTTATGACGGGTATGTAAGTGGACAATCACAAGGATGGGAGGATAGTTTTGTTTATGATCGAGAAATTCTCTAGTTTTGCGAGATAAGATGTCTCATGATTGGGGATCTTCAACAAAAGTTGCAAGAATCACATCGAGAAATTCAAAGGAATTCGGAGAAATTATACGAACAAATTACTCAACTCGATAAAAATGGGGATGGGCAACTCCAACAACGTCGAGACGGCATTGCTAAAGAACGAAGAGACATGGATCAATATAAGGAGGATAGGGATAAAGAAGAATTTTGCTATCAAAGCAATAACTATTCTAATGTGCCTATGGTGTGTAGTGAATATTTGATCGATGATTATGTTGGAAAAGGCCAACCTTTGGAGACTTTTGAAGACGCTAGTGTAGCTTACTCGAGCCTTGATCTTATTAATGATCAAGCACCTATTCAAAAGGTAGAGCTTGAAGATGATGCATTTAGTGCTTGGAAAAAATTCCTTAGGGAAAGATATGAGTCCGCGGAAGTGTATGAGCGTTGCAACAATGAGGAAGTTATTTCAACTCCGGATCATAATAACGATCCTTCACCTATTCAAAAGGAGGAGATTGGGTGTGACTTACCTATTGTTATAAAACGGTGTAACACCCGCACAAGAAGATCTTACAATTTATACCGATGAGAATCATTTTAGTGAATGGCCCGATTCCGATGATGAGAATGTTGAAGAGATGATGCTAGAGGATGAAACCACATTGATTGATTTTGTGGAAGACCCAATTGAACTTGCCAATGATTTTAATGATGCCAAGACTTTGGTTAAGGTAGAAAACGACGAAGAATGGTTGCAAGGTTTAATAGAGGACCACAATATACAAGAGGTAAGTAATTCACTTGAATTTTTAAGGATGAAGAGGATTCTATAATACAAGAAATTGTGCAAGGTTTGTCTAATCCTTTGCATATTGATTCTTCTCATTTACCTCTTATTGGTTTGAATGTATGTGCTTCAAAGTATTTTTGGATGATTTTGTTTCTAAATATCCACCATTGGAAACACTTGATGCTAACACCATGCGGGTTTGCCAAGAGGAATACATGGAAGTTCCAAAATTCTATGTTCTTTATACACTTCCGAGTGTGGACGAGAATAAGTGTGGGGGAAATTTCTATCGAGCGATAATTTCACTATTGTTTTCTTGTGCTAATATTTGTATGGAGTTATTGTTTTCAAAACAGGTATTATGGGTTGATCCTCAAATTTTCCGATTGTTAGTATATGGGTAATGAATCTTACAAGAGCTAAGTCGGGCCGTCGACTTTAAAACAAGCGCTTCATGGGAGGCAAC
The DNA here is from genome assembly GCA_023531295.1 of Papaver armeniacum. Classification (NCBI taxonomy): domain Eukaryota; kingdom Viridiplantae; phylum Streptophyta; class Magnoliopsida; order Ranunculales; family Papaveraceae; genus Papaver; species Papaver armeniacum. The sequence continues at coordinate 157,913 of JAJJWW010018711.1, read as the reverse complement.
CCATAGGTTTTGTATTTCTTATCCTTTTGCTTTTGCTTTTGCTTTTTGTTATTTCTTTTTCTTGTTTCATATCATGTTAAAATTTCCCACCTTGACTTTACTAGGAGGATTCAATTACATTGAGGACAATGTAAGGTTTAAGTGTGGGGGAGTGGTTAAGCATTTTTTTAAAAAAATTACAAAAAAATTAAAAAATTAAAAAAAAAAAAAAGTATTACATAAAACTTCAACTTTTAAAGATTTTAGAGTCACTAGCATACTTCTAGGTATGTTTACATAGAGATTTTGACCGACATAATTGAACTTGGAAGTGTTAGAGAACTACATTCGGATTTCTTGTTTGTTAGAGTGTTAAATAATGGATTTAATCATGCCGGTGATGCGAATTTGGTGCACGGAGAAATGCATTATTAGAGTTGCTGATCAATCATTAGTGGAGACTACCCGTATTCATATCACGTGAGGCACCGACCAGAAATTTTCCGTCTACTAAAGAGCTTTCTTTTGAGTGTGTGTCACCGTAAGTAAATTCCGGGTAGAATGGTGAGCTACCCAATCTCCCACCAATAGAAGCACTACTCTTTGATCTCTTGAGTGCTAATTTTGTCAATCATGAGGGTGACGTCTATAGATGAAAGCTTCCTTCTTGTATTTCGATTTGCAGTTAGCACCATTCTCTCTCGACAACAACGGATCCATAGAAACACTCTCATCATCAACAAGGAGCGACATCAAAATCTACAAGGAAAGTTGGAAAAGTTTAAGGTTTACAAGCAACGGAATGAGAAAAAGAGCAAATTTCAAATACAAGTAAAGCAACATACAAAGAGCGGATTTTACATATATGTTGAGGACTTACAATATAATGAGGTAATTCTATATCCAAGTATTAAGACTTATTCACAAGAGCGAAGAAAATCAAAAGGTGAGAATTTTTTGAAGTTTATGATTTCGAGACGATACAAGTTGTGAAGAATCAAGCGGTAAAATACTTCTCCCACGGCCATGGTTTATTTTGTATTTAATTTCTCTTGTAGTTCTTAAAAAAAAAAAAAAAAAAAAAAAAAAAAAAAAAAAAAAAAAACAAGAGAAATATTTGTTTTGTTTATTTAATAAGCCGTGGGGAAGGAAAATTTATAAGGAAGTTTCAAGCGACAAGGATTTTTAAGATAAAAGAGTTACAAATCGTTAAGGATTTATGAAATTCGAGAGTTTATCACCAATAGTTGAAGCCAAGACTAAGAAGATCAAGACGAGGAGCGGAAGACGTTTCTATTGGATGCCGTGAGAGTGGTGTTATCATAATTGGCGATCGGATGTGAAGGTGAGTAAGTAATCTCATCCTCGATAATATGGTTGATTTCCTTTCTTAGAGATCGTCAGAAAAATGGTTTTTCAAAATGTTAAAAGATGTGGGTTTTCAAAATATTTCGGAAGTTGTCCTTCCCACCATTCAACATGTTGCAGGAATTCTCTCTTCATTCCTACCGCACACATGTGAGAACCATAAAAAAGCCGTCTTTTTTGAGTGCAATTATCATAAAATCCTTTTGGTGAGGCGGGGTCGAGGCGAAATGCTTATTGATCGTTTATCAAACACGCATTCTCTCATTATGGTGTGGTTATTTCTCACTCAACATTTAAGAACGAGAATATGTTCTTTAGTATTTCTAACTTCTTATTACTAGAATGCAGAAACTCTATGTCCTCATAACTCTTTGGATGCTTGGGACGCTTGAACGCTTTGAAGTTGTGAGTTTTTAATTTGATTTGCTCGAGGACTAGCAAAGTCTAAGTGTGGGGGAATTTGATAGGGTGTAGAATACATCTTATTTACTATCTATTGTTTATGCTTTCTTTGCTATTTTTCTTGTAAATTATGTATTTTACGCTTGTTTTGAGTTTTATAGCTACTATGGAGTCACACGGAGGAAAAGGAGAAGAAATCACCATATTTTAGCAAAAGGGAAAAATTATCATTTCACCAAGGAGGGAATACTATATGGAGCCCAGCCAAGGTTAAGGGGTGACTCAAATTACTTCAAGGAAGGACAATAATAGTTAAGGGGAGGTCAAAGAGGTGTCCCTTATCCAAAAGAAGGGAGTGAGAATAGCACAATTGGGATGTACTTATGGTGGGTGTTTGAATCCACCCACACCCTAAACTCTGACCCATACCCAAGCCCACATGTCTGAATCCACCCATACCCTAACCTAAGCCCATCCATCCATACCCTGCTCCATACCCTAACCGAAGCCTGATCCATCTGACCCGACCCGGATCCGTGTAATTATAACCTGAACCTAAAATTGAGAATTGATTTCTCAATCATTTGAAAGAAAAGCTGAAAACGAGAAAGAACAGAACAGAGAAGGAAAGGAAAATGGCTGCAGCTGTGAGTCGAGAGAAAGGGAGAACAAGAGCCGAGAGATGGGTTGTTGTTGAAACCAGAGATCGAGAAATTGAGATGGGTTTGATCTGAAGCTACAGCAGAATGAAATCGGGGATGAGATTGTTGTTGGGTCTGTGAATCGAGATGATGGCTAGTCGATTGAAGAAATTGGTAGATGTGGCTGTAATCGGAGGTGATGTTGATGGCTGTTGCTGTGGAATCGATAATGGGTTTCGATTGAAAAGACTCAGGGAAGAATGGGATCTGTTGCCGTTCGAATTGAGGATGAACGTTAAACTGGGGAAGTTCAGTAGCTGCTGTTGGTATGAATATGGGTCTGAGAAGCTGTTGGTGCAATTTAAGCTCAGAGATGTGAGATCTGGCGCTGTTGAGAACCGAGATGGTACCGCTGCTGGAGGTGGTTGAATGATGGGTTCTTGTTAGATTGTCAAGATAAGGAGGAAGAGGTAGCCGATGTTGGACCGATATGCAGCCGTGGATGGAGTTAAAATCAAGTTCTACAGAGAGATGGGGTTTGTTGGTTGCATTTAATTGTGAGATTGATGATGGTGGCTATGCATCCGAATGGAGAAGAAGAATTTGTGTTGCGAGAATTGAAGCGAGAGAATTGAAAGAGCAAGAAAGGGGATCTAATGTATGATGAAATTAAAGGTTATGGTTCTTATGGAAATCGAATTACTGGCAAGACTATGAATAATGGGTTTGAATTAGATAGAGAAGACCTTGTTACTATTGATTCATGAGATGAAGAAGAACAAGATAATAGGTTCTGAGCATAATTACAGAATGAAGCATTCTTGATATTACAGAGAAGGTGATGTTTTCCGGGGGGAGTTTGCTGGTGTTATAAAGATGAGAACACAGGGAAGAAGAAGATTGAGCAGCTGATAATGGATTCTGGAAATGCAAACTGGGTATTGAAGCTGTTGCAGTAGCTGAGGTTTGTGGAATTGAAAACAAGGAAGAAGAAGAATGGGTTTGGTGGTTGTTCTGTGGAATTGTTGCAGTCTAACATGACAGATTGAAATGGTGATGATGCAGACAATTTGGGGAATGATGGAATGGTTTATGGCTTGTCACATTTAACCGCAGGTGAGTTGTGAATAAGGCGCAAAATGGTGTTCTGTGTGTTAATGCTAGGCGAGCAGAGATGAAATTGATATGAATGTGTTAGATGTATGCTAGGTTCTTAACAGTGAAGAAAAGAATGGCTCGAAACAACGGCCGGAAGTCCTCAATTAAACGAAACTCGGCGAAAGTTCCCCTCGACAGTCAACTCGGACCGACGATGACCGATCCATCCATGTGACTCGGTTGAGTAAGACGACTCGCTCCGAATAAGAACACCGACTCGAGCTGGATGACTCTACCTTGACCCACTGACTAACGGTTGACCGTTAGGTTGACCTAACGGAACGGAATCTTGACAGAATATTCTCTTACCGGCGGAGAACCTCAGGTGGCCGGTGGCGACGGATTCCGGTCAAATTCCGGCCATAATACCAGCTTTTCCGTGAGCCAAAATTCCAGAATTTTCTATGGACTTCTCTCATGGGTGTGAAGACTTGGACTAGGAGTTGGATGGAGAATTGGGCTCAAACTTGGAAAGAGAAGATGGAAGAAGAGAAAGACTTGAATTTGGAAATTGAATTGCTAAAGGAAAAGGATTCTATTCCTTGGAAGATTTGGAGAATATTGAAGCCTATAAATAGAGAAGCTTTCTACATCTTTTACACACACCTCTCTACACACACAACACTTTTCTTTTCTTATTCTTTGTGTGAACTCTTTAACATGAGTAGCTAATTTAATTATTGATTGAGGATGAATTCCTAGTTTTTAACTTATGATTTAAGTTTTTGTTTTCAATTCTATCTTGAAGTTTTTCACATAATTATCGTTTGTTTTTACTAATAGGAATGATCTTAATGACATTCATGATTGATTGATAGATTGTTTGGGTGGCCAACTAAATTGATTTGTCGATTTGATCTAAAGATAGTGAAAGTTAGGGGATAAGTAATCGTTTCTTGACTATTTACATAAGTAGCAAACACGAGACCTTGCGGAGGGATTCCGTGGAGCAATTGTGTGTGAAAACAACGTTAGCAAGTAGACCTTGATCTAAGAGTCCAACTACTAATATTGACCTAATAAGTTCATAAATCTTAATGCGTTTATTTAAATTACATCTAGAGTGATCTACTACTAGGTGGTTTGGTAAATAGAATCCGGTAGTCTAAGAACTTCCGTATCCCAGTGATACAAGGGATTTAGGGGTTTAGCACCGATCTAGTCACCTTTACCTACGGTTGGTGATAATTTGTGACTAATAACAAGTAGAAAAGAACATAACTTGATTCATTGTTTCGTAACGAAGAAGGATTCCTTGATATTATCTCTCTTATTGCTTTCAACTTTATCTTTTAATTGCTTTGCTTATTTTCTTTTGTTTTTTTTACACCCCCCTTTCGTGACAATTTTTACAACTAGAATCTCTTGCTCCTCGTGGGAACGAACTTGACTTCCATTATATTATTTTTAATTGAGTGGAAATATTGATTAATTTGATTGCACCTACGACACGCATCAAAGGCTACTAGCGTGTCAAAATTTCAACCGTTTAGTCACGTTAACTTCAAATTTTTGATTGGGCGTGTTTATAGACCAGTCTATGGCCACATTAGGTATTAGGCGTGTTTATAGACCAGTCTATGGCCACATTAGGTAGTTGTGGTGTGTCCAAAAGGTTAGTCACGCTATTTAAAGTGCGTGTCCCTAGTGTACGATTGATTGACACACCAAATTCAAAGTGTGGCCAAAAAGTTCTTCTTTGGACACGCCTATACCAGCGTGTCCATAGTGTACGATTTATAGACACGCTAGGTATATGCGTGTCCATAGTGTAGGACATATAGACACGATACATTGAAAGTGTGGCAAAAAATTTCTTCTTTGGACACGCTAGTATATGTGTGTCCATAGTGTGTGTTCTATAGACACGCCGGTTTTATACGTGGCTAAAAAGTTCGTTTTTAAAAAATTAATAAAAATCTTTCGCCCATATTCGAACGCATGACCTCGAAGGATTTAGATAACGTACCAATCCACCAAGCTGCCCATCTTTAGATGTTTAGGATTAGTGTTTTGAAAATACTAGACCAAGTTGAACTACTCAACATTTAAATAAACACGCCAAGTTGAAAGTGTGGCCAAAAAGTTCTTCTTTGGACACGCTAGTATATGTGTGTCCATAGTGTGCGTTCTATAGCGTGGCGAAAAAGTTCGTTTTTAAAAAATTAATAAAAATCTTTCGCCCATATTCGAACGCTTGACCTCGAAGGATTTAGATAACGTACCAATCCACCAAGCTGCCCATCTTTAGATGTTTATGATTAGTGTTTTGAAAATACTAGACTGGTTGAACTACTCAACATTTTAGTGCTTTAAATGCTTAAACTCTAATAATGTTAGCATACGCAAAATTTCCATATTAAAGACCAGAAAACTACCTAACACCATCATTATGTTTACCAACAATGGCTAAAAATAGGGTTTAGTAGAGTAATGATGGTACGTATCTAAAGGGTTGAAGATACTTTTTGATAATCTGACATTAGACTTTGAAAATAGGGTTTAGTAGATTAATGATGGTATTGTGCATGGCATTGAAGTGTCGTGAATAGCCAAGCGACAAGACTTTTAACCAAATGCCATAAACGACCATTTATGGCTAAACTACCACCATCATTATAAAGATAATAGAGAGATAAACAGATTATTAAACCAAAAATAGAAATCAGAGAAAGAGAAAGAGAGGCGGTTAAGGAATAGTGAAATGGCCGATTCCCCTGCCATACGACATGCAAAGAGTGCTATTGAGGCTTTAACAAGCTTAGAGATAGAAAGTTTGATCGCTTTTATGAATCTGGAGATCACCAAGAAGAGAGAGAAGAATTTCAAAGATTAAGGGTTGAAAATGATGAGGAATTTCAGTTGTGGATGAGAAAGTTAGATGCCATAGATGCACGCCGACGCAGGGAGAAGCTTCAACGACGAGGAGAGTGGAAGTGTTCATGGGGAAAACTCGTAGTGCGACGAAAGTGATAGTGAAGATGAAGAAAAGAACTATGAAGGAGTAGAAGATGAGGAGAGCAAGATGATTCGATGAAGAGAGATGAGAGAGCAAAAAAAAAAACAGAGAGAGGAAGAAGAGGAAGAGGCAAGAGTTTGAAGATGTGATGTACAAGATCTATCTCGCCAAAAAGAAGAAAAACCCTCGTAAGTTTGCTCGAACCATGTCAAAACCCCTGAACGTGGATTCTGACGGATAGGAGATTCCTGGGTTAGACCTCAATAGAGAGCCTGTGTTTTCCGGTGAGATGGTGGTTTGCAGTGAAGAAGAAGATGAGGAAGAAGAAACAGATGATTATGATCTCCAGGGTCCCTACACATCTTCAGACGATGATGATGGTACTGGTACCTACTATGAAGAGGATGAGTTAAACTACAGCAGCAACAGTGACGACGAATCTTGGTGATTGCCTTATAGGTACTGTCAAATCCCTTAGAACTAGAGTAATGTGATTTTGATTACTACTTCTCTTGTGCATCTTCGTGAAAACTTGTGGGGATATTGATGGTACTTTATGTTGCTGAAGAAGTGTATGGAGAATGGGGTTTCTTTTTTTTGTTTTTTGTTTGATATATGGTGTTGATGAAGATCTTATAATATAAGGTGTTTCTGGGGTTCAGTTTACAGCAGGCGCATTGTAAATATAGCAGCCGGGAGAGTTGCAGTGGTTAGGATTAACCTTTTTTATGTCAGGTAGATTAGTAATGTTGCAGCTTTGAATTTTGGTTGTAAAAAGAAAGTTGTAATGGCAATCGGTATCCTGTCGGGTGTTTAGAAGTGGTATTCTGTTTGCTTTGTCCTTCTTTAATTAGATGTAATTAAACTAGTTGTGTTCTTCTAGTTGTTTGAATTTTCAGTAGTATTAAACTTGTGATGGATGTAGGTCTGAAGGGTTTGAAGAAATTTGTCAGTTTTTCTTGCTCTTTTGATTTCAGTAGTAATGGATTGAATACAGAAAACATTTTATGTCAGGTAGATTAGTAATGCACATCTTTGAATTTTGATTGTAAAAAGAAAGTTGTAATGCAACTAGTAGCCTGTTGGGTGTTTAGAAGTCGTATTCTGTTTGCTTTGTCCTTCTTTAGATGTAATTAAACTAGTTGTGTTCTTTCAGTTGTTTGAATTTTCAGCAGTATTAAACTTGTGATGGATGTATGCATGTTTGAAGGGTTTGAACATAAAGTGTCAGCTTTTCTTGCTCTTTTGATTTCAACAAAATGGATTGAATACAAAGAAATGTACAAACAAGCAATGTTCTTGGTGAATGATTCTAAATTTCCAATGATTGTTAAGTAGAGATGGGTAGGAATGACTGAATTAATGAATCAATAGGGTATATAAAATGTTTATTTAAGATGGTGGGTATTACTCCAGTTTATAAAATGTTGTTGGAGTAAGATTAATTCAAAGACTATTTTAGGCCCAATTCCAAAAAAATCTATGTGTAAGCCTAGTTCTAGTACTACTAATCCTAGCATGATGAGAATATTAATTCAACAATCAAGATAGCCAAATCCAAACTCATCCAACATTGCTAAAACCCATCTCGCATACAAAACCCCACCATGATTTAAGAATCAATTTTTTTCAACAATCCATACATTCATTCTCTAGTTAACGAAAAATCCAAACAACTACATTCTATCACCTGGTTCAAGCCCCCAATGGCGTAATATTGCAGGAATTAACATGGAAGGTAGTGTTAGTTTGCCCCCTTGTGACACAATCTAAGCCCCCCCCATCTGCTTCGGCTCCCCTGGCTAGGTTACCCATGAGGCTCATTGGTAGGTTAGCACAACAACCTGTTCAATTAATGTAGTAGTATGTTGTTGGAGCTTAGCTTGTTAGGCTTCCAACTTTATCCAATAAAATTAATAAGATGGATATAAGTGGGAATTAAGTGTTTGGCCCTCCCCTCACTCTCTCTTACTCAAATGGCCTTTGGATTAAAACTCAATTTTAAAAGAATTAACTCATTTTATTGAAATAACCCTTTAAAAATAAGGAGGGCCATTTGGATAAATATGTTTCATGATGTTATCAAATGATAAACTATATCCTTTAGGGTATAATCGTCATGCCAACTTAAACATAACATGTCTCACAAATCATACGTAAGAATTCGACAAATTTTATATATTTGGAAAGCTTTTTGTTAATCCTGCTTCCTATAATATTCCAGGGCCACTAGAATAATTAGCAAATTTATTAAATAACCCCTAAATAAAAGTGTAAGACCCATAATTTCCAGGGTCATAAGAATAAATTTCTCTAGATATAATATATTTTTTCATTATTATATTTGAAGATAAATACTAAAATTACTCTAAATAAATAATAATACCAATTATAAAAAATAGTTTTATATGACTATGTCATAGTTCTTCGGGTTGGGCGGGTTACTTGGGTTAGAAATATTTGTGTCCATGCTTGCCCAAATTTAGCTCGGGTTTATAAAATTTATGCCCAAACTTGCCCAAAGTTCTGAAATACGTTGCTCATGTCCGCCCAACGTTCGGGTTGGGCATGGGTTGGGCGGGTCAACCCAACCCAAGTCCCACCCCTAATTAAATTAAAGCTACTTTAATTAACCAAAATGCCATTTTACCTAGGTTTATCACGTCATTATGACATAGTGGGCTAGACTAGGAACGTGTTTGATTAAGCCTTTATCTTGGGAGCAGACGTGACCCTCCAAGAATTTATAGTTCCTGATAGAGTAGATAGAGTATTAACATGGAAACCAAAGAGTTAGAGAGAGAGAAAAAATTTCGAGTGAAATTTGTAGAGGGAGACTCCACATTTACTTGAGTTTTTCTAAATCAAATCAATCAAAATGGCTGGTGATGATGATCAACATAGACGAAAGGGTAAAGCCCCCATAACTGAAGAGCAACTATTGAAAGAGTTGGAAGAGAAAGAAAAACGAGAAAGGTTATCAGCCACTATGCAGATGATTGGGTAGATGACCAAGGATGATCTGGAGAAGGTACAAAAGAGAGTAAGTGACTTGTTATATGATATTGAATGAACTCCAACCTCTCTCGGGAAGATATGCATGCCTTAATGGATGAAAACAAAGCGAAGAGAAACTGTTGAAAAACCTAGAGAAAACCTCCTGTCAGATTTTTCCAAAGAAGCGTCATCATGATTTTTTCATAGATGAAGAAGAGGAGGAAAAATTCTGGGAAGTGCAAGGTAAAAAGATGAGGTTGGCTGAAATGGAAGTAATGAAGAAAGAATCTGGGCCGCATGACAGTGATGCTTCCGAAGATGAAGAGCCTGCTGTTTTTGTTGATCATCGAAGTGATACACATACTATTTTTGTCCTACAAGAGATAATTAAGGAATTTCGCCAAGATGAGAGATTTGGGATTAATGATTCATTGTTGGACCAAAAGACCGATTCCGAAGCGGACGATGCAGATGAAGACGAGGAGGAAGAGGGGTTTGATGAGGAAGAGGGGTCTGATGAGGAGGAAGAGGAGTTTGTTGAGGAGGAAGATGAATCTGATGATTATGATTCCGAGTGATTTTTATGCCAATGAGTAAGCCTTATCGACATTTGAATTCTTCTGTAGAGAGATGGTGGATTTTTGGGTAAGTGCTCGAATGGAAATGATGACATAATGTTAAAAAATGGTTAAGAGATAGATATTATCATCAAAGTATAGAGAAGAATTCAAATGGAGAGGGGTCTAATGCAAATGGTATGTCACTGAATCATGTGTTTCTTTTTGGTTCTCGCAATGGAAACCGAAAATGCAGGGTAGTGTTATGTTTATTTTGCTTTTTTCATTTTCTTTTGGTATTTGGACTTTTTGTGGGTAAGATGGTGAAATACTTGTAAATGGGTATGTTTTAGTTTATGAACATGTAAGTGGATATGAAATGATAGTGTTGTTGCTAAATATTGCTCAAGACCTAATGAACATTAACGGTTGTAACTTTTTTAAATGCAATATGATGAAGTCAGCTTATTTATATTGTCCACCGATTGTGTGTCGATAATGTTGGAGATGCAGGATGTATTCCAGAAACTAAAACTACAATCAAAGAACTGGAACATGTACAAGACTAAAATGTATATAAAACAAATGCATACTGAAAACAAGTCACTTTAGTGTTTCTCTATGCAGTCTAATTCACTTGGTGGAGAGGCATATACACACCTAGTCTTAATCTACAATCACTAAATAAGTCAAGCATATCAAGTAAACTCACACCTAGTCTTCTGTCAAATACATGACTAACAAAAATTGGCTTGCGTTGGTTGCGTGTATTTGACTTGCACATAACTGACATGAACACTACTTGGTGGAGCCTTATGCAAACCTAATTTGATTTTACAATCTGACAGTAAATACAAATCACAAAGACTCCTGAGATGCTGCTTCTCAAAACAGAATACAAGCTCTATTCATCAATGCTGACATCCTACAACCAAATACTATGTCTGAGTTTAAGATCATATGTCAACTGACATATAAAACTACTTGGTGGAGGCATAAATCATGCAATTGAATGAATGAGAAATACCTTAGATGAAGATAACCAAGATTTGCATTTCCAAAATTATGAATCACTATCAATACTTCTATGAGAGATCGATTAAACTTAAATCTAGGCCTGAATCGATCTTTCACAGAAGAATCAATTGATTCATTGTTGTTGATGAAGTTTTCTCGTGATGAAGTGTTGTGCGGCTCAAATGAATGGAATTAGATGAAATGATAATGAGTTATGTCTCAGCTTTGTTGAAATAGTGTTGGTAGATTTTTGTGGCTCATTTGAGTCGTTGGTCGTGACCAGGGTATTGAGATATGGCATGATGCTCCGAGCCAAGCCATGTCAAAAGACAAGATATGGGCCCCATATGTTTACTAATTAAAATTAAATGAATATACATGACCTCTTATGTTTGACCATTTTTTGATTTTAATTGTTGGTCACTTGGTCAGGTACTTGAGACATGGCATGATACATGAGCTAAACTTGTGAACCCTGGTGAACCATAATGTTACAGTTATGGCCTTCAAATTAGGTAACCGCCGTGTGCAATTAAGAGATGAGACAAGTCTGGAGAGGATAATAATGATGTACTCGGCCTATTTTGAAAAATTGCGTCTTGAGACTAAAGACGCGTGGTCTGCCAAGGGACTAGATGTTTAACCATGCGCCATAAATGGACATTTATGGTTAATCTAACCACTCTACAAAAGGATGAGGAGTCCAAATCTGTTCACACTCCTCTAACGAGTGTATATTTCACATATTCTTCTCGATTGGTTGATTATTTAACGGATGGCCCCATTACCCTCCATGTTTAGAATCACGACCCTCTTTACATAACTCCCTAAATTAAATCAAGGGTGGAGATTAAAATGTGAAATATACACTCGTTAAGGAGTGTGCACGAATTCGCACAAACTGATATACTTGCAATTACTCTAAATCAAACCAAAAGAATAAAGAAAATTTACAGAGAGAAGAAGATTAAGAGATGGCTGAAAATCCATCACCAAGAGATTAGAAAATGCAAAACAAAGAACATAAAAATAAACCTAAAATCAAACGTAAAGATGTTCATACTTCATAATCACCATAATAATTTTGCAAAAATTCAATTATGATTGTAGTAATAATGTAGCGTCTAAATTCAATAAGGAAGGAGTATTTTGTTAAATAAGAGAGGTAAAATTTTAATTTTAATAAGTGTTGACATGCATGCTTAACATGTCAGGATATTTAGAGATATCTTTAGGGTTACGGCAAGATTATATGCGTCTAATTAGAATTGACAATCAGTAGTCTAATCCTACAATCCTAATAAATGCAATATTTTTCTGCTCGGTCTCGCAAAATCCACAAAATCGCACTTTCCATATATCACCATGATTTTCGTTTGTTATACATGATAAACATAACCCACCCACTATATTTAGATTTGCATACTAGATATGTATAAAAAAAGAAAAAAAAACACTATATTTAGCTAGATTTGGATCCTAGAAATAAGAAATTAGATACCTCGTTCATAAAGTAAAAGAAATAAGGAATTGAGAGGATGAGTTCTAATGAGAAATGTGTTGTTCCTGCCAATGGTCTTATTAATAATGATCCTCCTCCTCCGAAGGGCTTTGCTTCATGGGATGACTTTGTGGAAAGCATTGGTGATATACTAGAAGATTTTGTCGATGAAGAATGGGAATTGGTTCATATTAAGAAAATGATCCATGTTGAAAATGATCCTCCTCCTAAGGGTTTTGCTTCTTGGGAGGCATTTGAGAAAATCTATGGTGAACATTTGGATAATGATTTTAATGAATAAGAACATGGGAAGCCACCAAGACGAGCAAATTTATGGCTGAGCACTCGGCATTGACTAAATTCAAGTTTTTTACATTATTTTTAGTATGCTAATTCTATTAATGTGTAAGCAAAATTATGTGGCAGTCAAAGGCCTACTGTTCAATTGTGCTCTCAATTCGGATTTTTTTTTTTTTGGTTAAGTTTGTCAGATTTGGCATTGCAATTTATGAAAAATTTGGCTATATTTTTCAACTATGATACAAGACTCAATATACAGTCCCTATCATATTCATGATCCTATCACTTTAACAAAGAAAGCCACAACAAAATCATGGTTAACCCTAACTCTTCAGTTCCAAATCTCTAAGCCAAGCCCCCTTAAACACGTTACTAGTTCATTCTGTTTTGTCAAAAGATTGATACTCCAATAGATGAACAATGGACAAAAATTAAACAACATATGCACTTGGAATCTAAACAAAATATTGCATCCGTAAATATTAAACATTCACAAAAAGTATACTTCCAAGCAGCTTTACAAACAGACTAATTAAACATCCAAAAAAAAAAAAACATAAGATACACTAATAACACAAAAAAAGAAGAAAGACATATATATATATATAACTAAACAAAAGATGATGGATCAAGATGTGATTGAATACCATTCTTGCATAGCAGAACCATGAAAACAGAGGACTAGATCAGTTAGAATCCCCTTCTTCTTCTTCACTGCTGCTGTCGACAATCGTAACCACATCTTTGTATGGCCAATCATCATCATCATCATCATCAACATCATCGTCTTCATCTTCATCCCCAGGCGCTGGCCCAAACCAAAAGAAGTGTTCTGGATCATCTAAATCATCATCATCATCATCCTCAGAATCATACTCATCATCCTCTTCATCGTCCTCCTCTTCTTCATCGTCAACAACATCATAATCATCCTCCTCTTCATCTCCAAAACAAGGAACAACCTTACAACCAAAATAACCAACGATCTCGTTGTCTTCATCAAGAAGAAGAAAACGGAAGGAGGTTACAACTAGAGCAGTCCTTTTGTCCTGTTTTGATACTAAAACTTTCGCTTTTGATACCGAAACCCTAGGTTCAGTTTTAGAGAGAGACTTGACAGAGATAAAGCCGAGTAGTACTCTCCTAGTCTCCCTTGCTCGTGTTTTATACCCTCACACACGTTTTGACCTTAATATTCAACCTCTAGCTTAGCCACGTACAAGCATGATAACTTGGCTAGTGAACAAGTATAGCTTTGGAAAATAAATAAATATAGTATAATATAAAACACTTAATGAACACTAAAAATATTACAATACAAAATATTACAATATAAAATAAAAAATTGGGTGGAAAATTAACATCAAGGAATTTAACTTGGAAGAAATATAAATTGGTTTACAAGCTCGTCCAAGAGTGACATTGGTAAAAATGGAAAATTAGCATTAAGCAATTTGTCTCGTGGAAATACTCCCGAAAACTTAGATTTGGACGAAAATTCTTGCTAAGATCGTGACATCGAAATAAATAAAAATTGGTTTAGAAGCTCGTCCAAGAGTGACATCAGTAAAAATTGAAATTACCATAGATCGTGACATCGAAATAAAAATTGGTTTACAAGCTCGTCCATGAGTGACATCGGAAAAATGGAAAATTAGCATTAAGCAAATTGTCTTGGTGGAATACTCCCGGAAACTTAGATTTGGACGAACAATTCTTGCTAAGATCGTGACATCGAAATAAATAAAAATTGGTTTAGAAGCTCGTCCAAGAGTGACATCGGTAAAAATTGAAAATTACCATAGATCGTGACATCGAAATATAAATTGGTTTACAAGCTCGTCCATGAGTGACATCGGTAAAAATGGAAAATTAGCATTAAGCAATTTGTCTCGGTGCAATACTCCCGAAACTTAGATTTGGACAAAAATTCTTGCTAAGATCGTGACATCGAATAAAAATTGGTTTATAAGCTCGTTCAAGAGTGACATCGGTAAAAATGGAAACTTCCATCAATCAATTTATCTTGGTGGAGATATTCCCGTAATAGATTTGGACGATAAATTATACTTGTTAAGATCGTGACATCGAAATATAAATTGGTTTACAAGCTCGTCCATGAGTGACATCGGTAAAAATAGAAAATTAAACCAATTTATCTCTCAAGGTGATCTCCTAAACTTAGATTTGGATGAAATATACTTGCTAAGATATCTTGACATCGAAATAAAAATCGGGGTTTAGAAGCTCGTCCAAGAGTGACATCGATAAAAATGGAAAATTACCATCAATCAATTTATGTTGGTGGAAATACTCTAAACTTATATTTGGATGAACTATACTCTCTAAGATCGTGACATCGAAATTAAAATTGGTTTAGCTGAATAAGCCATGTCCAAGAGTGACATTGGTCAAAAAATTGGATATCGAGTCTTGTCGACTTTAAGCCAATCATAGTCGTTCGTGAATTCATAATGCCGACCAATCAAATAAACTAGTTACACCGATAACCTAACATCCACAAAAATCCTTGCCAATATTATCGGTTGATCGGTACGATACCACCAATAATGCGATACGATCAATAATGCGATATATATGGAACATTTAAAGGCACAGATATTTCATGTATCCATATGTATCCCTGATATTTCATGTTTCGTCCAGATTAAAGGCACAGACATGATAAAATCATATATTATCTACGCAAACTTGATTTTAAAAAATAAATACCGATCGATCGGTTCTTTTTAATACAAATTTAATTGTAAGAGCTATCTAGGCTTTAAGAATATGAATTGTGATTTATATAATCAAAAAAATTGCACCAAAAGCATTTATGATCTTAGGGATATATCTAGTGGGACCCTCATCCTAAATATCAAATTTCATCACTAAATACTAGGAGTATATATATGGAACATTCCTATGATTGGTTTTTGGATTTTACGGGGTACATTCCTATGGTAGTTGTACTTTGGGACTTCTTGTTATGTGTGACTTGAAAGAGAAGTATAATTGTATTACAACAAGAGCCTTTATTGTATACCCCACAAGATCTCGATAATTTTTGGTCTTATCAAAAACAATAAAAAGTTGGTATAGCCACACTTATTTCTTAATTTACTTTTTTGGTAGCAAGATATAAAGTAGAGAAAGAAAACAACCTAACTATATGCTTCTCAGTTCTCACACTCTTGGCTTACCTAAATAAGTATTATTCTTAAATGTAGCAGTATCTTTGATCAGAGCAATGAAGCCTTTTTATTTATTTTTTATTAATTGTGTAATAAAACATTTTTTTTTTTTTTGAATTTGTTAACATTTTTTTTTGGTAAAACTTGGGACCATATTATTTGGAAATATATATATTACTTAGATACTGATAGGGTTATGGGTGTTATCAAACCTTCTAGAGTATTCTCTCCTTCAAAAGCAAAAGATTTGTCAATCACCAAGCTATCGCTTTCTTGGGTACATGCAAAAGAAAAGATAGATCTCTTCAAATTCCTCTTCTTCTTGTTTTGCCAAATAATATAGAGAAGATTATTTTTTGTTTCTAAAATGTCTGCCACATTTTTTTGGCTTGACCCAAATTTGGCATTGGTGCCAAGATCCCTTGTGGTCCAGTCTTTCCATAAGTTATTGCTATATTTCTTCCATTTGGTCGAGTCTAAATTAAAATTAAAATCTGATAACTATCATAAGGGCTTATGTTTATATAAGGTATATTATGGAAAACTGAATTGGGTTGACTCAACGAGTTAATTAACAAACAAATATCAAGCAAAGAATTTAAAGAACCAATATTTTTATAAAACTAAACGAAGCAAAATAATACCAACATCCTCAACATTTAAAAAAATAAATAATAATAATTAAACTAAATAATTTCTAAAATCAAAAACCACATTATTCGAAAGTTTCTTTGATTATCTGCTCAACTAAAACCATCGCATCTGGTACTCGTGTTGCAGCGTTAGCAGTTTCCATATCGATAAATATATGGTCATCATATACGCGAACAACACCACATTGATTTAATATATATATATATATATATATATATATGATTTATCTAAATACGGAAAAATAGGGAGGCATTTTTGTATTCCAGTTGTATTTATGGTTATAAATTATGCGAATCTATAGGGAGACTTTTATGTGTTCATTAAAGTAAATCCGAGAGAGAAAAATAAAAATGTAAAAAGAAGTGAGAATTTGAGATGCAAAAGGTATAAGTGATTGATAGACAAATCAATGATGATATTCTTGAAAATGCACACGAATGAAAAAGATTTTTGAGAAGTCGAACAAAAAAAATGTTGATTACGTGACTAATCGGGATTCTTTTTGTAGACGAAAGCCAGGAAGACCCCTTCCCCTTGATGGACCTAGTCTTATAGAATCCATGTAATTTCAGCAATCCTTTGTGATTTCAATACAATGTCAAATTTGTGTAATATTGTGTAATAAAATTAGGCGTGATTTTTCCGAGTTTTCAACACAATACTTGTGCTTTCTATATACTCCTATCCAGTTCTTTGGTCATAGATTGAGTTTGACAATGCAACCAACAACTCCAACACCATTCAATCATACACAAGAAAACAATCATTAAACAAGAAGATTAATCCATTAGACAAATCATTAAACAATCATTAATTAAGCAACTCCAACACCATTCAATCATTAACATTACAAAAACATGAAAATAAATCCTAAATCCAAAACATAAATTCCAAAAAAAAGTAACAAGATTCAATGTCCACAGTCCACAATTTCCCATTAGACCACTCTTAATTCCAATTTTTCTATGTACTTTGATGATACCTATTTCTTCAAAATAATAACTTGTATAACCATTTGCAAAATCTGTATCATCATTTCCATTAAAGCAACTTAACCCAAAAATTCACCATCTATAAGAAAATTGAAATCGGTAGAGCCTTACCTGTTGCGGCCATCACTCGGAGTCGTAATCCGACTTTTCCTATCCGATCGCATATCAGTTCAGAATCAGTCACTATGTTGAGTATGACCTCATTTTCATGTGTTGTTCGTGATAGGTACGCCTGATACTCATCCTCTACACTGATTTCATTCACACGGTGGTCTTTATAATCCTTATATCTTCTAGCATAAATTGATGCTCTTCTAGCCCTAATCCTTCTCATTAAAAACACACCTTGTCTCCTTTCCCTTTTCTGCAACAATTGCAAAAATTCTTCTGGGTATTCTTCATCTTTTACTTTCTCTATGCTTCTCTTATTTGTCTCTTCATTTTCTGCGCATACTGAATTTGCATGATCAAACTCATTCCACAACATATCCATATCATCATCTTGGTTATTGTTATGCAAACCTACTTCTTCCTCTTTTCTCATATTCCCTGCCTCTTCTTTCTTCTTATTCAATCTTATTTCTTTCGATATATGGTACTTAGCTTTCTTTAGTTGCTCCAAATTCATTTCACATACTGCTAATTTGAACCTCATCATCACTTCCTTTCTCTTCAAGCACTCCTCCTTATAAAAAACTTCCGCTGTCATTGGGGTCTTGCCTTTTGATGGTTTGGAACCACTCCCTTTTTCTGGGTTATTCGGAGCCATTGTTATCTCTGAGACTTTTTTTCTTCTTCTCCTCTCTTGGCTTAATTTTCTCTCTTTCACATTAATTATGTTATTTTTTTCTTTTTTCTTCTGAGACCTATTCCCAAGAGACGCATGCAGCGGTTGAATTCAAAGAAATAATAACACCCTACTAAAATGTCATGTCCTTTCAGACCTACTTCATGACGTAATGGTTATCCTTTAGATTTTGTTCCTTTAAATCCAGTTATAGATTTTGTTCCCTTTTAACCTCTTATAAGATAAAACGGGCAAATATGCGTTACTTGCTCGCTTCATTAAGGACGCGACCATTTAAATAATGCCTGCTCATCATGGACGCGACCATTCACCAACAGGTGTATTGGATGTCTATATAAGCTTTACTCGTACCTGCTTGAAGCATTCTACAATATTAAGAAAATCCTAAAAGCTTGTAATTTTTTTTTTTTTTTGATAATCTTTCATCAGTATAATAGTGATGGATATGTTGCTGAATTAACTACCAAGATACTACAACACCTCCAAAACTGCCAAAGCATTTTAGAAAGCAAATGTGTTTCCAAAGAGTGGAATACTATCCTCGGGGACAAAAGAATTGGACTCCTTTTTGGTGTCACACCAAGAATAGGGAAATAAGTTACTCAACTCTTTTATAGAGAGGAAGATTTCAGCCCGATCGTAACAGCCAACAATCACGATGCCCAGAATGATGGAACCCATGAAGATTTGAGTAAGTTGCACCCAATAGTTGGATCCTGCAATGGTCTCGGGTATGTTTTTATGTTTCACACCACGGCATACAAGATCCTCAGTATACGTTATGAATCCGAGAAAATCGGTGAGCACCTACATCCGCCACAACTATGCATCCCAATTGCACGAGATCAAGTACTTTCGTGGTATCCATGATACAATGTAATTGGGGGTTTCGACTCTTTCAACGTACCAATGAGTACAAGGTTGTTCGAATTCACATGGATGGTAAAGTTCAAATACACACTCTAGGAGACAAGAGGGGATGGAGGAACATAGCAGAGGAGATTCCTTATACTTTTCGGAGTTCAGGTGTGTACGCACATGGTTGTATTTTTTGGAAGGATTGTTGTCAGCAGGATATTGGCATAATATCTTTCAATTTACACACTGAGACGTTCCATCAACATTCTCCACCCCCGCATCATATTCCTGATAGTGAATTCCCAGAACTTGGGATGGTTATGTTCGGAGTTCGCCTTTTATTTTACTACATCCATGAGGCCTACGATGAGGGGATTAATCAGCCCTGATAGATTTACTCGGCACCCATTTCCAAAAAAAAATATTCATACATGGGCACTGGCGGGAATGGAATTGGAATCATGAGATAAGCATTTTCTTGGAAAAGGATGAGGATGAAAGGTGGCATACCTATTACCCGATAGCTTTTGGAAAAAACAAGGACCTCCTATTGTGGCAGAATGGGCGTTTATTGCGTTACAATGCACTCACCAGAACTTGGACGGAAATTTGGGGGAAACTATTGTGGGAAACAAGCAGGATTGCAATTATTCCTCATATGAGGAGCACTGTCTCGTTGAAGAATTTTGGTGGACAATCGGAAACGTGTACTCATGATCATGTCCATGCCACTAACACATTCCTTGGGTTATCTATGTAGCTTTTTTTTTTTCTTGTAGTTGTGATGTTTTTTTTTTTTTTTTTTTTTTGGTATTTGGATTTTATTCTATGTACAATTTATTCCTTGGGTTATCTATGTAGCTTTTTTTTCTCTTGTAGTTGTGTTTTTTTTTTTTTTTTTTTTTTGGTGTTTGGATTATTTTCTATGTTGAAATGTACAATTTAATTAGTTTGGGTCATTGTTTAACTAGACAACCTTTGGTTTTTTCCTTTTTTTTGCGTTACACCTATGGTCCACCTAGTCAGGCGCCCACCCCAACCGACCTAGGTAATTAGTCGAAAAGTAGAAAAATTATTGAGATCATGATTTATTTTAGTTTGTTATGTTCGGAATGTATATTTGATTAAAAAGGAAATTAGATAAACATGAAAATATTCATTCTATATCTCATTATATTGCTACAATATCTCATTTTTTAGTAATATGGAAATTGAAATATTCGGTGTAAATACCAAAGAATAGTGATTTAAGATGGAAAACCTAAAAAAATTAGCCAACAGGTGTATTGGATGTCTATATATATATATATATATCTAATAGAGGGTCAAGCTTTTTGTTTTTCATGACATGTAGGATTTTAGACCCCCAATTAACATAAATCCATCTCCAATGGTGGGATCCTACAAACTAGGATGGATGTGAAAATAAAGTCTTATTTACACCTTCACTTGCACCCCCACGTCATATTTTCAATTATTTTATTTTTTTAGAAATTAGTAAAAGTAAAGATAAACGGTTAAGATTTTATCATATAAAATATTCTAAAGATTAAACCTTTCACTATTGGAGATAATTTTTTAACCATAGGATCCTATATTTACTATATGTGTATAATCTCTTAAATAAAAGTCTTAAATAGACTTCCACGTAGGATTTTTTACACCCACTGTTGGAGATGCTCTAAGCTTTGCTCGTATCTGCTTGTAGCATTCTACAATAAGAAAATCCTAAAAGCTTGTAATTTTTTTTTTTGATAATCTTTCATCAGTATAATAGTGATGGATATGTTGTCGGAACTATAACTACCGAGATACTTCAGCGCATCCAAACTGCAGAAAGCGTATTAATATTAAAATGTGTATGCAAAGAATGGAATACTATCCTTGGGGACAAAAGAATTGGATTCCTTTTTGGTGTCGTCCCAATTGCACCGTATCCAGAAACTTCGTGGTATCCACGATACAACATAATTGGGGGTTTCGGCTACTGTCAACGTACCAATGAGTACAAGGTAGTTCGAATTCACATGGATGCATGGTAAAGTTCAAATACACACTCTAGGAGACAAGAGGGGATGGAGGAACATAACAACGAAGATTCCTTATACTTTTCGGAGTTCAGGTGTGTACGCACATGGTTGTATTTTTTTGGAAGGATTGTTGTCAGCTGGATATTGGCATAATATCTTTCAATTTACACACTGAGACGTTCCATCAACATTCTCCACCCCCGCATCATATTCCCGGGAGTGAATTTTGGATAAATACTAACCCATCACTTGGGATGGTCATGTTCGGAGTTCGCATTTTATTTTACTACATCCATGAGGGGATTGATCGGCCTCGTGATAGATTTACTGGCTCCCATTTCCGAAGAAAATATTCATACATGGGCACTCTAATCGGGGAATGGAATTGGAATTATAAGATAAGCGTTTACTTTGAAGAGGATGAATGGCCGACTTATAACCCGATAGCCTTTGTAAATAACAAGGACCTCTTATTTTGGCAAAATACGCGTTTATTGCGTTACAATACACTCACCAGAACTTGGACGGAAATTTGGGGGGGCACTACCGTGGGAAACAAGGGTTGCAATTATTCCTCACATGAGGAGCGCTGTCTCGTTGAAGAATTTTGGTGGACAATCGGAAACGTGTACTCACGATGTCCATGCCGCTAACACATTCCTAGGCTTATCTATGTAGCTTTTTTTCTTGCAATTTTTTTTTTTTTTTTTTTTTTTTGGTATTTGGATTTTTTTTCTATGCTAAAATGTACAATTTATTCATTGGGTTATTTATGTTGCCTTTTTTTTTCCTTGTATTTTTTTTTGTTTTTTGTTTTGGTGTTTGGATTTTTTTCTATGTTGAAATGTTCAATTTCGTGCATCAACATGAAAGTGTTGCCGCTAAATGTTGGGTCATTGTTTAACTAGCCAACATTTGGTTTTTTCCTTTTTTTGCGTTACACCAATGGTCCACCCCAACCGACCTAGTAATTAAATTAAAAAGGAAATTAGATAATCTCATGAGATCATAATTTATTTTAGTTTGTTATGTTCGTTATATATATTAGATTAAAAAGGAAATTAGATCAACATGAAAATATTCATTCCATATCTCCTTATATTGCTACAATATTCGATGTAAATACCAAAGAATAGGTGATTTAAGATAATGATGGAAAACCTAAGAAATTAGGGTTTTCCTTAGAAATATATATAAATTACACCAAGCATAGAAAAAAATTAACATAGAGTATTAAGAGGAAAATGAGTTACTCGCTAAGAGGGACTGTAGAGATGAAATCAAGAGAGGATCCAAAATGTCCTCGATCGATGGTCGGGTCCTCGTAAATTGAGGATTATCATTACTGTGGACGGAATAACTATTGTTCCTGGTGTTCCTCTCAACGCTGTAATTAGTTATGTTGTCAGTAGTGTTGACAATGATGATGTTCCTATTTATGCTGATGTTATTCCCGGTGTTCCTCTGGACGATGTAATCAGTAGCGATGAGGATGCTGATGTTTTCGATTATTGTGATGTTCCTACTGTGAATGATGATGCTCCTGCTTCTATTATTGAAATTATTGATGAAGATCGTCCCGATGTTCCGGATATGGCAGATAATAATCCAAAAGTTAACAAGCATGATCTTAACAAGCATGTGGAGCCTGATGAAGCGAAAATGACAAATCTGAGGATGACAAGGCGCCCAAGCCTCAAGGTTGGAGTGATCAGTTCACCTTAGCATTGCAAGAAGAATTGTTTGAAGATGGGGATGGTTCATTTGATATGGTTTTTTTTTTTGATGATATGGTTTGATTTATCGATTTCATTTTGTGGACGCTTTGAAAGTTGTTTTCGTTTCTTGTTTCGTTTGCTAATTTTGTCATTTAGAAGAAGGTGATGTTTATGAATTCTTTTATTATTTAGGTATTGGAATCATGAAATAAATCAAATAATTATTTACAAGTTCATAGACTTTACATAATGCAATATATTCTTGCAAATTTATTTATTTATGAGGTGTGCATTCTTTTGGAAAAATAAATATAATTAGCTGAAAGAACGGAGGAAATGTAGAAAAATACAGTTTTCCCCATGTAAACAATAAGAATCAATTTATCACTTTAGGTCTGATCTTATTATCTCCTTGCAAATACTTTTAACAAAAATACGAGTTTGAACAAGTAAAGTGCTATTGAAAGTAAAATACTGCTATACGACGATGTTAATGATAATGATCTTTGCGTGGAATTGGATGAGAATGAGGAACCAGACTAATCTGACAAAGAACCAGGTTTTTGATGACCATTTTGTTTTCAGTGGTGGTTTTATTTATTTTTTAAGTACTGCACTAGATGGAGGCTTTTTACGCTGATAGATAGGTTGACATTTATGTGATGAATGATTCATGTTGAACTTTTATGTTTTCTGGAAATGATGAACATGAAAATGGATGGGTTTAGTTTATTTATATTTATTAGCTTATCAGATGCGTTTCCTACATAGGTGCCACCAATAATTCATACGTTTCCTCCCTAAACCAAGAATAATACAAGAGACAACCCAAATTTAAAATTATTAAGGTAAATATTATTCTAATAGGAAAGTAATTTTTTTCTATAGCCTCTTCTCGAGTTGGTTAGAGATCGGAAACAAAATTTCGAAAATTTTGGGAAACAATTTTATCATAACTGTCTACGATATATTCTCTCATAAAATAAGGAAACTAACCATATTGGTTACACATCAAAAATTTGGAAATAAAAAAGAAAAACACCAAAATCTTTTGTTTGGCGGGTGATGAAAATGGATTTTATCTTGGGCGGGATGATTTCAAAAGGAAAATCAATTCCCTTTGATGGTTTGGTTAAATTCCAAAAAGAAAAAGAAAGATGAGTTCGATCTACTTTTAGTTTTTATTACTCGATTCATTCTCTCTATGAAATCATAATTCTACTACTATCTCTAATCTTTACAAGGAACCTACCTCTTCAGTCTCGATCTTTGTTGTTGGTATTATTTCTACAACCCATTATCGAATGAATATTAAATTGATGTTAGATTTTTTGTTCGATCTCATGGAATCAGATGTTAGATCTTATAGGTTTAGTAGTTAAAGCATAATTAGGGTTTTTATTCTATCACTTCTTATAGGTTTACTAGTTAAAGCATGAGTAGGGTTTTTATTCTATTACTATCTCTAATCTTTACAAGGAATCTACCTCTTTAAACTCGATCTTTGTTGTTGGTATTATTTCTACAACCCATTATCGAATGAATATTAAATTTATGTTAGATTTTTTGTTTGATCTCATGGAATCGATGTTAGATCTTATAGGTTTACTAGTTAAAGCATGATTAGGGTTTTTATTCTAACAATCAAAGAACAAGTTAATGACAATCACGGGTTGTACGATGAGATGTGATTTCATTTTGTTACAACAATAATATTTTAGGCTTAAGTTACATGCATGAACTATTATAAGATTTAGGTAAGGATCTTTCTTTCATGTTACTTAGTAAGGCTTTACTAGTTAGTTAGGTTTTACAAAATAAAAATAAATAAAAAACTTAACGATGCTAATTTTTTTCTAGGGTTTTTGTTATTGTTTGGGTTGGATTTTGATTGAGAGTTAATAACTCTACTTTGATCGACGATGTTGTGTCAATCATATTTATATACAAGGCTTCTCAAGATTTAATCATTTGAGTCTCTGTTACTTGGCTAGCCTGTAACGTCTGCATTTTAAGTTGCCACTTTTAATAATACCATGTTGTTGGTTGGCCAATTTGACTATATCTTCAAGCTAAAAATGGATAATCACTATCTCGGTGCTTTAGTGCTCTAGGCTTTTGTAACAAAAAGTTATATAAGACCGTTTAACCTACCTTTCGCTTTGTGGATAACACAATAACCATGAGGAGATTTTGTGTGTTTGCTGTGATGTTTTAGCCTCAAGTTACATGCATCAATGAGTTCATGTTTGTTTTCTTTTCATATAATAGAAAATAGGTGTAACACATGTTGCCTATCCTGTTAGGTTTAGCTAATATTTTCCAAAATAAGCTCAAATTCCTAACTAAGATGCACGTACCTACACAACTTTTGTCATGGGAGAAGATGATGATTACGACCAATGGAGGGAATCAGATTATGAGGTGGATTCTGATGAAGAAACGATGGATTTAGATGAGAGTCATGATGACATTGTACAATCAGATGACGATGATGGTGAAGATACGGTCCATACTGCTAGATTTGAAGACTTAACATGTAATGTGCGAAACCTTGTACTTACTTGTTTCTACTTAAACATCACATGGTTTCATATGTTGCCTCGGTTATTTCCAGAGTCAGAAGATTCTGAAAATGATGATTTGGAGGTGTTAGAAGAAAAAGAATTGGAAAATGCTCCGGAAGCGAGAAAATCGCCCAACAAGAAGACTCTACTACAAGTGATCATAAAAGAGAGGGAATGACAAGAATGTTGAAGTCGCATAGATACTTCTCGGATAAAAATGCCAAAAGAAGGGATATTGAATTTGACAAAATGTTCCGGCCTATTGGTAACCATAGAATTGAATTCAAAGAGCTACCTAGGCTATTTGGTCCGTGATATGGTTGGCATAAAACATTTATGTTGGAAGGAAGTCCCTTCAACAACAAAAGAAAATATGTGGGAGAAAATTCTGGTATGCATATGCGGTTACCAATTCGTCGTTTTTGTTGTCTAACTCATGAGTCTGTGATTAACATACATTAGATGTTATTGCATCTTCATTATGAGGTGCCCCATGAGTCAAGCGAGTGGTCATGAAGCGTCTACTGCTCACCAAGGACTTTAGAAGGAAATTGTACAAAAATCATGTAAAACCCTTCCCGGAAATGCCGCACAAACTAAGAACTTTCCCCAAAAAGTACGAAACGGTAATGGACCAAGAAAACTGGGACAATTACCTTAATCATGTACTAAAATCGCCTATTTTTAAGGTATGGAATACACATTGCTTTTTCTAATTTGTGTTTCGTTCTTATTGTCTATCCCAGCATACTAATGAAATTATTTTTATTTCCTCTGCAAGAAAAATTCGGAGAGGGAAAAAGAGGCAATATCACAATCCAAGTTCCCACATCGGACGGGACGAGGAGGATACTCGGGATTAAAACTAAAATTAGTAAGTCTGTTGTCTTATTTATTATACACTGCACAGAAAAACCGGCCATATCTGTTTTGTATGTCGTGTTGGGTGTCTCATATATGCAAAAACTTAAAACGGTATAGGGATGTGTCCTCTTACACCAATCTGTAATTTTGTCACATTAGATGCTTTGGAATAGGTTTTCTGCTTTTGCACAGTTAATATCTCTGTGGGTGTAAATCCTTACTTGTTTCTCGTAACTACTAGGTCCAAAGCGGAAAAGTTGCGAAGAAGATCTTGAAGACCGGTGCTTCATGTGGGCAAGAGCACGCGAAAACAAAGACGGAATTGTTCCAGATTTAGTTTGTCGTGAAGAAGACATCTGAAGTTGTGAGAAAACAAAACTTTACAATCCTCATGTTTTTAACCAAAGTAAGTGCAAAGTAATTGCGCAAGGTTTAAATCAGAATTTAACACATTATTTGAACAGAAGAGAAGCTTAAGATGATTCGAGAGGGAACTCTAACGGTTGGTCATAACGAGGATGCCCTAACAGCTGCGATCGGCCTTGGATAAGGGTGGACGTGTCAAGGGGGCTGGCTTTGGAGTGACGGCAACCCTTTACTTTCCAAATGGTAGAAAACCAAGACACTCTAAAGAGAACGATGAACTGCGTGAAAAGCTGAAAGCTAAGGAGAAAGAATTAGAGTCTACTAAAAATGCGTATCGAGATTAACAGATAACTTGTTATCTCAAGGAGTCGACATTGCGAAAATTGTGGGCAACAAAGATCAAAGTCTGGAGGAGAGGTAAGTGAACCGAGTTTTGATTAGATTGTGTAATTTTTTAAAAAATTGGCAAACAAGATTCGATTTTTTTTCAAACAATGTGCTCAACTACGGTCAGGATGCATGACCTAGCAACGCCTCCAATCGATCTAAGAATAACATAGGTCCAGAATCAGTTACGAAACATCCAAAAAAACATGGGAAATCCGGTCCACAGAAGTCATCTGAAAGCACCAAAGGGTCCGCAAAGCGGGACTCTCCTTGTACTAAAACGCCGACCGTTTCTACTGAGTCCCCGCCGTCTTTAGTATCAAAAAAGAAGTCTTCGTCTCCTCCATCCACTGGGGAATCTCGAACGTGCCATCCTCGAAAAAGTTACCATTGATGTATGGTTTTCCAACGCGTTTAAATTTTCAATCTTCCATTTACTATCTCTCACGCGCCTTGTGTTTCGCAGGGGGCATAGGATGCAAACTTTGGTTTGGAGAAAAGGACAACATTGTTGCCATTGGTAGAGCTTACTCTTCAAAGAAGGTATCTTATAAAATGAAGTCAGAATGACGGGTGAGGTTACATGCTATAGCGTCATGGTTAGTGAAGTGCTAAATGAAACCATCAAATTACCCTTTGGCACATCTTCCGGGATAAAAACTTTAAAAGATGTTGGTCATATCCAATTAGTTGGCCATCAAATCAAACCATCTTGGATCAAAAGGTTGGTTGCTATGCTTGTTTGCTTTATTAACTCATTGGATATGTTTTTACACAAACCAGTTTTATATATATATATCTTGTTTGATATAAGAGACGAATATGTTATCAGCTATATGAATCATGGATGTTAGTGTATATTTTAGAGAACCTTATAGAACGAGATATGTGGTTAGCTATTTGATTGTGAGTCAGGTTGTGCATTTTGCTTAAATGGTTTCACCG
This sequence comes from Papaver armeniacum, assembly GCA_023531295.1. NCBI lineage: Eukaryota > Viridiplantae > Streptophyta > Magnoliopsida > Ranunculales > Papaveraceae > Papaver > Papaver armeniacum. Next base: position 129,648 of record JAJJWW010018711.1, on the reverse strand, counting down.
CAAAAAGAAGGTACAACTTTCATTTCAATTTTATGATGCGTAAGTCAACCAAAACATTCTCGAGGTCAGAAATCACCGGATCTACTCAACGGAAGCCAATCTCGTATCGCAAAGATCTCGAAAAGTTCCAAGGTATGTTTTTAAACCGCTTACATGATCTTAAGACCATATGAGTCCTAAATATGCCATCAACTACTATATGAATCACGGATGCTAGGGTGTATTTTGGAGAACCTTGTATATTTGTTACCTATTCATCCGTGTCTTCGCATTCACGGTGGAATTTGGCATATTTGTCACCCGAATATGGAATATTACTCTACTGCTGCAGTAAGTCAACAAAATTCGGGAAACATACTGGATGTGACGTCAAAAGATCCACCTAGTTGGAGCCAATCCGAGATCGCGACAACTAAAGCGGTTCTCCAGATCTGCTTTATTTTTACATGCATTTTAAATCTCAATTTGTTTTGAAGTTTTCGCTTGAAGATGTTCATATGCCATATATTTCCGCAGGTAGAAGGTGCAACCTTTTGACGAGCTGTCTAAGGCAAACGTCCTTGCTAGAGGTAGAGCTTTTCTATAATGGAAAACAACAATTACATGGAAAGGATGGGTTGGAGGTTGATTGCCACAAAATCCCGATTGATGAAGTAATAAAACCGACTTTCTATCTACCCGCACGATTTTCTCGGTATGGAAACATTAGGGCAAACTCTTGGAAAAGCGATTCCTTGGCCAAAGTTTGGTGTTCGGGGCCACTGAGCCTGCTAAGAAGGTTAGTTGCTTGGCTTGTTTGATTTGTAAGTCGAATATACATAAACCAGTCTATCAATTATATGAATCACCGATCCAAGTGTAAATTAGAGAACCTAGAAAAATAGAAACATGTGTAACTTTCAAAAGTAACTAATAACTCTTTTAATCTTATGCAGAACCCTACCAGTAATTCACAACCAACTACTTCTCTGCGGAAGTCTCCTTCACGTAGCAACCCTTCTGATGGATCTAAGAAGCAGTCTCCTAATCTTATGCAGAACTCTACCAAAAGAATTCCCAACCAAATCCTTCAATATCTCTAGAGAAGTCGTGCACATCTAAGGCAGAACCTATGGCTAAGACATCTAATGGAGTATGTTTTTTTTTTGATTTTTTTTTTCTTCATAAATCTATATTGCTAATTCTAGCATCTTCTTTTTATATGATGTTCATATGCCGTATCTCCACAGAAAGCAAAATACGACTTTTGGAATGGATCTAGGGGAAACGTCGTTGCTAGAGGCAATATTTTACCTACGCCGCCTAACCAGAAAATACATGGAGAAGATCTTCCTAAAAATCGTTATGTTGTCAATATTCAGAGGTTATAGTTCCATCGTTCGTGTTAACCGAACCAAGTGGTGAGTTTAAGTTATTAGGGAAGCTAAAGATGGTTTTGTGGCATGGCCGAAAGATAATCGTTCCATCTCTCGATGACAAGGTTAGTTTCTTAGCTCTTTTGCTTTGTTAATCAAGTATATAAATAGTTTTACATAAATCGTGTATTCAGTTTGATTAAAGAATAAGTACGAGATAGAAATATATTAACACCTAAATGGAACATGAATGCCAAGAATGTAAATTTGAAAATTGATATTTGGTTACGGATTTTATTATGGGCGTCACCGTGAAAAAATGCCACGGTTTCAAAGAAGTTGGATTTATATATTACATTGTTGGAAAAATGACTTTTGTCTGTCTCTTTGTTGAGAATTCACATGATGCATTTAATTCTCCTTGGATTTAGAATATATATATATATAATACATTTAATCTCTTGCTGCAGAAACTCCACAAAATGGAAAACCTCATAAGCAACTCGTAACCAGCTTTAGATTCTCGAGAAGAAATTGACAAAACCTAAGAACAACAAGCAACCTTGCAGAGAGATAAACTCGAATGAGGAGCACCTAGAAGTCAATCCACATTCGGGGAGTCATGTAGCTCTCCGACAAGCTTCCAAAGAAGATTAAAAAGGGGCAGAGAAAGTTATATGTACAAAGTGTAGATCGTGCATACCAACTTCCGGATGGGAAACAGAGGATGACAAGGTTTTCCACGCTGTCGAGAATGTCACAACCTGATCAATTGCTTGAAGAGACACCACCATCAAAAAAGTTGAAGAAAAACTCGATGATTTTTGGATAAATGCTCTTTAATATTTTCTTTTGCAAACCGTTAGACCAAAGCTCAACATTTTTTACCGTTTATTAAAAATAATATGAATTTCGATTTAACCACAATTTATATAAAGTATAAGAAAATTTGGATAGTGCCCGTGGATGGTTTAGATGCGTCATATCCGAACGGCTTGAGGCGTCACACGCGTAATACACACGCTTCGAGGTTAATTGGCGTGGCTAAACATAACAAAAAGACAAACTAGAAAAATATAAATTGTAGTGGCTAAATATCACATAAAGCCACGCTATATGGCGTGTCTATAGGTTCTCCGATGAACGGCTCCCAACGTTACATGTGGACGGTGAACGTTACATCTGAACGGTCAATATTGCATCATCTTAAATTAGATCCAACGATTCCTAATACGTCCACGTGATCAAGGTAATTGGAAATGGGCGTGGCTAAATATCACATTTAGCCACACTCTATAGGGCGTGTCTATAGGATATCCAATGAACGGCTCACAACGTTACATGTGGATGGTATTCAACGGTTCCTAATACACCACGTGATGAAGGCAAGTGAAATTGGCGTGGCTAAAACATAACATATAACCACGTTAAACCTATGGCGTGTCTATTTGATAACCAATGGCTACACCAAAAAGCACTTTAGCGTGTCTATAGGGAACCAAAGAGCCACGCCATAAAGCAATTTGTGTGTCTATAGTGAACCAAATAGCCACGCCAAAAAGAAATTTGGGTGTCTATAGTGAATCAAATAGCCACGCCAATTGTTTTTTGGGTGTCTATAGTGAATCAAATAGCCACGCCAAAAAACAATTTGTGTGTCTATAGTGAATCAAATAGCCACGCCAGAAACAATTAGTGTGTCTATAGGGAACCAAATAGCCACGCCAAAAACAATTGACGTGTCTAAAGTGAACCAAATAGCCACGCCAAAAGAAATTTGGGTGTCTATAGTGAATCAAATAGCCACGCCTTAAGCACTTAGGGTGTCTATAGGGAACCAAAGATCCACGCCAAAATAATAAATCGTGTGTCTATAGAGTACCGACTTAAGATTTTTGGGACACTATATAGCAACGCCTATATGGCTATGGCGTGTCTATTTCATGCATAAATAGCCACGCAAGGCAAGCGTGGCTATAAGCTACCTAAAACCACGCCGTGTTACCTAAAACCACACAAGCAGAAGTCACGCCAAGTCCAAACCAAATTGGCGTGTCAAAACCCCTATGGACATGCCAATTTGGCGTGGCAAAAGGGTCTGTTTGTACTAGTGTCGGGTTTGACCAAAGACCTTGACTTTGACTGGCATGATTGACTTTTAACGTTGGATCGCGATCACTAGATCCTTGATCGCAGGATCGTTGTGGAGACTAGATGACGGGCAACATGGATGAAGGTCATAATGGTGACAAAGACGACAGGAACTTGGTTTGAAACTAGTTGGCATGTGCGATCGGCAATCAAGTTGGCACAGACTATTGGAAACATGGATGGAAACTACATGGAAGCACAACTGGCAACATGGATTTGACAGTTGGCCGATGGTTGACTTTTACCGTTCACCGAAGGTTGACTTTGTCCGTTGACCGATCATTGACTTTGACCATTGACTGAATGTTGACTGGCAGGCTGGCGGGCTGTGTTGGTTGGCTGGATGGTGGTCCCAATAGTATTCTGGCCCAATATATGATAATTTTATCATGGTACAAACATCGCCCACTGTTAACCTCCAACTTGTGTGGGGTTAAGAAGTTTCGTTTCCATTGGTTAATGAAACAATTCGCCCCCAAGTGTGGAGTATTGTTGTTGAAGTGAATGGCAAGCTTCCCTTGTAGATCGCGGAAATCAAGACGCCCCCAAGAGAAAATCATTGTTGTTGAAGCGTAAAGCAAGTTGCCTTCGTTGATTCTGGAAATTATAACCAAATCGCCCCCAAGTGAGGCTATTGTGATTGAAAGATCGACGGGCAGCGATTGAGCACGAACTATTGTTGTAGACAAAAATTGGACTGAAGGCCAAACTGATCTGCAACGGAAACGTGATATTGGATCGGAGTAGTTGCCTGAAAATGGTTGCGGCGAGAGATGACCCGAACAATTACTGGTGAAACTGGATTGCAGTGATTGATGGGAAACAATTGTCTAGTTGAAAATGAGATGCAGCTGTTGATGCAAAACTGGGCTTCAGCAATTAAATCTAAACTGAGATACAGTGGTTGATGTGAAACTGATCTACAACAGTTGCGTAGAACTTAGACTGGTAACAGTTGTTGGAAAAGACGAGCTATCTTTAATGTCATTGAGCTGGAATCTGCGTCGGCTGTTGTTGCAAGCGAAACTTGAATTTGCGGGCTGACAGTAATTTCGCCCAAACTAGGTAAAAGTAGTTGTTAAAACTAAATCTTGTCAACTTCAGGATGAGATCTGTGAGTTTTGAACGAAAAGTCGACAACCATTGGTGAGACCCTTCAATCATTGGGATGGTAAAAGACTTTGTGTACCGCTGGACCTCCTAGCGATCTTGGATTTGCTACTGGATCTGACAACGATCTATATATGTCGTCAATAGTTATATGAATCAAGGTAACAACAGTGATGTAAACTAGACCGTAACAGTTGCAGCGGAACTGGAATGCAACAATTGTGGTCATTAAACTGGACCGCGACAACCATATAAATCTGTATTGTGGCGGTTATGAGCAAAACGAATTATAACATCTTCAAGCAAAGTTGGACTGTGATCAGCTGGACCGTAGCAGCTATGAGAAAAATGCAATGCATCAACTGCGATCTTCTGGACTACAAGAGGTGTGAGCAAAGCCAAACTACAACAGCTTCGATCAGCTGGACTGCAACATCAAGGAGCTAAATCGCATCGCAGCAGATCATCTGCGATCACTGGACAACAGAGTTACGGGCAAAGCTGATCGCAAAGAGCTGCGATCAGCTGAATGCAGATCTACGAGCTAAAATCGCAACAGCTTCGATCACTTGGACTGCAGCATCGAGGAGCAAAGTTGCACTACAGCAGCTGCGATCAGCTGGACGACAGGAGATGCGGGCTAGCTGACCGCTGCGATCTTCAATCAAAATGCATCAGCATCAAAGAGCAAAGTTGCATTACGTAATTGTGATCGACTGACGCATGAGATGCAGGCTAAGTTGCACTACAACATCTGCAATCAGCTGGATCGTAGGATCTGCGGGCATAGATGGATTGCAGCAGCTTCGATCAGCTGGGCCGCATGAGCTACGAGCAACTTCAATCAGCTGGACTGCAACATCAAGGAGCAAAGTTGCATTGCAAAGCAATGCGATCACCGGAATGCGGGAGATATGGGCTAAGATGACCTTGCAGCAATAATGTAGTTTTAAAGTGGTAAGAAAGTTGTCGTTCACTCAGACTTGTTGAGATTGGTTTTAAGACTTAAAAAGAGAAAACGCTAAAATAAAGAAAATATGTACAAGTTTGTAACAATATATCGAGAGAACTGGGACTCGGGTTTCCACCATTAATCACATTCAATTAGTTCGTATATTGATTCATAACAATTCTAGCTCTTTTATGGACTCTATTTCTTTGCCAAAGGAAGATTTTGTAAAAGATTAATTGTAAATCATAAGCATGACGCATCAAAAGCTCTAAGTCTAAGCATACGTCATCAGACAAAATCACAACTAATTAATAAAAATCATGAATCAATTAAATCATTGCAAAAAGTCATGAAAAATCATTATAGTTACCAAGCAATTGTGAAACATGACTTCCTCCGTCGTCCCAGTGTTGGGATTTAGCTCATGTTGTCAAATACTCGTTCAAAATAATAATCCATAGCTCCAAAAGGTGTTTATATTGAAGGAATAATATACACAGTGAATTTATGTATTTGTAATGGCGTCACAGAAGTCACTGTTACTAAAATTGTTACAAAGCTGAAGATAATAGTTGGTGATGGACTGTTACAGGATTTTGAAATTTAAGACACTGAAATACGACTGTCCTGCACAGCTTTATGTTCTTCAGCCTTGTCTTCTTTCTGCTGCTGCTGCAACTCCTCCTGCAGCTTGATTTTTAGCTCTGCAGCGTACCCCAACTCCCGACTCCTCTTCTCTGGCTCTCCCTATGCCTTTATATACACTACAGAGTCCTAAAATCCGAGAATAACTCTCTTTTTCTTCCTCCGGCAAGTTATGAGAATAACTGTCTTCTAGCTTCTTTACGCATCTGCTGTTTCGTTAACACTCTCTATATTTGGTAACATAAGATCTTAGCAGAGTTTATCTTCTTTCGAATCACACGTAATTGCCAAATACAACCCGTATACCCATGAAACTGTCCTTGCTGATTATCGAGTGAACATGGAAACCATTCCTTTTTTTTATCGAGACTATTCAGCTGCCTTCCATATATTGTCTTTTCAGATTAGTCCATATCCAAATACTAAAGAAAAATCCGATCAAAACTCTTCCAAAACGCCGAGAGTAATTCTCCTCCCCTGTTTTATCGTGAACCCATGATAAACTTCTTCTTTCACGTAACGGAAGTCATTACCAAGCCTGTGCTGTTCTGACAGACTAATTCGAACCCAACCCAGCCAGAAAATCCGACACATAACTTCCCAAAATACAGTGAAACACCGAGAGTAAAGTTGATGCCCTGTTTTATCGAACCAGCTTATTCAGCCCAAGTTACGCCATCAAATCACTTGTACCAGCCCTGTTTAGTGTAATTGAGTTCAACCCAATGGATATTGGCGATTGAATCTCACTCAAAACTTCCCAAAAATCAAACCCTAATGTCTGTTCGTGAAACCAAAATTTCCCGCCAATTTGAAATTCAAAATGAAGGGGATGACCTCCCCTTATCCGTGACTAGTCTCCCTTTAGCAAATGGGGCGGAAACAGTGATTTTTGGGGTGCAAATAGCCATGGGATGCCCCTTATCAATTGGGTACCCCTTATCCAAATTGAGAGTCCGAATAGTAGGTCTCCGGGTGCAACTTTTCGAGCCGATTTCTCCAAAAACGTTTATTGCCCAAAAAATACCTACAAACACATAAAACACCATAATCAGAACAAAAACGGGTACTAACAATATATACAATTGAGAATAAAATAGACACATAAATGCGTCTATCAAATACCCCCAAACTTTTTTATTTGCTAGTCCTCGAGCAAATCAAATCTAGAAAATAAAATCCTAACTCACTGTCGCAGGCATCGTCGATTTCATTTAGCGTATGCAACAAGCCTTTAAACCCCTAGGTGGCCCTAGTGGCCGAGTTATAGTCTCGGGAGGTCTTACAAGTGGTATACCCACAAAACCTTTACACTCCATACCCTAGCTATTTACGCATAACCTTGGAAGGCACTAAAGAATCTCCTTGGTTGGCATACTTATTGATTACAGGAGGAAGTACCCTGATGCGAAATTCCAATTGTTGTACACGAGTTTGCACTCAAGCATACTAAAATTCATATATAAGTGATGCAGAACTCTACTCGAGATAGTTTCGGACATCATAACCGGAGTCAACCAATCACATGGATAGATTAAGAAGATGGATGTAGAGAAAAACGTAGATGGTTTTGATGTTGACTAAGGTGAACGGTGTTTCCCATATCCGTCTCAAGGCCACCGCCAAAATAAACCTATCCTAATGGACCGAGATATTGGTCCTGACTAATATCAACACACTTGCATATACAAGGGAACCAATGGTCGATAATCCTAACTCTAGGTCAACTAAATTGGTATATACAAGGGTACCAGTGGTCGACTTTATTGAATTTATTCCGGTTGGTCTGGTGGTCTGGTCTCAATTTCCTTTTTTTTTCTTTTATTTTTTTTCTTCATTTTTCTCATTTTTTTTTTCATAATAATTCTTTTTTTTTTTTTTTTTTTTTTTTCTTGGTATCTCAATCACTCTATTTCACCCTAGCAGTGGTAACAACTTGAATCGTGAAACCCACCTAATCACTTAGAGAAACTTATTTTAAAGAAAACAAAATAAAAATAGAAGTGAAAAGGATTCAACGAGATATGGCGAAACTACCATGTTTTTTCTTTAATTATAACACCTGAGCTATGTGCTTTTATGAATAGACTCTTTAGATGTTTCCATCTAATCAGATTGGTTCCTCAACTCCTACAACCAAAATGCTTCCATCCACTTAGATTGGTTAGTGCCATCCTTAATAAGCATACATTTCTAGGCTATGGAGTTTAACAATGCAACTAAAATGTTTCTCCCATACCCCCAAACTTAAATCTAACATTGTCCTCAATGTTCTAAAGATAAAATTAAAAGCATGAACAAGGAGAAACTGTTACCATTTGAAGTAAAAGAGTTAGGGAAAGATATTACCATGTCGCATGAATATTGGGTTACCTCCCAAGAAGTGCCAAGTTTAAAGTCTTGACCAGACTAAGAAAGGTTAGTCACCTCATAAAATCATAAAGTAATAGCCGAAATATCTCGGGTCATCAAAACCAAATAGAGCTATCACAAGTAAAAGGAATCTCGCAACATGCCAAGAAAATTAACAAATAAAGCACACCCTTGTCTAGTTTCTGTTTAAGACAACTACATCTAGCCGTGGTTCAGGTTCAGGCTCTATAACTGGGTCGAGATAAAATATTTTCATGTGCTGAAATTCCTCAAAGCTAAGATCTGATTCAGGTTGTAAAGTCTGTAAAAACTCAAATAAGAACTTAGAAGCACATAATAATAACCTGAATAATTGCGGATCCTTAAAGTCAATCAGTTTTGACTCACACAATTGACCACAATGAGAGTGGTGGTCTTCCTTAAACAAATGTGTCGACCCTAATCTCCTAAAGTAATTAGGTTTAGTCTCAAAACTTAATAATTGACACATCTGAAACTTATATGTTCCCACAATTGGTCGAAAAATATTTGGTGGGAAAACAAAGTCAATTTGGGTATCATAACCGGTAAACCACATCAACCAGAGGACGGGTTTCTAATAACTGGACTTCCTTATGGACATCACTAGGTTCTGGAGAACTAGTATGAAGGTAATCTGGCACAATGGTTGAGGCACAAATATCAAGTCCCAAGTGAGGGATCTCTATAAGAGCTAAAGGTGAGGCACATGGAGAATGATAATCACCCCCAAACTTAGAATTTTGGGTGTCTCTAGATAGACTAGCTACGATTTCCCTAATTTCTAAACCATCAGAATCTTGAAAATGGTCAATTGCTTCTTGTAGGTTATACTCAGGTGATGCATCCTCACACATATTTAAAAGCTCTACGAGTTCATCTTCTTCATCTAAGACTAATGTTTCTAAATCGCTAGACTCTAAAACAATATTCTCAGGATAAACTCGTTCCTCTAAACCATTATTAGCTTCGTAATCAAAAGGAAATACTACATCGTCTAAAACGGGGGTATCTCTAGTCAAATCCTCATCCTTTTGAATAGGTGAATAATTATTAAAATTATTTGGATTTGGATTTGAACTAGAAATATTATTATTATAAAGCTCAATTGGAGTAGCAAATTCCTGATCACTATGCTTATTTATTTCAAATTCTTCATCAACACTATCCTCATCATAATCATCATTATAATAACATGAAAATGGTTGAACCTCATCTAAAGTGTTACCAACTATAACCTCGACATCTTGATTATGCAAATAACTATCCTCATTTTCAAGGGTACTATTGGAAACACTAAGATTATTTCGAGCAAAACTATTCTGGGCCTCTAACAAAAGATTTTGTGTCGACTCACATGACTTCCTTATGGTATCGTGTATAGAAGGTTCACTCATGGGTGCATTTTGTTTATTCATTTCTAACACAAACCTATTTGTATTTTCAGTTAATTGTTTGAGAGACTCTTCTAGAGTAAGAACGGGCTCAGAAGGATCATAATTGGGACTAGCTTTCAACATTTTCATTATATTGTCCAAAGACGAGGAACTAGAACTATAATACTCCTTATTTTCTTGCTCGTGTGATAGGTGCATGTGTGGATAGTAATTAGGATCACCATGGTATGAGCCATAACCTTGAAAAGGCGGATGTTCCCAACCACTATTCACATTATGGTCAAAGTTGTAATGTCCATTTTGAAACTCATTCGGATATTCATTGTTGTAGTAGCAGGTTTTCCCACACTACACCCCTCACTATATTTTGGTTAATTAATCCATTGAAAGTTGCATAATTGAGAATGTTTATTGATTAATTTCATGAGTTGTCTACACAGGAAAAGTAGGATTACACTTAGCAAGTAAAACACTCTTAAACTTTCTCTCCTAATGACTTGCCCAACAATTCCAAAAAGATCTCCCCTAAATGCACTCACTCAACCCTTTATATAGGGCGATACATAGTGGATGACAGCTAATCTATCCTTTTATTTCGGAAATGTTCCGCGAAGTGTCGCAGATGTACAAACATTTATTCTCGCGACACTTCTTAACCCTCGCCAGGTTCCATGTCTTTCTGCTGTTTTGTGTGTCGTTATTCATCGCGTCATTTATTTTAGCTGTCTGCGACTGCCTCGCGACGTCGCTGTTTATTAATCCCGCGAGCCCTGCACGTTGCGATATTATGATCCTACATCTTGCCTCTTTTTCCTTAAATATTGCTTGAAGAGCGATTTTTAAGGAAAAATTCAGTTGTTGTAGTAATCTTTGATCTTTGTTGATGAAGGAACGAGCGAAGAATACCGTACTTAAAAAGTACGTACTTGCCTCTATTCTTTTGCGATGTTCGAAGTTTTACGTCTCCTGCGTCTCTCCTCATACTTTTCTTGCGAAGGAAGAATATCATGAGAGCGATGCTTTTTTATTCGCTGCGATCGCTTATCTTTATCCTGTTTCATTCACCGCACACGCTTTTAACCATTAAAGCCGTTTTTCGACACGTCTCTTCCAACCGTTTATTCTGACCGTTCATGTCTCTTCTCGCATTAAATGACCTCGTTTTTCTCGAGGATCTTTTTTCCTATATATAGTTTTCTTTTCCCCTCCTTTTCATTCTTTAGTTTCTCTCTCGCAACTTCTTTGATTTTCACCTTCCGCAATTTGCGCTCCCCGTTCCGCAAATCTTCTCTTCGTCTTTTTTCTAGCATCGATCTTAACCTTTAACTTCTCATCCATTCCTATACCGATAATGGCTGCCATTAGTCGTGCATACAAAGCTTTTTTGATGAAGTTCAACAGTAAATTGCTCGAGAAGGGTTTCACTCTATCGACCATTCCCGATCAAGAACCTTCATCCATTCTTTCTCAAAGTTATTTTCTCGATCATCAATGTGATGATCAAAGGATTATAGTCTCGCTAGGTCGCTTCTCGCGGGGACTTCCCATTCCTTATACGATCCCGCAGTTGCCTCTATTTTATGAAATCTTAGCCCATGAAAAATTCTCGAGGGCTATTTATCAATTGAGTGGCGATTGCATTCGCTTAATGCTTGAGTTCGCGAGCCGCGGTGCAGCAAAGGATCTTTATACTCTAACTCTCGTCGAAATCCCAAATTCGCAGACTTGGAAATAGGGCCGTTGAGAAATACACCGTGGAAAACTTTTTTTGAAAATTACTCAAATGATAACTATGGTGAATGCGAAATCTCGCTGGGGCGTTCGCACCTCAAGAAAAGGATAATGTCTCTCCGAGGATAAATTGCTCATGCGGGATATTGATTGGCACCCGGGTAATAATACTACTCCTCGCCACTCCAAAGATGAGAAATGGTGGGTTGTACCTTGATTTTAAATGGTCCTTATATCGCGGGCCCGCACGTTCTTCCCCCGAATCTCGCGAGGGTATCATCCTTGGGAATTCAAATGGCCCGAGAAGAAGAAAGAGGTATGTTTCTACTTTAAATTTGGCTTTCGAACTTTCTTTCTATAATTGCCGTAGTTTGTGAAATCTCTCGATAGCCGAAGTTGAAAAGAAGGTACAAAAAGGATCCGTCTTGAGGATACTCGACATTGCTCCGATCGCTTACGAGTGAAGTAAGAATCACTTCCTTTCTTCTTATTTAAAACAATATTGTTGCCTCTGTTTCTTATCTTTAACCGTATGCTAAGGTTGGAGTTGAAGAAGTCAGAGCCGCGAAGGGTAAAAGTAAGGGCAAAACCGTTGCTCGCAAAAATAAATCTTCTGCTCCACTAACTAAAAAGCGAAAGATTCAATCTTCTTCTCGCCTTAACTCAAACTCGAGTCTTCTGGATGAGGATGACCATGATTCAAATCGCTCTCTCGCTGGGACCCCGTTAATCGGTTCTTCTATGGGTCGGTTGTCAAGTATCTTCTCCGACTCTTTCCAAGGAATGGGAGATGCTCCCCTAGCCTCTCTCATGGGGACTCTCGCAAACGTGTGCAATGCCACTCCACTGGAGGGCAATAATTCTTTCAATGGAGTCTCTAGAACTATGTCTCCCGAATTCTTTGAATGCGCTTGGATCCTTGGTATGTATACAATCATATCTCCCCATTGACTTTATATTGTTGTATATGTATTAACAACTTTTTCTATCTTCTTTCATAGGTTGGAAGATCTTCTTTTGTAGTTGCCTCGCACCTTGAGAGAAGACGCAATAATCTTGAGAAGAAGAATTCGCAATTGAGCAAGAAGATTCGAGAATTGGAGAGATCGAGGCTGCGTTATCTCGCGATAAAGACGAGACGATTCAAAAGTTAAATACCGAACTTGACTCCCAAAGGGATAAGGTGTCCACTCTTCAAAACGCTAATCAAAGAACTTTATGGTATAAAATTTTACCTCCTTTTACTATTTTTTATTTAATCGGTCGCCTATTGCTACCTAACTTATTACTTTCTTGAGATGTATATAATCTCTCCGATGAGGCTATTCTTCTCCATACATTTCCCGATCCTATGGATAATAACCTTCTTCTCGCCACCTCAACAACTCTTTAAGTAGTTCATCAAACAAAATTAACTCCTTTCATTAAATGAACTTCAGACCAAATATCGTCTTTTAGAAATTGAACATAGATCTGGTTTAAGTGCTGCCAACCAATTTAAACGAATGTTTCTCGAGTCCAATAAAGAAATCAAAATTTTGAGGAAGAAAATTAGTGACCTTATAGATGATAAAGATCGCATTGCTAATAATGGTGCACAGGCATTAGCAACATTTCAAAAATCTCTCCTTGAACTACAAATTGAACGGGATGAATTGCTTCGCGGAGAATTCCTTGCTTAGTGAGCGAAAGATCAAATTGCTCCTCCTTGTTATAAATAGTGACGATGAATTCGCCGGGCTGCGAAAGTTTTAGATAATGCCAGGAATAACCTAGGTGTTGATGTTAGTCTTCACGCCGAGCATACTTCCTTGATTAAAGATATGATATCTGATAGAGAAGGTTATTTATTACACCTTACTACTTCTTACTTCTGTAGTATTGCTTGTAAATTATTAACTTGTTGTTACTTATTTGCAGAATCTGAGAAGAGGCTTCAAGTTAGAATTAGAGAGCTTGAATCTGAGAAAGAACAACTCGCCGGGAATTTTCCAGCGAGAATTGAAGAACTTGAATCTGAAAAACAACAGCTCGCGAAGAGTCTCTCCCTCCGTAATAACAAGTATTCCAAGTTGAAGGAACAATTTGAAACGACAGTGAAAAACTTTAATAATGATGCTGTTCGTTTTCGCAATGGAGCCATGGAGTATGTTTGTAAACACCAGAACATCCCTTCGCATACATATCCTGGCTTTGAAAAGGTTCCTGAGAATCTACCTGTCTCCTGGAAGTTTCGATAGTGAAGTCGGTGAAGAAGAAAATTCTCGCGATGAGAATAATAAACTGGATTAATCGGATGGTAGAAGAAGAATCACCCAAGATGTAATTCTTTTGTTTTCTTTTGTCACGCGTGTAATATCCGTATATTGTCAGATCTTTGTTATAGTGAACTCTTTTTTCATGAATTCAATCTTCACCCTTTTTTTGTTAGTTCTTCCTTGTAATATAATTGGCTATCTTTATTGATGTATAACTCTTTCATCTAAGATGAATAACAATATTCCATCTTTTCCATTCCCATACTTGCCTCTCGGTATTTATCTTCGATGGAAGAAGTTAGTTATCCTCATGTATTTTGTTGGATAATAATTTTAGTGTTATTGAATGTATAGCCGCGACGAGGTCGCAGATATCTTTATGAATTGAGAATTTATCTCTTTTTGTGCGACAAGGTCGCAGCCGCCTCTACACTTTCACGCAAAGGCCCATTGACCTTGCCTTATCATTTTGTGTGGTCTTCCAAGTCAGACCTCCCACTAATTAGAGGTCCTCCTGCCACTGTTCATTGCGACAAAATCGCAGGACGCCTTTACACTTGTATGTAAAGACCCATTGATCTTGCCTTATCATTTTTCAAGTATTTTTGCCTCTGCAGGATGTTTTGTTGTAACAATATGACAGGCCTAGATATCCTTGCGGATATAAAGCCCTATGACATTGCTGCCTTGCGACGAAATCGCAGGACGTCCGTACACTTTCGTGCAAAGACCCATTGATCTCGCCTTACCCTCGCGTTAGTATTATTGCCTCGCAGGATCATTGCACAAATATGACAAGCCTAAGTCTCCTTGCGAAACAAAGCCTCATGACATTTGCGTCTGCTTTGGCACCCCCTAATGGAGAGCACCGCCCTTATCATCTCCTGGTTGCCCTTCAAGGAGGCGAAACATCGGCCATACAAGACTAGCTCCTCCCATCCGGTCTTAACAACAACCGAGTTGTTTTCGCAGTCTCTTATCCCTTATACCTATAGGGTTTATGGTTACAGACCGCACCTAAGTGGAGTTTTCTTCGGGCGAGTGCAACGCATGCCAAGACTTGCCAAGAATGGCCAGGGTAGGTTCATCCATCCCTGGCACTCTGCTCAACCGTGTACCTCGGCGCCTTGAGCATACATCGACTCCTAGGAAGAGACCCTCGGTCGCCCAACCGGTATAACCTACATATATAGTTGGGAATCCAAGGTACCTCTTCCGGATAGGCTTTCATGGGCCCCAAATTTTCATGGTTCAAAGCTTCAAGAGCGGTGTAACCTTCCCCCGAACCACGGCGAGAGATACCCCTTATATGACGCACTTTAGGTCTTACATTTGCCTCTTACGAAATGTTATTCGCGAACTAGGGTGTACGCCATAAAGGTTCGTCCCATTCATTTGCGCATTTATATTTGTTAAATCATTCAATCATTCATGTTTCATTATTTGTCGATATTTGTTTGCGAAGTATTCGCACGGTTCCTGCTTTCACTTGTTGTATTTCACTTTTCTTTCTTAGTCGTATTCTCATTTTACTCTTGGCTGCGAGATTCTCGCACATCATTACTTCAGTTGTTACTTTGCATCCCGTTGTTATATTGATTATTCACTTCTTATGCCTTTTGTTCCTCATATCTTTTGCTTCTTCATTGTTATAATATTTGTCTCTGTCTCTAAGCATTCACCTCATGGGTATGTTCAGCCCTCACTTCTATAGCATCTACCATCGTTTTCCTTTCTCTGCTCATTTCTCACATGTTGCTTCCAACCCTTTCTTTTGGCACTTCTTTCTTCAGCTTTCTATATCGACCTCATGGCACCGTTGCGACTCCTTCCAATCTCCCCGTATGATACCAATGCCACTTGGGTGTGGAAATTTTATGCATTGATGGTATGTTGAGGCGACCCCAAAGATTTCATGAAGCCATGGCCTCCCAATTAGTGCATTATACGGGATTCCACATCAACCACACGAGAATAAGACATCGATTGATAATCCTTGTAAAGGTATGCTCATGTGAACTTCTCCCTTTGGTTTGTTTGCAGTGCCATTAAAGCCATATATCTTGTAAGTCGAGGGAATCAAATCTTCATCTTTTCCGCCCATCGTCTTGTAAGTATGGTAGAAGAGAATATTCACCGAACTTCCGTGTCGATTAGAATTCGGTTGATCGCCCAACAAGTTTCGCCTCATCATCTTCTCCATCGACCTGGTTTCGGGTTAATCTCTAGTTTCACAACCAACGGGCTATCGTGTGTTTCTCTTCCTTTTGGTACTTCATCTGCAGAGAAAGAAATAGTCTTCAACCTGCCACTTTTCTAATCACGTCGTTCGCTTGAGACTCATTATTTCTTTATCATTAGCGTCTCGCAAAGACTCTACCGAGTACGTTGTCATGGAAATCTTCGATGGTGCGATAGGAGTGGACAATAGAGTTGCGGTTCAAATTCTTGGCTTTTGTTCCTACTTCTATCACAAATGTTTCCTTTCCTTTCGCCGACACCAATCGTCTGCATCTCTGGTGGTGGTGGTAATGTCCGACTGTTTCTTCTCCCTTTAGAAAGTGATTCAGCTTCCCATGATCAATCATCCTGAGAATAATTCTCTTTATGTTTCTACAATCGTTTGTTTGATGCCCATGGAAGCGATGGTAAGAACAAAACTCATGACTTCTATCGCCTGGCGGTGGTTCCATTCCAACATTCCAAGGTGCTGGTACATTTTCCATCACAAGTATAGCTTCCCGCATCTTTTCAACGCTAGCATTCAAGTGGAGGCATCTTAATCTGTTCCCACACTTGTTCTATGACTTCTCTCTCCCCACGGTTATTTTGTCTTCGTCCACCATAAGTTTCTTGCACATGATCTAGCCTCTGAATCTTATTATTGTTGTTACGGTTGTAGTAGTTCCTTTCACGTTCAAACTCTTCTTGATCGTGGCTTCCCATGGCTACTATCTTCTCATTGTCCCTCATCGCCTCTCCTTGCTCTGTCCTTGCGAAGTGCTCGCCACCGTATTTATGAATTGAGGTAACAAACTTGCGTTTGCGGCGTTGGAGCTCGTGTTCGCGATCGATAAGAATTCATTTCATTTTGTCTTTCTTCTAAGGCAATATATTCTTCCCCGTAATTCTCGCGATTCTGCCATCGTGATTGTATTTTTGATTCTAAAAATTTGAATGTATAACAAGTTAGTCGCGAAGAGAGCATTCACAAATGAGAGTATGAGATATCTCTCCTCAACCCGTCCTGTCATTTCGCTGCACATGGTCCTCCATCTTACCGTCAACCTGTCTTAAGCTCTCACCAATCCTTTGTTTCAACCCGAATACATCTTCAATACACTGGTCGCGAAGAGTTGTTACTTATGTATGCTCCAGGAATGTGGCTTGTAAATGATTGAATGATGTGATTGTGTTCCTTAGCATCCTTCAAACCATTTTAGTGCTTCTCTATTAAGCTTGACGCGAAATATTTGCACAATATGGCATCATGATTCTCCCATTGTAACATACATCTCATGTAAGCCTTAATATGTTGTATCGCAAGTTGTTCCATCAAAGATGTTGGTTAATGCGAGGTAGATTGCATTTAGGAGGTATTCCTCCCATCTGTACTTCTAGCGTGAAGGGATTCTTCGCGGCTTCTGCGATGGCTTCGTCCGAGCTTGTCTCCTTCCTCCTTCCCTTCTATTATTCAAGAATCCTCTCATTTCAAACTAGTTCTCTTAAGATTTGTTCATTTGCCTCGAATTTGTTTCTACTGGTCTTTTAGCTCGCTTCTCTCCTTCTTCGCTCATGCCTATTTTGACCTTCCCGCTCATTATTTTCTCCTCTTCTCTCCTCGCGACGCTCTTCTTCGTCTCTTTCGTTAATTCGCACGCCATTATATCGGTTGTTCTCTCTTCTTGGTTGCCTCTCGGCTCTCATCATCTCAGCACCCTCTCATACTTGTTTCGTTAATATTTCTATTGGTACGGTTTTGTTCCCTCCTTCTCTCGCGGTTGTCATGGTTATTCGCCGGATTGCTTCTTCCATCTCTTGATTTTCCATTTCTCGGCTCTTATTCTTTCTCTTTCGCGAGCTAGTCGCGCTTGTTCAATGTAGTGTCTCTCAATGTCATCCTCGATCTCTCGGTTTCTTCTCAATTCTTCTCTCCCGTGTAGAATTATTCTTCCTTCAAAGCAATTGGATCATTCGGCCCTTGGAGTTGCATGTTTTCTTGATTTTCCCTATTTCGCTCATTTTGAAGATTTTCGGTGAGGAATATGACGATCTTCTATTTCCCAGCTTCTCTCGCCATGCTCTCGTATTCGGATTTTGTGTTTCTTCCCCGCACTTTCTGTTGGTAAAACTCTCCTTCTTTCTTCTCGTTCGATCTAGAACTTGATCTCACGCTACTTCTAGATCTCCTTCTTTGCAACCTCATATTTTCCATCCTCGCTTCATGATTTTGTCTTGTCAAGTTTGCTCGCTCCTCCGCTTCTAATCGTCTCTCTTCGTGTATTGTTTGTCTCAATCTTTCTAACGCTGCCATTTCTTCGCTTCGGATTCATTTCTCCATTCATCCCTTGCTCTCCTTGTCCATTGTTCACCACCGCTCTTGCTCCTCTTCTCTCTCGTCTTCGAATCGATCTCCAAGTATGCACACTTACTCTATCATAATCCACACCGTTTGCTACTGGGGAGATTGGTGGTGGTTTTGACCTTCTCCATCATTTCTCATATTCATCCTTGATGATTCTCCTGTTTCATTCCTCCTTTCTCCAAAGAAGTCTCCCACTTCTTCTTACAATCGTTGGTTGCCCTTGTACATTTCTTCTTCTAGCCATCTTTCTTTTTCAATGAATTCTTGAGTATCTTTTCCAAATCTCTTCTCTGTTAATCTAAATTCTTTCCAATTTCTTCGTCAATCACAGGTTCAATCCCTGTTTCTAGCGCATATGTAGTAGCAGGTTTTCCCACACTACACCCCTCACTATATTTTGGTTAATTAATCCATTGAAAGTTGCATAATTGAGAATGTTTATTGATTAATTTCATGAGTTGTCTACATAGGAAAAGTAGGATTACACTTAGCAAGTAAAACACTCTTAAACTTTCTCTCTCCTAATGACTTGCCCAACAATTCCAAAAAGATCCCCCCCTACAACAGACTCACTCAACCCTTTATATAGGGCGATACATAGTGGATGACAGCTAATCTATCCTTTTATTTCGGAAATGTTCCGCGAAGTGTCGCAGATGTGTACAAACATTTATTCTCGCGACACTTCTTAACCCTCGCCAAAGTTCCATGTCTTTCTGTTGCTTTGTGTGTCGTTATTCATCGCGTCATTTATTTTAGCTGTCTGCGACTGCCTCGCGACGTCGCTGTTTATTAATCCCGCGAGCCCTGCACGTTGCGATATTATGATCCTACAATTGTATTGGCTATTGTAATACCAGTTCGACATTCTATTTTTGCACGGGTTGTTTTGTCAAATAAAACCCACTGACAGGGGATTCGTGGGTGGATAGAGTCTTACCTCCCGTACCAGATGGGCGATGAACCGTTGAAGTCGACTCAGGCCACCGACTCCAATGTCAGTGTACGAACCCGAGGGGCCGAGACGTGATCGTAATCGTCGTCCTTCCCTCGCAAACAGTTTATATTTAATTTTTAACCCTTCCTTAGGGTTTCAAAAATAATGTCCAAGTCCAAAAATAAAGTCCAAAAATAAAAATGTCCAATAATAAAAAGAAAAATTACAACAATGAAACCCTATTTACAGTTTCTAAAAATAAAAAGAAATAAAGTCTAAATAAAATAAATATGTACAAAATCTTCTTCACGCCTTGGACTCCTCTTTTCTTTCCTTCTTTGACGATGCTTTCCTTTTATAGCACTTTTTCTTTCCTTGTAGCTTCGCTCCAAATCTGAAAAGAATCAAAAAAAAAAAAAACCAAAACGCGTAAAAAAGAACAAAAAATAATAAAAATAAAAATAAACCTAAAACAAATCTAAATACAAGTCCGCGTCGGCGGCGCCAAAAATTGATGTAGTTTTAAAGTGGTAAGAAAGTTGTCGTTCACTCAGACTTGTTGAGATTGGTTTTAAGACTTAAAAAGAGAAAACGCTAAAATAAATAAAATATGTACAAGTTTGTCACAATATATCGAGAGAACTGGGACTCGGGTTTCCACCATTAATCGCATTCAATTGGTTCGTATATTGATTCATAACAATTCTAGCTCTTTTATGGACTCTATTTCTTTACCAAAGGTAGATTTTGTAAAAGATTAATTGTAAATCATAAGCATGACGCATCAAAAGCTCTAAGTCTAAGCATACGTCATCATACAAAATCACAACTAATTAATAAAAATCATGAATCAATTAAATCAATGCAAAAAGTCATGAAGAATCATTATAGTTACCAAGCAATTGTGAAACATGACTTCCTCCGTCGTCCCAGTGTTGGGGTTTAGCTCATGTTGTCAAATACTCGTTCAAAATAATAATCCAAAGCTCCAAAAGGTGTTTATATTGAAGGGATAATATACACAGGAATTTGTAACGCTGTAATGGCGTCACAGAAGTCACTGTTACTAAAATTGTTACAAAGTCAAGATAATAGTTGGTGATGGATCACATACAGGATTTTGAAATTTAAGACACCGAAATACGATCGTCTCCGCATGACTTTATGTTCTTGACCTTTGTCTTCTTCTCTCGTCGCCGCAACTCCTCCTGCAGCTTGATTTTTAGCTCTGCAGCGTACCCCAACTCCCGACTCCTCTTCTGTGGCTCCCCCTATGCCTTTATATACACCACAGAGTCCTAAAATCCGACAATAACTCTCTTTTTCTTCCTCCGGCAAGTTACGAGAATAACTCTCTTCTAGCTTCTTTACGTGTCTGCTGTTTTGTTAAAACTCTCTATATTTGGTAACATAAGATCTTAGCAGAGTTTATCTCCTTTCGAATCATACGTAATTGCTAAATACAACCCGTATACCCATGAAACTCTCCTTGCTGATTATCGAGTAAACATGGAAACCATTCCTTTTTTTTATCGAGACTATCCAGCTGCCTTCCATATATTGTCTTTTCAGATTAGTCCATATCCAAATACTAAAGAAAAGTCCGATCAAAACTCCTCCAAAACGCCGAGAGTAATTCTCCTCCCCTGTTTTATCGTGAACCCATGATAAACTTCTTCTTTCACGTAACGGAAGTCATTACCAAGCCTGTGCTGTTCTGACAGACTAATTCGAACCCAACCCAGCCAGAAAATCCAACACATAACTTCCCAAAATACAGTGAAACACCGAGAGTAAAGTTCATGCCCTGTTTTATCGAACCAACTTATTCAGCCCAAGTTACGCCGTCAAATCACTTGTACCAGCCTTGTTTAGTGTAATTGAGTTCAACCCAATGGATATTGGCGATTGAATCTCACTCAAAACTGCCCAAAAATCAAACCCTAAAGTCTGTTCGTGAAACCCAAATTTCCCGCCAATTTGAAATTCAAAATGAAGGGGATGACCTCCCCTTATCCGTGACTAGTCTCCCTTTAGCAAATGGGGCGTAAACAGTGATTTTTGGGGTGCAAATAACCATGGGATGCCCCTTATCATTTGGGTACCCCTTATCCAAATTGAGAGTCCGAATAGTAGATCTCCGGGTGCAACTGATGCGTGTCGTAACCACAACAAATTAATTAATATTTTTCCACCTAATTAACAAGTAATATAGTGGTAGTTAAGTTCGTTCCCACGAGGAGCAAGAGATTCTAGTTGTAAAGATTGTCACAAAAGGGGGGTGTATAAAGCAAAAGAAAATAAACAAAGCAATTCAAAGATAAAGTTGAAATCAATAAGAGAGACAAGACCAAGGAATCCTTCTTCGTTATAAACAATGAATCAAGTTATGTTCTTTTCTACTTGTTATTAGTCACAGATTATCACCAACCGTAGGTAAAGCAACTAGATCAGTCTGCTAAACCCCCTAAATCCTCAGATCACTGGATACGGAAGTTCTCGACTACCGGATTCTATTTACCAAACCACCTAGTAGTAGATCACTCAAGATGTAATTTAAATAAACGCATTAAGATTTATGAACTTATTAGGTTGATATTAGTAGTTAGACTCTTAGATCAAGGTCTACTTGCTAACGTTGTTTTCACACACAATTGCTCCACTAATCCCTCCGCAAGGTCTCGTGTTTGCTACTTATGTAAAGAGTCAAGAAACGATTACTTATCCCCTAACTTTCACTAGCTTTAGATCAAATTAACAAATCAATTTAGCGTGCACTCTAAACAATCTATCAATCAACCATGAATGTATAAACATTCCTATTAGTAAAAACAAACAATAATCATATGAAAAACTTCAAGATAGAATTGAAAGCAAAACTCAAATCATATATTAAGAACTAGGAATTCATCCTCAATCAATAAGAAAATTAGCTACTCATGTTTTTGAAATTCACACAAATAATTAAAGGGAGAATTTTTCAAGTTCACACAAATAATTAAAAGAAGAATTTTGAAAAGCAAGCAAATACACAAGTGTTGTGTGTGTAGAGAGATGTGTAAAAGATATCTAAAAGTGTGTAGAGAACTTCTCTACTTATAGGCTTCAATGTTCTCCAAATCTTCCAAGGAATAGAATCCTCATTCCATAATAATTCAATTTCCAAATTCAAGTCTTTCTCATCTTCCATCTTCTCTTTCCAAATTTGAGCCAAATTCTCCATCCAATTCCAAGTCCAAGTTTTCACACCCATGACAAGAATCCACAAAAAATTACGTAATTTTGGTCTCCTAGCTTGGTATTATGGTCAATCCGACCGAATCTTCTTCTCCGCCGAATTGAATATTCCGCCATGGCACCGGCCTAAGTTAACGGTCAAACAGGTCAAACCGTTAGTCAACTCAAGTCAAAGGGGCGAGTGAGTCGGTCCATCAGTCGGCTTAACTCGCCTGATTGGTCTAATCTGGGTTGAGTTGGATCGTTCTTTGGATCGCTCCTGACTCACCGAAATCAACTCGCCAGAGCAGAAAACCGGCCGAGTTCTGTTTGTTTATAGGACTGGCTCAGGCCAATTTCAGGCCGATCTGTTCTTCAATTCTTGCACAACCTGTATCCTAACATACATCTAACAGATCTTCACTAATCAGCTCAGCACCACCATCTTGGTTCACAGCTCCATATCCCACAAAGATTCCATCTTCATAAAGAATCTGAACTGGAACTCTCACTCATCCCTGTTGCTCATAACAATATCACCATCTCTTCCTGATGCTTGATGTAACAGCTGCAACATTCTCTTCTTCTTCCTTGTCTGTTCATGGCATCATTGCAGCATTCATTTTGGCTACTTCACATTGTTATCAACACCAAGATCAACTACCATCAAAGACCAGAACCCATCTCTCGATTTCAACCATTTCCATACTCAATCCAAATTGCAGCCTTCACATCCCCATTCTTTCACTCTTCACCAGACCACTAATACCAGTTGCTCCACATAATTCCATCCTGCAGCCTTATTTCTTCTCTGTCAGATTCAACCTTCAATCACAGCATAGTATTCGAACTCTAATTCAAACCCACTTCAAATCCATCGATTTCATACTCAATCCACCAACAATTCTTTCAGTTAAATCAACCACAGTTCAGTACACATAACCCATTTCGAATCTCTCAAGAACAGCAACATCATCTACATCTCTTCACAGATCGAACCCATCTTCGATTTCTTCCATTTCTCGTCTTCAATGACGATTGTACCTCCATTCTTCAACACAGATCCCCTTTCCTTGATTCGATTGAACAACAAAATAAACCCTAATCTTGGATTCCATTTCGTGGTCACTCATGGTCGCGCCTCTTCTCCCTTTCAAAGTTCAATTGATTGAGAGTAAAAGATAACTCGATTTAGGGTAGGGGTATGAGAGATGGGTAATTGATAAGGATACCCTACTACATAAGATAAGGGTCACCCTGTTGAGTGCCCTATAACACAGTGGTCGCCCTTTAGTCACAGCTGGTTGTCTTTAGTTCTCATCCAAAAAGAGAGCTTCCCCTTAACCATGTTTGGTCTCCAGATAGTGTTCGCCCATGAAATGACAATTTTGCCCTTTTGGCTCAATTAGAGTAATTTCTTCTTCTTTTCCTCCGTGTGACTCCAAAGTAGCTACAAAACTCAAAACAAGCGTAAAATACATAATTTACCGTAAAAATAGCAAAGAAAGCATAAACAATAGATAGTAAATAGGATGTATTCTACACCCTATCAAATTCCCCCACACTTAGACTTTGCTAGTCCTCGAGCAAATCAAACTAAAACCTACAACTTCAAAGTGTTCCAGCGTCCCAAGCATCCAAGGAGTTATGAGGACATAGAGTTTCTGCATGCTAGTAATAAGAAGTTAGAAATACTAAAGAACATATTCTCATTCTTAAATGTTGAGTGAGAAATAACCACACCATAATGAGAGAACGCGTGTTTGAGGAACGATCAATAAGCATTTCGCCTCGACTTCTGCCTCACCAAAAAGGATTTTATGATAGTTGCACTCAAAAAGACGACTTTTTTATGGGTCACACATGTGTACAGGTAGGAATGAAGAGAGAAATCCTGCGACACGTTGAATGGTGGGAAAGATAACTTCCGAAATATTTTTAAAAACCCACATCTTTTAACATTTTGAAAAACCATTTTTCTGACGATCTCTAAGAAAGGAAATCAACCACTATTATCGAGGATGAGATTACTTACTCACCTTCACATCCGATCGCTAATTATGATAACACCACTCTCACGGCATCCAATAGAAACGTCTTCCGCTCCTCGTCTTTATCTTCTTGGTCTTCGTCTTCGGTTTCAACTATTGGTGATAAACTTTCGAATTTCATAAATCCTTAACAATTTGTAACTCTTTTTACCTTAAATCCTTGTCTCTTGAAACTTCCCTATAGATTTTCCTTCCCACGGCTTATAAAAACAAAACAAATATTTCTCTTGTTTTTTTTTTTTTTTTTTTTTGTAAACAAAAGAAATAAAACAAAGTGAAAACAAACCGTGGCTGTGGGAGAAGTATTTACCACTTGATTCTTCACAACTTGTATCGTCTCGAAATCATAAACTTCAACAATTCTCACCTTTTAATTTTCTTTGCTCTCGTAAATAAGTCTTCATACTTGTATGTATAATTATGCTCATTGTATTGTAAGTCCTCAACAAATATGTAAAAATATGCCCTTTGTATGTTGCTTTACTTGTATTTGAAATTTGCTCTTTTTCTCATTTCGTTGCTTGTAAACCTTGAACTTTTTCAACTTCCCTTGTAAATTTTGATGTCGCTCCTTGTTGATGATGATGGTGTTTCTATGGACCCGTTGTTGTGGAGAGAATGGTGCTAACCGCAAATCGAACTACAAGAAGGAGGCTTTCATCTATAGACGCCACCCTCATGATTGACAAAATTAGCACTCAAGAGATCAAAGAGTAGTGCTTCTATTGGTGGGAGGTTGGGTAGCTCACCATTCTACCCGAATTAACGTACGGTGACACACACTCAAAAGAAAGCTCTTTAGTTAGATGGAAAAATTTCTACTAAGTTTCACATGATATAATACCGGTAGTCTCCACTAATGATTGATCAAGAACTCTAATAATGCATTTCTCCTGCACCAAATTTGCATCACCGGCATGATTAAATCCATTATTTAACACTCTAACAAGTAAGAAATCCGAATGTAGTTCCCTAACACTTCCAAGTTCAATTATGTCGGTCAGAATTCTCTATGTAAACATACCTAGAAGTATGCTAGTGACTCTAAAATCTCTAAAAGTTGAAGTTTTATGTAAAACTTTTTTTTTTTTTTTTTTTTTTTTTTTTTTAAAAAACATGCTTAACCACTCCCCCACACTTAAACCTTATATTGTCCTCAATGTAATTGAATCGTCCTAGTAAAGTCAAGGTGGGAAATTTTAACATGATAAGGAACAAGAAAAAGAAATAAAATAAAAAGCAAAAGGATAAGAAATACAAACCTATGGGTTGCCTCCCATTAAGCGCTTTGTTTTAAAGTCGACGGCCCGACTTAGCTCTTGCCGCACATTACTCCTCCGTAGGGAGTGCATCTCCAAATGGAAGTTCATCCAAATTCACATAAGCGATGTTCTCATAGTATGGCTTCAATCTATGGCCATTGACTTTGGAAACCGAATTGTCTCTAAGACTAGTAATTTAACTTGCACCATGAGGAAAACATTAGTAACAACATATGGTCCAATCCAACGGGACCTTAACTTTCAGGAAATAGTTTAAGGCGAATGATATAAAAGGACTTTTTTTGTCCCACGATGAAGCTTTTACGAAAATCATCTTGTCATGAAAAAGCTTGGTCTTTTCCTTGTAAATACGGGCATTCTCGTAAGCATCATTACGTATCTCCTCTAGCTCATTTAGTTGTAACTTCCTTTGTTTCCCGCTTCATCATACTCCATGTTGAATTTCTTTATCGCCCAATAAGCCTTATGTTCAAGTTCAACCTAAGATGACAAGCCTTGCCATAAACCAACCGATATGGAGACATACCAATCTGTCTTATACGCCATTCTATACGCCCAAAGTGCATCGTTGAGCTTAAAGCTCCAATCTTTCCTTGTGGTATTCACCATTTTCTCAAGAATGGACTTGATCTCACGATTTGAAATTTCCGCTTGTCCACTAGTTTGTGGATGGTAAGGCGTACCAATTTTGTGTGTTATGTTGTACTTCTTGAGGAGAGCGTGGAAAGCCTTCTTGAAATGTGAGCCTCATCGCTTATCACCACTCTTGGTATACCATGCCTATTGAATATGTTTTCCCTTACAAAATCACAAACAACTTGAGAGTCATTAGTTTTGGTGGCTCTAGCTTCCACCCATTTCAAAACATAATCTACGGCAAGAAGTATATAAAAATTTCCATTCGAATTGATAAAAGGGCCCATAAAATTGATACCCCCACATCAAAAAATCTCAACGGCGAATTGGTGTGAGTGGCATTTGATTTCGAGCACCTAGATTGCCCGTCGCCAAGACATCTATCACACGATTTACAAAACATATGAATCTTCAAACAAGGTAGGCTAATAAAATCCACTCTCGAGAACTTTGAGAGCGGCACGTTTAGAACCAAAGTGGCCACCACAAGCAAAAGTGTGGCAAAAGGAGATAATGGATTGAAATTCGGAGTTAGGTACGCACCTTCGCATTATTTGATCAACGCCATATTTCCATAAGTATGGTTCATCCCACACATATTGCTTAGCTACCTTCTTAAGTTTCATCTTTTGGAAGTTAGACATTGTATTAGGCACCTTCCTTGTCACCAAGTAATTCACTATATCCGCATACTAAGGTGTTGATTCTTTCATGGAGAAAAGTTATTCAGTCTGTAAGCGGTCTTGTAATGGAAGTTCTTCTTGGATACATAACAAGTCTACTAAGATGATCCGGCAACGGTATTCTCCACACCTCTCTTGTCTCGAATTTCTATGTCGAACTCTTGTAACAATAGGATCCACCAGATTAATCTTGGCTTAGCTTCTTTCTTCTTTATTAAGTGTCTTAGTGCGCATGATCGGAATACACAATAACCTTTGTACCCACCAAGTATGATCAAATTTTTCCAATGCAAAAACTATAGCCAATAACTCCTTTTCCGTGGTAGAATAATTGATTTGTGCATCATTAGGGTCCTAGATGCATAATAGATGACATGGGAAAACTTGTCCACTCTTTGACCCAAAACGGCTCCAATCACATAATCACTACCATCACATATTAATTCGAATGGAAGATTCCAATCCGGTGACTTGATAATTGGCGCACTTGTCAACATTTCCTTCAATTTGTCAAAAGCATCCTTGCATTCCTTGTTGAAGTCAAAAGGTACCTCCTTTTGTAATAACTTGCACATCGGCATGGAGATTTTGGAGAAATCCTTGATAAACCTCCTATAGAAACCTGCATGGCCAAGAAAAGAACGTATCTCCCTCACCGAAGTGGGATATTGTAAGTTTCTTATTAAATCTATCTTTGACTTGTCCACTTCGAGCCCTCGAGAGGACACAATGTGACCAAGTACTATGCCGTGGTTTACCATAAAGTGACATTTCTCCCAATTAAGGACAAGGTTTGTGTCTATGCATCATTTAAGAACTAGTTCAAGGTTGTTTAAACAACCATCAAAAGAATTGCCATAAACACTAAAGTCATCCATAAATACTTCAATGATGCGCTCCACATAATCCTAGAATATACTTACCATGCATCTTTGAAAAGTAGCCTAGTGCGTTGCAAAGGCCAAACGGCATCCGTCTATATGAAAACGCTCCAAACGGACAAGTGAAAGTGGTCTTCTCTTGGTCCTCCGGTGCAATAACAATTTGGTTGTATCCCGAATAACCATCCAAGAAGCAATAATAAGAATGCCCAGCTAACCGCTCCAACATTTGATCAATGAAAGGTAAAGGAAAGTGATCCTTTCGGGTTGCGGAATTTAGCTTTCTATAGTCAATGCACACTCTCCAACCGGTTTGAACTCTTGTAGGAACAAGTTCATCGTCTTGATCTCGAACAACCGTGACTCCGACTTCTTTGGTACCACTTGTCTGGGACTAACCCACTTGCTATCGGAAATTGGGTAGATTACCCCACGCTTAGTAATTTGAGTATCTCTTTCTTCACAACCTCCATCATGGGAGGATTAAGCCGACGTTGAGCATCACGCACGGCTTCAAGTTCTCTTCCATTAGAATCCTATGCATGCACATGGATGGACTAATGCCTTTGATGTCCGTAATTGTCCACCCAATAGCCGTTTTGTGCTCTTTCAAGACTCTAAGCAAACGGTCTTCTTGTACCAGTGTGAGGTTCTTCGCAATAATCACCAAAGCTCATCTCCATCTCCCAAGAAAGCATACTTCAAATGGTCCTAAGTGGCTTCAATTCTAGTTTGGGCGCCTTTTACAATAGATGGTACAAGTATTTCTTCATTCACGGGTAAAGAAATATATGAAACATTACCCTTTTTAGCTTCTTGCAATGTCGCCAAGGCACCACACATCTCCACCAATTCCTTGGAGATTTCAACATCCAAGTTAGACAAGTCGTGATGTCCAATTCAATGCTCTTTGCAATGCCACATCAAGTTCATCCTCTTGACTCAACTCCAACATTTGTTGCGCTAATGAATCAACCACATCAATGGAGTAAACGGAATGCACATCACTTGGGTAGCGCATGGCTTCAAATATGTTAAAGTGTATTATCTCCTTGTCGAATTCCATAGTAAGTGTACCCTTATCAACATCAATCTTCGTCTTTGCGGTCTTCATAAATGGCCTCCCAAGAAGTAAAGAAGGAGATGATCGGTTCTCATTGTTATCCATATCCACCACGAAGAAATCGCCTAAAAAATAAGCTCATTTACTTGCACTAAAGCACGTCTTCTACAACCCCTTTGGATATATGTTAGACTTGTTCGCTAATTGATAATAACTCTTGTCTCTTTCAAAGGTCCAAGATTCAAGGAGTCATATATTTAGCTGACATCACACTAATGGAAGCTCCCAAATTAAGTAAAGCATGTTCAAACCTTTTTTACCAATAGTAATTGGAACCGTGAAACCGCCGGGATCCGTACACTTTGTAGGCATCTTCTTTAATAGCATAACCGACGCACTCTCGCCAACTTTAGTAATTTCATTATCAAGCAACCTATCCTTCTTGATGCATAATTCCTTCATGAACTTGGCATACCTTGGAATTGTCTTGATGGCCTCAATGAATGGGAAGTTGATTTCAATCTTCTTGAAGATATCCATGAGTGCCTTGTCTTGAGCTTCTTTCTTGGATTTAGCAAAACGACTAGGAAAAGGAGGTGGAGTAATGAAAGTAGGAACCGGTTCCTTGGATTGGTCGGTTGGTGTTGAATTCTCCTTTGGTGCGGCTTCCTCCTTGTCTTTGACTACCTCTTCAATAGCTTCTTCATGATGACTTGGACCCTCCACTTGTCTTCCACTTCGTAGGGTAACCGCATTAACATTCTCTCTTGGATTCACAAATGGTTGTGAAGGAAGTTTTGTGGATGCTTGAGATTTTAATAGGTTCACATCGGTCACCAATTGTCCCATTTGAGTTTGTAAATCCTTGATGGCCGATTCATTCTTTTGTTGGCTTTGTTGGAACATAGAAGTAAGACCTTGCATACCTTGCATTAACGCATTGAGCTTGTCATCATTGGAAGAATCACGCTCCTTGACTTGTTGTGGTTGGAATTGTTGTGAGGTTGGAAGCGTGATTGTTGGAAACCACGTTGTTGCGCATATGGATTAGGAGCCGCCGCTTGCTTGTTTGCATAACTAAAGTTAGGATGATCCTTCCAACCGGGATTATAGGTATTGGAGTATGGATCGTACCTTGGCCTTTGATTTGGATATAAAGCATTTACTTGTTCGGTCTCATCATCCGGAATAATTACCGCGGCCATCCTTTGATCAAGATGTGATGATGAATCACTAACTTCATGCACTCGCCTAACCATGGGTTCATCTCTTGTGTAGAATTGTTGCGAGTTTGCAGCCATACTTTCAATCAACTCTCTAGCTTGGGTCAAAGTCTTGTTCATTAGTGCACCACCACCCGCGGCGTCAAGAAGAGATCGATCACTTGAGTGGAGAGCTTCATAGAAGTATTGGAGTATCATAACGTCACTAAATTGATGGTATGGACAGCTTGCCACCAATCTCTTGTATCGCTCCCAACATTCATACAATGACTCTCCTACATGTTGCTTCAACCCACAAATCTCCTTGCGAATTTGAGTAGCTTTGATGCGGGAAAATATCTCTCGAGGAAAAGTTTCTTCATCCCATTCCATGTTGTGATACTTCCGGAAGGCAAATAATATAATCATTCCTTAGCATTGCCCGCCAAAGAAAATGGGAAAGCTTCCAACATTGCTTCATCTGCATTAGTCTCCGGTGGAAGCATAGCCATAACTATGGTATAGAAGTCCATAAGATGTTTGTTTGGATCTTCATTCACCATGCCATGAAACTTTGGTAACTCTCTAATCAACCCTTGCTTGATCTCGAAGGTTGAGTTAGTTTGGATACACCATTGTTGTGTATCAAGCTTGTGAGAAGCTAGGTCCTTGAGTGTACGTTCAGCCATTATTTCTTCCTCTTTTGTCCGAATATGCGAATTCACTTGATGAAGAAGGAGGAAGTGGAGTGTTACTCTACTGAATGAAATCCTTTAGTTGAGTGCCAGATCGAATACGTATTGGACTCGGTCTGCCCTTTTAAGCATTCACCAAAGGTATAGCACCAAACAAGATTCTCAAAAACTAAGTTAGATACGGTATAGAATCTAACAAAGCAAGAATATAGCAAAAGAAAAATAAAACAACTAAAATCGTCCGCCCAGCCCCAAGAATGCGCGCTAAAATTTGATGCGTGTCGTAACCACAACAAATTAATTAATATTTTTCCACCTAATTAACAAGTAATATAGTGGTAGTTAAGTTCGTTCCCACGAGGAGCAAGAGATTCTAGTTGTAAAGATTGTCACAAAAGGGGGGTGTATAAAGAAAAAGAAAATAAACAAAGCAATTCAAAGATAAAGTTGAAATCAATAAGAGAGACAAGACCAAGGAATCCTTCTTCGTTGCGAAACAATGAATCAAGTTATGTTCTTTTCTACTTGTTATTAGTCACAGATTATCACCAACCGTAGGTAAAGCAAATAGATCAGTGCTAAACCCCTAAATCCTTGTATCACCGGATACGGAAGTTCTCGACTACCGGGATTCTATTTACCAAACCACCTAGTAGTAGATCACTCAAGATGTAATTTAAATAAACGCATTAAGATTTATGAACTTATTAGGTTGATATTAGTAGTTAGACTCTTAGATCAAGGTCTACTTGCTAACGTTGTTTTCACACACAATTGCTCCACTAATCCCTCCGCAAGGTCTCGTGTTTGCTACTTATGTAAAGAGTCAAGAAACGATTACTTATCCCCTAACTTTCACTAGCTTTAGATCAAATTAACAAATCAATTTAGCGTGCACTCTAAACAATCTATCAATCAACCATGAATGTATAAACATTCCTATTAGTAAAAACAAACAATAATCATGTGAAAAACTTCAAGATAGAATTGAAAGCAAAACTCAAATCATATATTAAGAACTAGGAATTCATCCTCAATCAATAAGAAAATTAGCTACTCATGTTTTTGAAATTCACACAAATAATTAAAGGGAGAATTTTTCAAGTTCACGCAAATAATTAAAAGAAATTTTTTGAAAAGCAAGCAAAAACACAAGTGTTGTGTGTGTAGAGAGATGTGTAAAAGATATCTAAAAGTGTGTAGAGAACTTCTCTACTTATAGGCTTCAATGTTCTCCAAATCTTCCAAGGAATAGAATCCTCATTTCATAATAATTCAATTTCCAAATTCAAGTCTTTCTCATCTTCCATCTTCTCTTTCCAAATTTGAGCCAACTTCTCCATCCAATTCCAAGTCCAAGTCTTCACACCCATGAGAAGAATCCACACAAAAATCTGTAATTTTGGTCACCGGAAAGCTGGTATTATGGCCGAAATTTGGCCGAATCCAAGACCGAATCTTCTTCTCCGTCGACGTAATATTCCGTCACGGACCGTCCCAAGCAACGGTCAAACAGGTCAAACCGTTAGTCAATCGGGTCAAAGGGGCAGAGTGAGTCACCACCGAGCCGCCTTTCTAACTCACCTGATTGGTCTAATCGGGTTGAGTTGGACGGTGGTTGGATCGCTTCCTGACTCACCGAGTCAACTCGCCAGAAGCGTAAAACCGTCCGAGTTCTCATTTGTTTATAGGACTGCTCAAAGCCAATTTCAGCCGATCTGTTTTCAATTCTTGCACAACCCGTATCCTAACATACATCTAACAGTAGCTTCACTAATCACCAAAGACCACCATCTTGGTTCACACCATATCCCACAAAGATTCCATCTTCATAGCAATCAACCGAACTCTCACTCATCCCCGTTGCTCATAACAATATCACCATCTCTTCCTGATGCTTGATGTAACAGCTGCAACATTCTCTTCTTCTTCCTTGTCTGTTCATGGCATCATTGCAGCATTCATTTTGGCTACTTCACATTGTTATCAACACCAAGATCAACTACCATCATCACCAGAACCCATCTCTGATTTCAACCATTTCCATACTCAATCCAGCTGCAGCTTCTGATGAGTGCCAAATAGTGCATATTTATACACCTTTTTATTGGCATTTTACTCATCTTTTGCGCTTATAAATCATGTATTATTCCATATTCTGAGTTTTCCTTGTTTTCAAGAATAAATATTTGTACTAATTAACTTTGTGTTTTTAGGTAATAAATAAAGCTCGGAGAAACTGAGGAGCCCAAAGAGCGAAGAAGTGGAGTCGAGCATCTATGGAGCAGAAAGCCAAAGCCCGCAAGCAACAGCTTGCAAACCCAACAAGTAGCAACTCATCTACAAGAAATAGGCTTGAGCTAGACCCGACCACGACCGGATCCGAGCCCGTACACTCCAGCCGTTGAGATCGCATCTAGTTACATCCTACGGTCGCTCCCTCACGCACATCGAACCTCGCTGCAATCGCTCAACAACAAACTCACCAACTTATTTCCTCACCCGCTCGTATCTTACTTGCTAGATCCTACGCTCGCTAGGCCTCGGCTCATCAAATTATGCTTTGCCCGCTTCTTCATTGAAACTCCCTATACCTATACCCCCCGTCGACCAAACATTTCCCTTCACTTTCTCTTTCTTCTCCACCCACTCCTCTCGCAAAACCCTCACCTCCACCTCCTTCTTCCCACGCCCGATGCAGACATCATCGCTCCATCTCCTTCCGTCGCACCGGCCTCTACTCCATCACCACTCTCTCTCTCGATTTATCTATTTCATAGCTTCTATTCAACCTAGAAGCTAGGTTAAAGATAAATAGGGTTAGGTTTCATCACCAACCACCCCGCATGTTCGATTCGAAGTCGTGATGATTGAGTAGAGCCATCACGCGAGTCGTGAAGTGGGTGAGAATTTATTTCATTTTTAATTGATGTTTTATCAAGAACTAGGGTTTGGGGTTTGTGTTGGTATAAATAGAAGTGAACTGAGTTTGTTAGGGTTTACGCCTGGATTAGCCAGAGCAGTCACTTAGTATTATTTTGTTCTTTGTTGCTTTAATTTGATGTTTTAATTCAATTGTTAGGGTTTCAATGAAACCCTGATTTACAACTGTGTTCATAGTCATGTGTTATTCTTGAAGTGCTTAATTTAAGATAGATTTAATCCTAGCATACCAACACATTGCTCTCACAGTGCATACCAAAGCCATGGATGCACTGTAGTTAGAACTCCCCTGTGTTGTTTGTGCAACAACCCAACTCAACCAGACTAAAGTTTATCTACAGATCAATTGTACTTTGGTTAGACAATTGATACTTAGGATAGATACCATAGTTGCGATCAAAACTATCAGCTGGAGAAACATATGTGACATAAGGCAGATTTGACATCTCTTCCTTAGTTGTCACAAGGATAAGAATAATTTCATGAAGTGAAAATATAGTTTAGGTCAGAGGTGGATTTGCAGACCTTAACATCCTCTCTCACTATCTGTTTTCCTTAATTTAGGTTCAATTAGTTCAAACTCACTCGTATCGGCAAAATACTGTTTTGTTACTCACACACTTAGAATTCAGTTGAAGAAGAAGCCTTAGATCACACGAAAGCACCCCTCGTCTCTGTGGATCGACCCGTATTTGCCACTGTCTTCATTGAAGACACCGTGCACTTGCGGTATAACCGTAGGCCGTAATTTAAACACAATTAGAGGCCTACCAAGTTTTTGGCGCCGCTGCCGGGGACTTGGCGTGTGCCCTGTCGATTAACGGCTTGTTTCACTGTTTTCCAGTCCTCCCTTGTACATAATCACTTTAAATTTTTGCTTGTAACCCTGTTTTAGTGTAACTTAGTATATTGTTACTCCATCATTGCATTTTAGCTGAAATTTCTTTACATCTGCATTTAGCTTGTAACCCTTTTACTGTCTTTTCCAACCCTGTACATATTCGCCTGCATTGTTGTTTAATTTCCACTAGTGTAACTTAGCTTATTTTCTTTGTATTGCATTACTCCCATCCATCCTCGTATATATGTGCACTTACATTTTTGCTTACAACATTGTTTAGTATAAGTAGCTGTAATTCCTTTTCGTTCCTTTTCATTTCTGCATCCTTTCTGGCATCTTGCATTGCACTTTGCATTGCATCATTAGCATAGCTTAGGGTAGCTTGTCTTGCATCAGCCTCACTTGATGTTTCACTGTTTCTTAGCCTCACTTAGCTTAAAATTGTAGCACTAGTGCTCTTGTTGTGCAATATTGAGAACTGAATCGAGTTTGTTGAGCCAAAGGGTACTGCCGTGCTATCAGTGTTCTTCTTCGTGCAAGCCAAAGGAAGGAAGGCAAGGATAAACTCAAGACTGAGGTTAGCCGAACTAGCACTAAACTGTACATTTGTGAATCTGTGCTTAGCCTTTGTATGAATTTCTGAAATCGCTGAGGCTCATCTTTCTTAACTTGCTCCAGCCCACTTGTAAAGTCTAGGTCATATGCTAAACCTTTTGCTCAACTTTTTGAAAAACTTACTCGCACCCCTCAACGACATAGTGACTTGTCGATACCCCGAGTTTGTGATCAACTTTTGCAATCTGTGTATGCTCTTGTGGTGTGTGTAAAGTGCAACCTTGGCTTGTCTCGTCGCGATCACTTGAGCTTGGATAGCTAGAATACCTACAAGCCAAGTTGAAGTCAACTAGGATGGTTGACATCAACTCAACCTGTTGACAGCCTTGAGTGATTGCCGATAAAGCCATCTCGTGATACCCCGTTGAGACTTGAGACTCGTGAGCCAAACTCCAGCCTCGAGCCGTATGAGCTTGTGCCGCCTTCTTGAAAGCCGACATCTCGCTAGCCCTTGTTGTATCTCGCCCAGACCGTGAACTCCAGCCCCTCGTAGCTGTGAGGCTTAAATAACACCAGGCAAACCCCGGTTGTGTCCACCGTTGAATCTGTTCGACCCGGTGAAACTTGCATAATCTTGAGTTGCATTTTTAATCTGTGTTTGCTAAATACCTTGTGCTGTAAACTTTGTGCTGTAAACTTTGTGCTAAACCTGCCAATCTTTGCTCTGTGCTGAGTTGCACTTAGAGCTGTGGCCGTGAGTTGCTTCACATTAACTCGTGGCTTTGTCAACCCTGGCCTGCACTTGCTGTGGCAATCTCTGCCAGCAAATTCAAGTATTGCTGTGTGCTAAGTCTTGAGAAATCAAGAGTCATTAAGTGTAAGTTTTGATTGTCTTGTGCTGTGTTGTTTTTCACCTGTGCTGCTGGCTATGCACAAACTGGACTAAACTCCCTTTAGGCTACAAACCCTGCCAAGCTAAGCTTAACAACTGCAAGCCCAAACCACTGGACTTGCACTCTGCACAACCAGCCCACAATCAAGCTAGGCTGACTGACCCCAAACCTGGGCTAACATAAGCCCACTGCCCATAACTTGGGTTGAACATTTACGCTGCTGGGCTCTGTTCACTGCTGGGCTGCACAACAAAACTCAGCCCATTTCAACTGACTCTAGGCTATACTCATTCATTTGCTGGGCTGCTCACAATCAATCCACCTCTGGGCTTAACCATTTCAAATAAAAATCAATGAACATTCCCAAATAAACCAAAACCCAACAAAACCAAACTTTCCCACAAAAACCAAACAACAAACCCACATAAACCAAATTTTTCCAACAAACCAAATGAAACCCAACAAACCAAAAACCCAATAAACCAAACTTAGTCCACTTCACCGGGCTTTGAGTTCAATTTGAGAGCTAGACCATGTCGGATTTTGGTCCGCATCCGGGATGGAAACAAATCCCTTAGAGAGCGTGCTTACGGGCACGCTTCACAGATGAACCCCCACATACCATAGTGATTTTAGAGAATTTTATGCGCCTTCTCAGGGCCCCGACCTCACATACCCTAATCACTATGAGCACATGTATCATCCATCACAAAGTTGAGAATGAACACTCTCCTCATACCCAGTCATCACTTTTAGATCAATTAGAGGCTCGACTATCTCGCTTTAGATAGGCAATCTTGCTTTAGAAAGGCAACTGTCGAATCTAGTTTTTCTAGGCAATATGAAACGCATGCTTGCACCTTATGTGGTGGCTTAGACCACCCGTCTGAATACTTT
Source organism: Papaver armeniacum (assembly GCA_023531295.1). Classification (NCBI taxonomy): domain Eukaryota; kingdom Viridiplantae; phylum Streptophyta; class Magnoliopsida; order Ranunculales; family Papaveraceae; genus Papaver; species Papaver armeniacum. Next base: position 92,297 of record JAJJWW010018711.1, on the reverse strand, counting down.
GTTATATCTTGCATGGTTTTAGACAGTCTAGGGAAAACCATGATAATCCAATGAACGAAGTGTCTAGAAGTGACTATTGGGACCATAATCAACCCGCACACATGCATCATTCACCACAAAGGGGGAGATGAACAATTTTATACTCCCCCAACTCCTAGTTTGCAATCACTAATGGACACACTCATGGAGCAAAATGCTAGGCTTGAAATGAATGCAATGCATGACCATCCATATAGCAACATGTCTGAATTTCCCTTCTCTAGTGAACCTCATGCACAACCATACAATGAATATCCATATGAGGAATGCATACCCACTAGTGAAGACTCTCCTTCAATGGAACAACTCAAGATGATTCTTCAAAGGAACCCGATTGAGTTACAAAATGATAGGATTGAAAATAGTGTTTCTAGTCTTACTCATGCAACTAACATTGAATATGAACCTAATCTAGAGGTAGATGAGTACACTAAAAATACTACAATTTTGAATGGAGAGATGGATTTTTTCTATGATGATGATGATGATGATGAATATGAAGAGCATGTGTATTTTGAAAATGTAATAGAATTTTTAGGTTCAAATACATTAAGTGTCTCTCCGTGAACCCTATGAATGATGCTTCTTCGATATTCATGCATGTGATGTTGATGTGGAACCTGTGGAATTTCCCTGTGAAAATGACCATGATTTACCCTCTTTTGACTTTAGGAAAGTATGTGACGGTGCAAATGATTTTTTACATGAAAATAACTTAGATGTACCTAACCTCTCTCCTGAGCCACAAATTGAAACTCCTTCACCCAACCTAGGTGTAGTTTGTCACAAAATTGCAAAACCAACTTTTCTAAAAATGCCTAACTTAGGCCTAGAGCTTTGTGCTTCCCAAGTCCTCTTGGACTATTTTGCATCAAAGTATAACACTCTTAAGGAGCCACAGTTGGAATATGTATGTCACCGTTTAATTAGCAAAACTCATTTCGAGTTAGACCTTTTGCATGATGTACCTTTAAAATTGCAAGACTTTGTGCTTTCAAACACACCCGTTCACAAGTTTAGGTTTGGGGAAACTCATTCACATACACAATCTTACGTGCACTCTCATATTATATTTGTAGGTCATTAATGTGTGTACATATCGTCTTTTGGGTTGATCCTCAACTCTTTAGACCGTTAGTTTATGGTGAATTTTCATTGTATATATCCAAGAGGACTTGTTAAAATTTTTCTTTTCTTGATTCGGTTGAGTCTTCTTGCACATATATTATGCTAATCCGATATGATCTCCGTTGAGAATATTGGATTCTAGCCTTGACGAATGAAGCTCAACCTTGCTCCCGCCGACATACCGGGTAATCTCTTCCTTTTATCTTTTCAAAGATAGTTCTCATGGTATGTGACTGTTTTAATTTTTCCTATCTCGTTGACACATTGAGGACAATGTTTGATTTAGGTTTGGGGGTGTGATTTGCATTTAGAGTTTTTAGTCTTTTATTTCACCTTTTATTTTCAAAAAAAAAAAAAAAAAAAAAAAAATAAAAACTCTTTTTGTAAAACCTCCAACTTTTAGAGATTTTAGAGTCACTAGCATGCTTTTAGCTATGTTTACATAGAGAATCTGACCGAAATAACAGAACTTGGAAGTCTTGGGAGAACGCAATCGGGTTCCTTAGTTGATTAGAGCGTTAAAGTTGGATTTAACCATACCTGAGGGCGAATTAGGTGCTTTGTTTAGATATTCGGTAGTAGAATTGTGATCAACCATAGTGGAGACTACCCATTTTACATCAAGCGAGGTACCGACCTTCACTCTTTGTGACTTTCTAGAAAAGCTTTTAGAGTGTGTGTCACCGTACGTAAATTCCGGGTAGGAATGGTGAGCTACCCAACTTCGCACCACTTTCAAAGACTACTTTTTGATCTCTTGAGTGCTAATTCCGTCAATCATGAGGGTGACGTCTAAAGATGAAAACTCCTTCTAAATATCGATTTGCGTTAGCATCTCTCTCTCTCAATCAAGAAGACCCATAAAACACATCATCACAAAGAACCTGAGCAGAATCAGAATATTGAAAGAAAAATTGATATAGTCCAAGGTTTATGTGCAACAAAGAAAAGAAAATAAGATGAGAATTAATGAAGTTTGTGAAAAATTGAGTTTATCGTTTTATTGTAACTTAAAAAAAAAAAAAAAAAAAAAAAAAAAAAAAAAAAAAAAAAAAAAAAAATTGTGTGTTTATTTTCGTTTCATGTACTATGCATATTAAAAAAAAAAAAAAAAAAAAAAAAAAAAAATTCAAGTTTTTGTAAAGTTCAGAAGTTCGTCATCAACATTTGAAGACCGAAGACCGAAGACGTTTCTATGGTTTCTTATGAGAGAGTGATATTAATCGGCCGATCGGGTGAGAAGTGAGTGAGTACTCCCACCCTTGCTAATGGTTGATTTCCTTTCTTAGAGATCATCAAAAAGATTCTTTTGTCCACACTTTTGTGGAGTCTCCAGATTTTATTTCTGAAGGTTATCCTTCTTACCTACAACGTGTGCAGATTTTCTCTTTATTCCCGCCCGCACACATGAGAGACTAAAAGCGATCTTTTTGAGTGCAATTATCATAAAACCTTAATGGTGAGGCAGAAGTTGAGACTTATGATCACAATCGAATCCGAATTCTTTCATATGGTATGGTTACTTCTCGCCAAAGACTTAAGGATGAGAATGCGTTCTTCGATAGTTCTAACTTCTCGTTACTAGCATGCAAACTCTATGTCCTCATAGCTTCTTGGAGGCTTGAGACTCTTTTACACTCAAGTTGGAGAAGGTTTTGTGGGTACACCTCCGGTAAACCCTCACGAGACTATAACTCGTCCACTAGGGACACCTAGGGGTTTAAAGGCTTAGTGCATACGCTAAATGCATTCGAGAGACTGCGACGGGGTATAGTTAGGATTTCTTATTTTCTCGTTTTACTTGAGGACAAGTAAAATTCAGGTTTGGGGGTATTTGATGAGTGCCAAATAGTGCATATTTATACACCTTTTTATTGGCATTTTACTCATCTTTTTGCGCTTTATAAATCATGTATTATTCCATATTCTCGTATTTTCCTTGTTTTTCAAGAATAAATATTTGTACTAATTAACTTTGTGTTTTTAGGTAATAAATAAAGCTCGGAGAAACCGAGGAGCCCAAAGAGCGAAGAAGTGGAGTCGAGCATCTATGGAGCGAAAGCCAAAGCTCACAACAGCTTGCAAACCCAACAAGTAGCAACTCATCTACAAGAAATAGGCTTGAGCTAGACCCGACCCGCGACCCGATCCGAGCCCGTACACCCAGGCCCGTTGAGATCGCATCTAGTTACATCCTACGGTCGCTCCCTCACGCACATCGAACCTCCGCCGCAATCGCTCAACAACAAACTCACCACTTATTTCTCACTGCTCGTATCTTACTTGCTAGATCCTACGCTCGCTAGGCCTGGCTCATCAAATTATGCCGCGCCCGCTTCACATTGAAACTCCCTATACCTATACCCCTAATCGACCAAACATTTCCCTTCACTTTCTCTTTCTTCTCCACCCACTCCCTCCGCAAACCCTCACCTCCACCTCTTCTTCCCACGCCCGACGCAGACATCATCGCTCCATCTCCTTCATCCAACCGCAATCAGCCTCTACCCATCACCACTCTCTCTCGATTTATCTATTTCATAGCTTCTATTCAACCTAGAAGCTAGGTTAAAGATAAATAGGGTTAGGGTTTCATCACCAACCACCCCGCATGTTCGATTCAAAGTCGTGGATGATTGAGTAGAGCCATCACGCGAGTCAGAGAAGTGGGTGAGAGTTTATTTCATTTTTAATTGATGTTTTATCAAGAACTAGGGTTTGGGGTTTGTGTTGGTATAAATAGAAGTGAACTGAGTTTGTTAGGGTTTATGCCTGGATTAGCCAGAGCAATACTTAGTATTATTTTTGTTCTTTGTTGCTTTAATTTGATGTTTTAATTCAATTGTTAGGGTTTCAATGAAACCCTGATTTACAACTGTGTTCATAGTCATGTGTTATTCTTGAAGTGCTTAATTTAAGATAGATTTAATCCTAGCATACCAACACATTGCTCTCACAAAGGCATACCAAAGCCATGGATGCACTTTAGTTAGAACTCCCCCGTGTTGTTTGTGTGCAACAACCCAACTCAACCCAGGACTAAAGTTTATCTACGATCAATTGTACTTTGGTTAGACAATTGATACTTAGGATAGATACCATAGTTGCGATCAAAACTATCACCGGAGAAACATATGTGACATAAGGCGTATTTGACATCTCTTCCTTAGTTGTCACAAGGATAAGAATAATTTCATGAAGTGAAAATATAGTTTAGGTCGAGGTGGATTTGCGCACCTTAACATCCTCTCTCACTATCTCTGTTTTCCTTTAATTTAGGTTCAATTAGTTCAAACTCAGTCGTATCGGCAAAATACTCGTTTGTTACTCTGTCACACTTAGAATTCAGTTGAAGAAGAAGCCTTAGATCACACGAAAGCACCCCGCCTCCCGTGGATCGACCCGTATTTGCCACTGTCTTCATTGAAGACACCGTGCACTTGCGGTATAACCGTAGGCCGTAATTTAAACACAATTAGAGGCCTACCAGCTTCACATCCCCATTCTTTCACTCTTCACCAGAGACCACTAATACCAGTTGCTCCACATAATTCCATCCTGCAGCCTTATTTCTTCTCTGTCAGATTCAACCTTCAATCACAGCATAGTATTCGAACTCTAATTCAAAACCCACTTCAAATCCATCGATTTCATACTCAATCCACCAACAATTCTTTCAAGTTAAATCAACCACAGCTCAAAAGACACATAACCCATTTCGAATCTCTCAAGAACAAAGAACATCATCTACATCTCTTCACAGATCGAACCCATCTTCGATTTCTTCCATTTCTCGTCATCAATGACGATTGTTCCTCCATTCTTCAACACAGATCCCCTTTCCTTGATTCGATTGAACAACAGCGAAACCCTAATCTTGGATTCCATTTCTTGTGGTCACTCATGGTCGCGCCTCTCTCCCTTTTCAGTAATTGATTGAGAGTAAAAGATAACTCTCGATTTAGGGTAGGGGTATGAGAGCCGGGAATTGATAAGGATACCTCTACTACATAAGATAAGGGTCACCCTGCATTGAGTGCCCTATAACACAGTGGTCGCCCTTAGTCACAGTTGGTTGTCTTTAGTTCTCATCCAAAAGAGAGCTGCCCTTAACCATGTTTGGGCTCCAGATAGTGTTCGCCCATGAAATGACAATTTTGCCCTTTTAGCTCAATTAGAGTAATTTCTTCTTCTTTTCCTCCGTGTGACTCCAAAGTAGCTACAAAAACTCAAAACAAGCGTAAAATACATAATTTACCAGAAAAATAGCAAAGAAAGCATAAACAATAGATAGTAAATAGGATGTATTCTACACCCTATCAGCAACTTTTCGAGCCGATTTCTCCAAAAACGTTTATTGCCCAAAAATACCTACAAACACATAAAACACCATAATAAGAACAAAAACGGGTACTAACAATATATACAATTGAGAAAAAAAATAGATACATAAATGCGTCTATCAAGCAACAATATCACCGGATCATAGATTCGCGAAAGAAGATGGAATGCAGCAGTTTTGATCAGTCGGATCGCATGAGCTACGAGCAAAGATGCACGCAGCAGATGCGATCACTGATCACAGAGCTATGAGCAAAGCTGGGACCGCAGCAGCTGCGATCGCTTTGATCGCATGAGCTACGGCAAAGTCGATCACAAAGAACCTCACATCACCGACTATAGGAGCAACGAGCAAAGCCGCACCGCATCATCTCGCAATCACCGACCATGAGCTACGAGTAAGCCGACCGCGAAGCCGCGATCACCAATCAAGTGGTACGAGTAAAGTGGATCAGCAAAGAATCGCGATTACTGACTACAAGAGTCATGTAGTGATGCGTAACTACATCGGTTCGAATATCTGGACTGTAGTAGCTGTGAGGAAAACGGACTACAACAGTTCGATCAACTGGACTGTAGTAATTATGAGGGAAACTAGACTGCAGCAGTTGCAATCAACTGGACATCAGTGGTTATTGAGAGACTGCATTCTGAAGATTTCGATCAATCGGATTGTAGCGCCACGCGTGAAAAGGCGAGGGTCACCAAATATACCTCAAGCTAAAACTTTTCCTACCTATAAGTCCTTTCTCCGAAAGTGATTATCTATGGACTAAGTCGAGACAATACAACTAATCGGTTCACACTTCGTGTGATCATCTATGGATACAAGATCGAGACAATAAAACAACGAAGTATGTTAGTTGATAAAAAGGTTCGGACTTAAACAAACACAATAAGATTCACTTATCAAGTAAATAAGAATTAACGTTTGTGTGATTTACTTTAATTATAATAAAACAATTATAATGCGGAAATATAAAGTAAATGACACAACAAGATTTTGTTAACGAGGAAACCGCAAACGCAGAAAAACCCCGGACCTTGTCCAATTGAATACTCTCGTGATTAAGCCGCTACATAAAATTACACCTAACTTCGTATAGTTGAAACCAAGCAACTAAACCTATATTTCACCTAGTTCCGTATGTATTCCCACGCCTCCGACCTAAGTCACGTACTTGGAACAATTCCTTTGGTTCGTATTCTAAACAGTAAAGGAACAACAAATCTGTTTGGTATCAACTCTATTCAACCAAGTGATATGAGTCGGATAAAGGCTCTTATGTTTATCTTAACATAAGCTCCTTCACCAGGTCCTTAGATCTATCTTATGTTCAATTACCAAGTAATCGTTTAAGATTAAGCAAACAACACTCTTAATCCAAAGAATTGTGTTGATGATTTATCTACTCAATTAATCAATCCAATCTATCACAAGGATAAACCGATTATTAATTGATCCTGTTTTACCGAAACAAGTATTGTGCACACCAAAGATTATGAACCCACAAATCAGAAATCTTCAATATCTTGTTTGTCTTCAAATATTCTTAGATCTTCAATAAACACCTGCACACAATCACTTGAATCTCTTGTGATCAATCACGCAAAGAACGGAGTCTATTAACAATGGATTATCACAAGATCGTCTTTAGAACTAACAACAGTCTAAAGATCCTTGTTGAAACTCTGAACTAGTTTGAGTGAATCTTATATCAGAAGAGAAGATTCTCAAGCATAAACAAACTAGGTGCAATCAAAGTTCAACCACCGTTAGTCAATCAAATTAATGAAAACAAAAGATAAACCTCAATTATCTAGTTTCCCACCAACAGTAGTACTAATAGAGCTTCTCAATCCCAAAGAAGACTTTTAAGCCGAGCTACCGTAAGAGATTTTGCCTAATTAGGTTACTCTCCTCTCCGAATAGGCGGCTTCACCAAAGAATAACACAACAAGAGGTAGTTTGTTTTGTTACGAAGGATTAGTTTGCTAGAAAGGCAAACTTCAAGTATTTATAGACAAGGAAGTTTGGACACCAAGGAATTTCCAAAACCGAAAATATTCTCAAGATATTCATTAAAGCACAAAATTCGGTTTCCATAATTCCTGAAATGCTCGTCCAAAAATAATGATCGAAATCTCTCGTAAAATCTCTAATTAGTAAATGCACATTACTAATTCTTATTTTCCTAAAAATGTAGTTAATAACCTTAATTAAAAGATTCTTAACTTATTTATGTTTCGATCCTGGGATTATCTTCCCTTAGCTATTAAGGAATAACTTTGAACAATTAAATAATAAACATTCATATCACGTGTTCAAAGTATGTCGACATCTTAACTTTGTAAGTTCTCTTCACACTTACAACCTTGAAACCGATTTGCCACACTTCCAAACAAGTTTAGAATTGGTTCATCTGACTTTCAAGAACTATGTGATTGATCAAATAACATTCAATCACAAATCATGGGTTTAACGGTTCTACCAAAAAAGTTTCGGTTCTACCTTCCTTGTGAGTACTGTGCATAGTCACACTAGCTTTCCAAAATTCGGTTGACTAGGTACTAGGATTTGTTCCCTACATATATATGGTATCTAACTACTATGTGTTGCACATGTCCATAAGATCGGTTCCCTTTCCCTAAAACGTGTTGCACATGTCCATAGGATCGGTTCCCGTTTTTGCTATAAACCTTGCTGCACCTCATACAAGGATCGGTTCCCCTTTCCCATATTTGGTCAGACATAAAATCAAAAACCCGATCATACCATCTCAGGTGATTACTTAAGATCGGTTTCACTAATAAAAGTCATACCAATACATAAGTCATGTATTTGTGAATAGTTTTACCAAGAACACAACGAGTCATGAACGGTTATACTAAATCACACATATTGGATGTTCACAAGATATACAATGAATAACAATCCCAATAACGCCTGGGGATTTCCTTTTCGATTGACAAACAAGTTTATGAACTTACTTCCTTAGAACACATGTAAAACATTGTTCCCTAGGATGAAATCCTCACCTCATACCCATACATAATCACAATAGCATTCAAATAATTATGGCGATGTCTTATCTACAAAGTTTAATGGTTAAGCAATAAACCTCGTATTGTATTCCTTAATACTATGTCTATCTAGAGTTCAAATATGCTTCGCAGTTTTGTTTTCAATATTCACGACTTGAAAGATACGATAGGGAATGAAACAGTTCAAGATAAATATCACTAACCTCAAGTGGAAGGATGATTGTTGTCGTTGTAGCTCATTGCTTCTTCACATCTTCAAGTCTTCGCAATACTTGTAAAGTCTCATTATCCTAATACTTTCAAGATAACCTATACGGGTTAACTCTAGTACATAATCAAGCGACTCTTAGCATGATTTTTGATTCACTAAAATATGACAACCAAACTTGACATACCAACGCTTGGTGGATTCAACCGAGTTATGATCTAACAATCTCCCCCTTTGTCAATTTTAGTGACAAAACTCTTACATCATATGGATAAACAAATTACAAGAATTCATTACACATACGCTTGATTCCCGAATTCAAAAGACAGCTTAATCGCCTACATTCAATCCTTGAAGAAGCCATTGACATTATAATAACAAAGCTAATACTCCCCTAAGGAAGATAGGTAGATATTAAATCCACACGTTTTTGTTATACCAATTCATATGATATGTTACTCCCCCTTAGTCTGTGCTTTCACTCTTTCGTTTAGATAAAACGTTTAAGCACCAATGTTCTTTTCCTTAACGATACCAATCAATATAAAATCAATGCCAGTATCACCTGTTTACTCCATATATTTCTCCCCCTTTTTGTCATAAAATGACAAAGAAACGAAAAATAAAGGACAACACGAAAAGAATCTTACAAATCTCAAAATAGACTTGCAACCTCCGAGAGTTAGGCAGGAGGGTTCCACATATGATAACCAATATCAAAAACCGAAACTACAAGTAGTTTTATTTTGATATGTTACCAAGGAAACAATTGTCCGAAATAATTTTTCCATTTTAGTTTAGCAAACCAAAAATCAACTAAGCACCTTAGTCCCTTTGCTAAACCGATTGTACAAAAACAATCGCTTAATTCGATAATACCAAAATAAAGATAACTCTATTTTTCTCATCAGGTTCTAATTATCCATAAACTTAGACCTTTCAATTTTAAACAAGACAATTACTAGGCTAGTTAACTAGCATTTCTTGTTAAGGCATTCGATTAGACTTGAATAACCGAAACCTCACTTCGATAAGTCTAACTAAGATCAGAATTAACTTAGTTTCTCTTATCCGTAATCGAATAGGACTAAACAACTCATCCCGTAAACCTTATATTTTGTTAAGCCATAAATAATTCATACAAACCAAATAAATCAAATTGCATAATTATTCACCTCAGCATAGACATTAAAAGCAATTGAAACAACATAGACATTAAAAGCACCGCAATTGCACCGAAATTTTGTAAGCCTAAACAATTGATACCACACAATAAAGCAAGATACCAATAGTTTTTCTTAACCGGAACCAATTGAATCACACATACATGCATACACACACTGTAGTTGCAGGAAATCCCACACTACACCCCTTACTCAGTTTTGCTTGACTAATCCATTGAAAGATGTGTGATCAAGAATATTTATTAATTGATTCCATGAAATGTTTACACAGTACAATAGAATTACACTTGGAAATTAAAGCGCTCTTAAACTTTCTCTCTCCTAATGACTTGCTTCACAATTCAAAAAGATCTCTCCCTTTCAACAGACTCATTTAGCCCTTTATATAGGGTAATACATAGTGGATGACAGCTAAGCTATCCTTTATTTTCGGGAATGTCTCGCGAAGTGTCGCAAGTGCACGAATATTCATTCTCGCGACACTTCTTAACCCTCGCCAGGTTTCATGTCTTCCAATTGTTTTGTTTGTCGTTATTCATCGCGTCGTTTATTTTAGCTCCCTGCGACTCCCTCGCGACACCGTCGTTTATTAATCCCGCGAACCTTGTCCGTTGCGATATTATGATCCTACATCTTGCCTCTTTTTCCTTGAATATTGCTTGAAGAGCGATTTGAAGGAAAAATTCATTGTTGTAATAATCCTTGGTTTTAATTGGTGAAGGAACGAGCGAAAGAATACTTTTCTTGAAAAGTACGTACTTGCCTCTATTCTTTTGGCGAAGTTCTGGAGCTTCTTTGTAATATATATATGAAGTGTCATTTCTTGCCTCATGAGTTACGGAAAATAATCAATCTCGCAAGCTCTTCTCGTTTGTTAGGAAATATGTTGTGCGATATTTGGATCCTCTTGAAATTCCTTTTGCCTGGTTTTCTTGGATTTAGTAGTGACCGTTTACACGTGTCTATATTTACCCCTTTTACCGGTGCATTTAATGTTATCCGGTCGTAATATTTTTTATCGTCTATTTATCGGAGTGTCCCTGTGAAGAATTTTCCTTTTCTTTTTCATCTTCTTCATCATCGTCCAAAGTGTTCTTCTTCTTCATCATTACGCAAGTGTTCTTCTTCTTCATCATTACGGCTGTCGGCTATTTTCTCTCACCATCTTCTTTACCATTTTTATCGGTTGTCGTTCTCATGGCGTCTAGGTTTGTTAATCTTGCCATATCGGCTGATTTTGTGGTTGATTAATTTTGAGATTATCTTTCTTTGTTAAAATCACTTTGGTATGATTAATTTTGTAGTTTCCTTTTCTGCCATTGTTATTTAGCAAGAACCAGACCCGAAACTAAATTTACTTCGTGAAGAACCCTCTTCTTTCTTTGGGCTCGCCGTCGAAATCTACTTCGCAACAAGAATCCCTTGCGCAATCAAAGCCCTCTTCGCGAGTAAAATCTATGGCTTCAAAGAGAAAGCTGCGAGTGACAAGGTATTTAAGAAACATTTGTTTTTATTAACAATATATTGTTGCCTCTGTTTCTTATTTAACTTGTTATTCGCGGGATGATGGAAGTATTGACAAAACTCCTAAAAGACTTCGCCAACCCAAGCTGTTACTCCCGTGTTTCCTTTCCCTCCTTTACACCTTCTTCTCCGGTTGCAAGATCATCGCAAGATGATTTCTTGGGCGATTCTCGCGAGAACATTATTAATGACACATTCCTATACACAGAACTCTTCGCAGATCAAGCTCCTCATAATAATCCTACTATTCATGCCTCGACATTTCTCCAGTCATCATCCTTCCCGAGACTTCCTTTCCCGTGACCATTGCCTTGATGAAAGATGCCCCGTCTCCTCCTTCCATTGCTATTATTACTTCTTCATCCGAGCAAATCCCTCTTACCAAAGAAAACTTGGAAGGGATAGAAGTGGCTCTCAAAGTCCTTTCGGATCTTGTGAATGATGCCAAGAAAACTTCCGTCGACCACTGTCAAGTCGATGTTTGCGAGATTCTAAGTAAACATCTTGGTCTGATAGGATTTCGCAAGCATCTTTGGTTCAAGAAATCACTAGATTGAGGAATGATCTCCAAGCTATGAGTGAGAAATGTAACATTTCCACCTTGAAAATCAAAAATTTCACAACCTCTCGCTAGACCGTGATAATCTTCGCAGGAAGAATGAGGAGTTAAAAGGTATACTCTCGCCACCCCATCATTTTTTTTTTTTTTTTTTTTTTTTTTTTTTTTTTTTTTTTTATCTCAAACCCTTGTCTGCTCTTCAAGCCCAAAACCAGAAACGAATAATGGAGATATATCAATTGGAATCCATTGGTGAAGAAGTTCGTGTTGAGAGAGACGCTTGGATGGAGCAATATAACTACTTAAATAATCTTCATTCATATCTTTGCCGACCAAATAAATAATTTGTCTAAAGAAAACATCACGTTAGCTCAGAGTCAAGACTCATTAAGTAATGATATATCTCGCCTCTCTTATTCTTTGAATAAAGCTAATTTGGAAATGGAAACTTTATCAGATGAGAACGGAACTCTTTCTCAAGAAAAGCGTTCTCTATTAAACAAAGTGGCGACCTATTCGCAACAATATAATGCTTGTCAAAAATTATGTGAAGAACAAGGACGAGCTATTCACCGCGAGGAGTCAACTTGAAGAAGTTACTGACCGAAAGAGATAAACTTATTCAAGGTAGAATATCCTTGAGTGTAAAAGCGAACCAATTCAAGGATCAATGTTCTCGGCTAGAAAAATCCAATTCTTCGCTTGTTCTTGAGAATGCCATACTTATTTCCAACGAAAAATCTTTGCGATCTCGTGCGGAGGGCTTAGTTGGGGACACATTCGATGACGCCATGGACCGATTGGGAAATAGTTGTTCGTCTTTTATTCACATCTTGTTTCTCAAAAGGAAGGTAGTCATATTATTTGACTACCTTAATTCATTTATGAATCCCATAATCTTTAAGATTGTCTTTTAATCTTTACTTATTCAATTGTTGTGCGGATTAGAGAAAAGCTTCGCTCTGTTATTTCTACTCTCAAGTCGGACAACTCTAAACTTCGCAAAGAAAATGGGTCGCTTGCTACTTCCCTTGCTCTTTCTCGCGATCGTGCCGAAAGGAGATTTGACTATATGTCGATTGTAAGGACATAGATAGTAAAAATCAGCGAAAAGCTCCTTCGTCAATTTCATCTCAAGGCCGAGGTCATTGTGAATGACATTTTATTGTCTAAATCTCTTGAACTTTGTTCGTGTCAAACCTTTAGAAGTAAGTGATGATGAAGTCCCCAACTCTCCACGATGATGATTATGATTATGAAAGCGGCGAAGATGTCGCCGATGCCGAAGTTGTCAATAAAGATCTTCTTTGAAAAAGTTTAAACGAAATTCCATTCTCTGGCGAAAATGAAGCTGAAAAACTATTGGCGAAAATGATAACATTGATGTAGAGAATTAAGCTGTTTTATAACTTTTCTTTGCAACTTTCTTTTTGTTTTGAAAGATTAAACCCCTTGTTGAATAATCCTCTTATTTTCTTCTTCTTAACTATGACTATAATCTACGCAAGTTTATTCGCCTTCATTTTTATGAAATGATCTTTACTCGGTCATCATCATTTTGAAATGTATTCTTCACTGATGTCGAATTTTATATTGCGACGAGGTCGCGAGTATCTCCATGAATGGAGAAATCTACTTTTCTCGCCTTATCATTTCGGTAGTCTTTATTTTATCTCTTCTTGTTGCGACAAGGTCGCAGTCGCCTTTACATTTTCATGCAATGGCCCATTGACCTTGCCTTATCATTTTTGTGTGGTCTTCCAAGTTAGACCTCCCTAATTAGAGGTCTTCCCCTGCCACCTTTCATCGCGACAAAATCGCAGGACGTCTTTACACTTGCATGTAAAGACCCATTGATCTTGCCTTATCATTTTCCAAGTATTTTTGCCTCTGCGGGATGTTTTAGTTGCGACAATATGACAGGTCTAGATATCCTTGCGAACATAAAGCCCCATGACATTGCCGTCTTGCGACGAAATCGCAGGACGTCCGTACACTGTTGTGTAAAGACCCATTGATCTCGCCTTACCCTCGCGTTAGTATTATTGCCTCTGCAGGATCATTGCACAAATATGACAAGCCTAAATTCTCTTGCGAAAACATAGCCTTATGACATTTGCGTCTGTTTTGACACTCCCCCTAATGGAGAGCATCGCCCTTATCATCTCCCCGGTTGCCCCTTCAAGGAGGCGAAACATCGGCCATACAAGACTAGCTCCTCCCATCCGGTCTTAACAACAACCAATTGTTTTCGCAGCCTCTTATCCCTTATACCTATAGGGTTTATGGTTACGAGGCTGCACCCTAAGTGGAGTTTTCTTCGGGCGAGTGCAACATATGCCAAGACTTGCCAAGAATGGCCAGGGTAGGTTCATCCATCCCGGGCACTCTGGCTCAACCGTGTACCTCGGCGCCTTGAGCATACACTGACTCCTTGGAAGAGACCCTCGGTCGCCCAACCAGGGTATAACCTTATATATATAGTTGGGAATCCAAGGTACCTCTTAAGAGTAGGCTTTCATGGGCCCCAAATTTTCATGACTCGGGCTTCGGGAGCGGTGTAACCTTCCCCCGAGCCATGTCGAGAGATACCCCCTTATATGACGCACTTTAGGTCTTACATTTGCCTCTTACGAAATGTTATTCGCGAACTAGGGTGTACGCCATAAAGGTTCGTCCCATTCTTTTGTTCGTTCATTTTTGTTAAGCCATTCATGACTCTTTGTTATTCTTATCGCGAGATCTTCGCGGATTTTCTCTGCATTTTATTGAATTTCGCAAATATTTTGCGTAGAAGTACTTCTTCTTAATTCATTTTTCCTCTCCCATTTTTATGGGTAATATTTCTTTAGATATAATCTATTCCATGGTCTATCCAATTTTTGTCCCACATCTTTTCCTTCGGGATCCATCAATCTATATGCCCCTGTACCAACTACTCTTTGATGATATAAGGTCCATCCCATTTTCTCGCCAACTTGCCTCCACTTTCACGTTGATATATTGGGGTTTCTCGCAACACCAAGTCTCCTGGTTGGAACTCACGTATTTTTACACGCTTGTTATATTCTCTAGCCAGTCTTCGCTGATAATTCTCCATGTGTCGCAATGCCTTTTCTCGTTTTTCTTCCAATTCATCCAACTTGATTAGAATGTTGCTGCGCTAAGATTTTTCTCCCAAACCTCTTTTTTTGGTTGTCGGAATCATGACCTCTGTTGGGAGTCTTGCTTCAACTCCATAAGTTAAGCAAAAGGGGACATTCTGTGGCTTCTCTTCTAGTTGTATTATAAGCCCATCTTGCATTGGGTACTTGTTCGCACCATCCCCTTTTGTGTCCTTCCAACTTTTTCTTCAGTATATCGGCAATTGTTTTGTTTGTTGCCTCCGCTTGGCCGTTAGCTTGCGGATATAATGGAGTTGATTTCCCACATCTTATCGAAATGCATTAAGCAGCAACTCTATATTTTGCCCTTCAAACTGCTTCCCATTGTCAGATACCAATTGTGCGGGAATCCCAAATCTGCATATAATATTTTCAAATATGAAAGTAAAGACATCCTTATCGCGAATATCTTTGGACCGCTTTCACCTCTGCCCATTTTGTGAAATAGTCCGTTGCGACGATTAAGTACCTTCTTTGTCCTGTTCTGGTAAAAATGGTCCTACAATATCTAAACCCCACTTTCCAAAAGGCCACACACTTGTGGAAGAATTTAACGGCGCCCACAGCGCGTGTATCTTTTCCCATGTCTTTGTGATCCTCGCGAGCGTCTTGATATTGTTCTTGCGTCCTCATGCATATATGGCCAATAATATCCTTGCGTCTTTGCCTTGTATGCCAAAGATCTCCCGCCGCTATGATTTCCGGCATCCCCACTATGCAGCATCTTCAATATGGTTTCTCCTTCTTTCCTTGTTAGACATCGAAGCGAAGGCCCATCAAAAGATCGCCGATAAAGCACGCCATCTCGTAATTCATAATTTGTTGCCCGGCTCTTTAACTTGTGTGTGCCTCAATCTATTTTTGGTACCTCTCCCTTCATTAAGTACGCGTGAAGTTCTACTCTCCAGTCTTCCTCGCGACATTGCATTTCATCTACTACCATCATTATATCTGCTTCTTGTTCTTCCTCTTTATTAATTGATGGCGCCCAGTGAGTGTACGTATTTTGATATTCCTCGCGATCGGGTCTGTCATCATACTTGATATAAAGGCAAAAGCGTCTGCGAGTCTATTATCTCTCCTTGATATGTGCCTCCATTTTATTTTCGGTATACGTGCCGACAATTCTTCGACATGCTTCTTGTACTTTTTCAAAGATGGATTATTTGTAGTGTATTTCTCTATTACCTGTGAATTGCTAGTTGCGAATCACTTTGGTAATCCTTATATTCTCCAATTTCATTTCTATTGCAAGTCGCGAGCATGTATTATAGCTTCATACTCTGTTTCATTATTCGTGGATTCAAACTCCAATCTAAAAGAAAGCTAATTTATTGCCTTACGGTGAAATCATAACAATTCCCACTCCATTTCCTTCTCCATTTGATGATCCATCTACTAATATTTCCCATCATGTCAGGCTCGGTTAGCGGGTCTTTTGGGTCTCCATACTCTTCTTCTACATCCATCATTTCATCTATCGCTTCATCTTCTTCCAAGGAAATTACTGCTAAAAGTCTGCGACAACTTTGTGACTTAGTTGAGGATAATATCTCATACTTGAGCTTACAATGGCTTATTTGAGCATTCCATCTTTCAACTCTTCCCGATCTTTTTGAATGTTTCATCAACGACTCAATTGGTATTTTCGTGACTACCTTAATAGTATGCGCTTGAAAATATATGCGAAGCTTGAATGTTGCATAAACTAATGCCGGGATTAATTTTTCGATCTTGAATAATTTCTTTCTGCGGCATTAAAAGTTTCTTGATGTAATAGATTGGTTTTTCTACTCTGCGTCCGTTCGCGGTAAAAGCGCACTTAAGGCATGCGAAGTTGTCGCGAGGTATATTAATAATTCCTCTCACTGTTACGCATACGCATAATGGATATATCCATTAAATGCTCTTTGATCCCTTGTAAAGCCTTTTCACATTCGTCCGTCCACTTAAACTTCGATCCTTTTTTCAGAACGCTGAAAAAGTGTTTACACTGTCGGATGACCGCGAGATGAACCTTCCTAGTGATGCTAACAACCCATTCGACTTTTGAACATCCTTTCTTGTCGCGAGTGTCGGCATATCGCGAATTGCTTTTACTTTCTCAGGGTCAACATGTATTCCTTCCTTTGATACAATGTAACCCAAGAACTTCCACGACGCAACTCCGAAGGTACATTTTTACTGGATTTACTTTGATGTTAAAACGCCTCATCTGCTCAAAAATTTCTTTCGGGTCTCGCACGTGATCTTACGCCTTCTTACTTTTTACCGGCATGTCATCTGGTATACCTCTAGTGTTTTATGTATCCATTCTGCGAATACCTCTTCTACCATCCTTTGATACGTTGCTCCAGCATTTCGCAGACCAAACGGCATTTTAGTATAGCAGTATAATCCTCTTGGAGCGAAGAAAGCAGTATGCTCTTGATCTTCCTCGGCGAGAGGAATCTGGTTGTAACCTTTGTACCCGTCCAGAGATGATACTCTTTCATTCCCGACCGCTGATTCGACTAGTTGTGGAATATCGGCAATGGAAAAGCTGTCTTTAGGGCAAGCTTTATTTAAATCGGTGAAATCAATGCAAATCCTTATTCCCTTGTTCTTCTTTGGAACTATAACCATATTCGCTATCCATTCGGGATATTTTGCTTGTCTAATAATTCTGCATCCAACATCTTCTGCGGTTCTTCTTCTATCGAGGGTGATATCTTTGTTGCTATCTTTCTAATTCTTTGTTTAAATGGCTTCACATTTTTATCAATTTCTAACTTGTGACGAGCGATCGACGGATCTATACCGGGCATTTCATCCATATCCCACGCGAAGATGTCTTTATAATCTCGCAACAGATCGACATTCTTTTCTCTTCATCCGCTTCCATGTTAGTTCCAATCTTTAGCATCTTGGGTTTTCCTTAGTTCCAATATTCACTTCTTTGGTTTTGTTACGCGCGACGTAAGCGGCCTTCGGTTCTCCCATAGGGGTTGGTCCTTTTGGTTCTTTCGCAAGATCATTTTCTTCTCCCGGTCTCTCGCTAGGTATGCCTTTTCCTTCCTTTGCTCTTATCATATAAACTCTAAACTCTTCTTCTTTCTTAGCCACCCTCGCCATCTTTTTGCGATACTTTGATATATTCTTTCGCTTGTTTACTTGTTCCTCGCAACACTTTACTTCATTTTGATAATATATTCTTCCTTTAGTAGCATCCCCTTTGATCTTGCCAATTCCAGTGGGTGTAGGAAACTTGATACATTGATGAAGCGTCGACGCCACGGCTTTTATTGCATGTACCCATGGTCTTCCTAGTAATATGTTGTACGGTGATTCCATATCCACTACACTTAATGTCACCTGTGTTTCAATTCCTCCTAACGGAATACGTATTCTTATCTCCCCTTTAACTTTTGTTACGGATTTACCAAAACCTTGAATATTGTATGCCGCGAAAATCATATCTTCGTCTTTATATCCCATCTTTTTGTAAGCGTGATAGAACATGATGTTCACCGGACTCCTGTATCGATTAAAACTCCATTCACCACCCATGTTTTCACCGTGTTCTCCGATTCCTCTCCTTCCTTATACGCGTTTATTGTGATCACCAGTGGAGATGTGTGATCCAAATTTTCTTTGGATATTTCCCCCGCCGTGAATGTTATCTCTTGCTTTTCCCAATCCTTCAAAGGTGATGCCATTTCTCTATCCGTAATCTTCTTTCCTTGAAATCCCGTTTGTGTATTCTTCCTTTGATATTTTCATGAAATTCGCTAATCATTACTCTTGTGTCTGTCTTTGCATGCCATATCTTTTTCATCCGATTTAAGATTTTCCTTTCTCATTTTCTGATTCAAACAACTTTAATTGCAATCTTCTCTCTTTTACAAATGATCGTCCTGTTTCTAGCGCATATGTAGTTGCGGGAAATCCCACACTACACCCCTTACTCAGTTTTGCTTGACTAATCCATTGAAAGATGTGTGATCAAGAATATTTATTAATTGATTCCATGAAATGTTTACACAATACAATAGAATTACACTTGGAAATTAAAGCGCTCTTAAACTTTCTCTCTCCTAATGACTTGCTTCACAATTCAAAAAGATCTCTCCCTTTCAACAAGACTCATTTAGCCCTTTATATAGGGTAATACATAGTGGATGACAGCTAAGCTATCCTTTATTTTCGGGAATGTCTCGCGAAGTGTCGCAAGTGCACGAATATTCATTCTCGCGACACTTCTTAACCCTCGCCGGGTTTCATGTCTTCCAATTGTTTTGTTTGTCGTTATTCATCGCGTCGTTTATTTTAGCTCCTGCGACTCCCTCGCGACACCGTCGTTTATTAATCCAGCGAACCTTGTCCGTTGCGATATTATGATCCTACAATCACAAGATCGATCAAAAAACAATTACTGATCAATACCATCGATCATGTTTAATAATTCATACATCGAATAATCAACTTATCATAAACCCATACAATAAATTGGTATGATTCAAAAACTAAACACCAACTTAAAATAAGACTAACTAGATAATATGACATTATTTGCCATTGGCACAGAGGTGCGGCTAGCATGGTTGGCATGCTTTGGCGTGGTTGGTATGGCTGGCATGATTTTCCATTGGCACAGAGGTGCGGCTAGCATGGTTGGCATGCTTTGCCAATCCGGTGTGGCTGGCATGATTTGCCATTGGCACATAGGTGAGGCTAGCATGGTTGCCATGCTTTGGCACGGTTGGTGTGGCTGGCATGATTTGCCATTGGCACAGAGGTGCGGCTAGCATGGTTGCCATGCTTTGGCGCGGTCGGTGTGGCTGACATGATTTGCCATTGGCACAAAGGTGCGGCTAGCATGGTTGGCATGCTTTGGCGCGGTCGGTGTGGCTGGCATGATTTGCCATTGGCACTGAGGTGCGGCTAGCATGACATGCTTTGGCACGGTCGGTGTGGCTGGCATGATTTTCCATTGGCACAGAGGTGCATCTAGCATGGTTGGCATGCTTTGGCGCGGTCGGTGTGGATGGCATGATTTGCCATTCCCACACGAGGGAATTAGGATTTTGCTTGTCGTAACCCTAATTTGAAAAAGATACCCCGGTAATTATTTAAGGACACATTAAAGGTTTCAGTAAATGTGCCTAGTAAATGCTTGTTAGTTTAAATGTTGTGACGTCACTGTCTGCTAGGGTTTAGTGTTTTACGATTTTAACCCTAAGCTAAAAACCACCATCAACATTAAGTCCCCGCTAGCTCAACAGGTGCCTTGTTGCGAGGTAAGCATATGATGGTGACGGACAAGGACGGAATCGAGGTGTAAATCATTGCAAAGATGGTCAGGAGAATCCAACTAACCTTTTTGTAGTAGCAGATTTTCCCACACTACACCCCTTACTCGATTTTGCTTAATTAATCCATTGAAAGAAGTAAGATCAAGAATATTTATTGATTGAATCCATGAAATGATTACACAGGATAATGGAATTACACTTAGAAATTAAAGCACTCTTAAATTTTCTCTCTCCTATTGACTTGCCTAACAATTCCAAAAAGATCTCCCTCTTTACAGACTCATTTAGCCCTTTATATAGGGTAATACATAGTGGATGACAGCTAAGCTACCCTTTATTTTCGGGAATGTCTCACGAAGTGTCGCAAATGCACAAACATTCACTCTCGCGACACTTCTTAACCCTCGCCAGGTCTCACGTCTTCTTTATGTTTTGCCGGTCGTTATTCATTGCGTCGTTTATTTTAGCTCCTGCGACTGCCTCGCGACAGCGTCGTTTATTAATCCCGCGAGTCTTGTACGTTGCGATATTATGATCCTACATCTTGCCTCTTTTTCCTTGAATATTGCTTGAAGAGCGATTTGAAGGAAAAATTCATTGTTGTCATATTCCTTGGTTTCAATTGGTGAAGGAACGAGCGAAAGAATACTTTTCTTAAAAAGTACGTACTTGCCTCTATTCTTTTGCAAAGTTCCGAAGCTTCTTTGAAATATATACGAAGTATCGTCTCATATCTCTCCTCATATTTCTCTTGCGAAGAGAAGAGTATCATGCGATTTTTACAATATTGTTGCTGCGACTGCTTATCTTTATTTGTTTCAGTTTTGTACTTTTACACGGATTTTGATTATTAATGTCTTTTCTTGACACGTCTCTTTCAACCGCTTATTCTTGACCATTCACGTCTCTTCGCATTAAATGACCTCGTTTTTCTCGAGGATCTTTTTACCTATATATAGTTTTCTTCTCCCCTTCTTCTCATTCTTTAGTTTCTCTCTGCAATTTTTCTTTGACTCTCTCCTTCCGCAATTTGCGCTCCTGCTACTGCAAATCTTTTCTTCGTCCTTTCTAGCGCTGATCCTAACCTTTGACATCTCATCCATTCCCATACTGATAATGGCTTCCATTAGTCGTGCATACAAAGCTTCTTTTGATGAAGTTCAACAGAAGTTGCTCGAAAAGGGTTTTACTCTATCAACCATTCCTGATCAAGGATCTTCATCTATTCTTACTGCAAAGTTATTTTCTGATCATCAATGTGATGATCAAAAGATTATAGTCTCGCTAGGTCAGCTTCTCGCGGGACTTCCCATTCCCTTGGTACAATCCTGAGATGCCTTTATTTTATGAAATCTTGGCCCATGAAAAATTCTCTCGAGCTGTTTATCAATTGAGTGGCGATTGCATTCGCCTAATGCTTGAGTTCGCGAATCGTGGTCTTTGGCAAAGGATCTTTATACCCTACTACTTGTTAGGCACCCTGACTTCGCAGACTTGGAAATAGCTGCTGAGAAGTACACTGTAGAGAGCTTTTTCGAAAACTATTCAGTGATAAAGATGGTTAATGCGAAATCTCGCTGGGGCATTCGCCTGAAAAAGAAGGATAATGTCACTGAGGATAAATTGCTCATGCAGGATATTGATTGGCACCCGGGCAATAATACTACTCCTCGTCACTCCAAAGATGAGAAGTGGTGGGTTGTACCCTTGATTTTAAATGGCCCTTATATCGCGGGCTCGCACGTTCTTCCTGCGAATCTCGCAGGGTATCATCCTTGGGAATTTAAATGGCCTGATAGGGCAAAAGAGGTATGTTTTCTACTTCACATCTTGCTTTCGCAATTTCCTTTTTATATTTGCTGAGTTTGTGAAATTTTTCAGATCTCCAATTTGAGAAGAAAATACAAGGATAATCCGTTGGAGAGTACCCTGACGATACTTCGATCGCTTACGGATGAAGTAAGAAACATTTCCTTTATTACTTGAAACAATATTGTTGCCTCTGTTTCTTATCTTTAACCGTGTGCGAAGGTTGAAGCTGAAGAAGCTGTAGCCGCGAAGATTAAAAGTAAGGGCAAAACTGTCGTTCGCAAGGGTAAATCTTCTGCTCCATTAACTAAGAAGCGAAAGGTCCAATCTTCTTCTCGCCTTAGCTCAAACTCTGAATCTTCTGACGAGGATAACCATACCTCGAATCCTTCTCTTGCCAAGAAGATTCCGTCGACCAGTTCTTCTATGGATCAGTTATCTAGCATCTTCTCAGACTCTTTCCAAGGAATGGGAGATGCTCCACTAGCTTCTCTTTGCGGGGCTCTCGCAAACGTGTGTAATGCTACTTTATTAGAGGGCAATAATTCTTTCAATGGAGCCTCTAGAATTGTATCTCCTGACTTCTTGAATGCACTTGGATCTTTGGTACGTACGTATTTCCTTCATATTTCCTTAAATTTTTTTTTTTTTTTTTAAATGTATATATATATATTAATGATTTTTCTATTTTCTTTTATAGGTTGGAAGAACTTCTTTTGTAGTTGCCTCAGATCTTGAGAGAAGACGCAACAATTTTGAAAAGAAGAATTTGCAATTGAGCAAGAAGATTCAAGAATTAGAGATCAAAGGCTGCGTCATCTCGCGATAAAGACGAGAGAATTCAAAAGTTAAATACCGAGCTTGACTCTCAAAAGGATAGGGTGTCCACTCTTGAACGCTAATCGGCAACTTTATGGTATAAGATTTTTCCTTCTTTTATTATTTCTATCTTATCGGTCGCATATTGTTACCTAACTTATTACCTTCGCAGATGTATATAATCTCTCCGATGAGGCTATTCTTCTCCATACATTTCATGAACCTATGGATAATGACCTTCTTCTCGCTCACCTTAATCAATCTCTAAGTAGTTCCTCAAATAAAACTAACCTCCTTTCATTAAAGGATCTTCAATCCAAATATCACCTCTTAGAGATCGAACATAGATCTAGTTTAAATCTAACTAATCGCTTTAAACGAATGTACCTTGATTCCGAGGAGAAAATCAAAACTTTGAGGAAGAGAATAAGTGATCTCATAGATGAGAATGATCGCATTACTAACAGAGGTGCACAGGCGTTAGCAGAATTCCACAAATCTCTTCTTGGTGTGCAAATTGAACGAGATGAACTCCTTCATCAGAATACCATGCTTAAGCAGCGAGAAGAGCAAGTTCGTTCTCTTCTCGTTATTAATAGTGATGATGAATTCGCCTGGGCTGCGAAGGTTTTAGATAATGCCAGGAATAACCTAGGTGTTGATGTTAGTCTTCATGCCGAGCATACTTCCTTGATTAAAGATATGATATCGATAGAGAAGGTTACTTATTACACCTTCTTCGCTTCTTACTTACGTAGTATTGCTTGTAAATTATTAACTTGTTGTTACTTATTTGCGAGAATCCGAGAAGAGGCTTCGGAGTTAGAATTAGAGAGCTTGAATCGAAAAAGAACAACTCGCCGAAAATTTTCCCGCGAGAATTGAAGAACTCGAAACGAAAAACAACGGCTTCATGCCAAGAGTCTCTCCCTTCGCAATAACAAGTATTCCAAGTTGAAGAAACAATTTGAAACGACAGTGGCGAATTTTAATAATGATGCAGTTCGCTACCGCAATGGAGCCATGGAGTATGTTTGTAAAGACCACAATATCCCTCTGCACTCATATCCCTGGCTCCTTGAAAAAGTTCCTGAGAATCTGCCTGTCTCAGACGTTTCTGATAGCGAGGCTGGCGAAGAAGAAAATTCTGGCGATGAGAATAATAGGACTGAAGAATCGGATGAAGAAGAAGAAGAATCACCAAAGAGATAACTCTTTCTGTTTTCTTTCTCTACTTGTAATATCCGTACATTTCTGTATCCTTATTATAGTGTACATTTCAATCTTCACTCCCCCTTTTTTGGTAGTTCTTCCTTGTAATATAATTGGCTAACATTACTGATGTATAACTCTTTCATCAGAAGATGAATAACAATATTCTATCTTTTCCATTCCCATACTTGCCTCTGTTATTTATCTTCAGATGGAAGATTTTAGCTGTCATCATGTATGTGGTTGAATAATAATTTTATTGTTATTGAAATGTATTGTTGCGACGAGGTCGCAGGTATCTTCATAAATGTATTTTATTCTTCTCATTGCGACAAGGTCGCAAGCCGCCCTCACATTTCAAGTAAGGACCCATTGACCCTGCCTTATCATTTTTGTGTGGTCTTCCAAGTTAGACCTCCCTAATTAGAGGTCTTCCCCTGCCACCTTTTATTGCGACAAAATCGCAGGACGTCTTTGCACTTGCATGGAAAGACCCATTGATCTTGCCTTATCATTTTCCAAGTATTTTTGCCTCTGCAGGATGTTTTAGTTGCGACAATATGACAGGCCTATATGTCCTTGCGAACACATAGCCCCATGACATTGCCGTCGTGCGACGAAATCGCAGGACGTCCGTA
The DNA here is from genome assembly GCA_023531295.1 of Papaver armeniacum. Classification (NCBI taxonomy): domain Eukaryota; kingdom Viridiplantae; phylum Streptophyta; class Magnoliopsida; order Ranunculales; family Papaveraceae; genus Papaver; species Papaver armeniacum. The sequence goes on along the minus strand of JAJJWW010018711.1, from coordinate 67,333 downwards.
CACTTTCATGTAAAGACCCATTGATCTCGCCTTACCCTCGCGTTAGTATTATTGCCTCTGCGGGATCATTTGCACAAATATGACGAGCCTAAATTCTCTTGCGAAAACATAGCCTTATGACATTTGCGTCTGTTTTGACACCCCCTAATGGAGAGCGTCGCCCTTATCATCTCCCCCGGTTGCCCCTTCAAGGAGGCGAAACATCGGCCATACAAGACTAGCTCCTCCCATCCGGTCTTAACAACAACCAGTTGTTTTCGCAGTCTCTTATCCCTTATACCTATATGGTTTATGGTTACGAGACTGCACCCTAAGTGGAGTTTTCTTCGGGCGAGTGCAACATATGCCAAGACTTGCCAAGAATGGCCAGGGTAGGTTCATCCATCCCGGGCACTGCGGCTCAACCGTGTACCTCGGCGCCTTGAGCATACATTGACTCCTAAGAAGAGACCCTCGGTCGCCCAACCGGGGTATAACCTACATATATAGTTGGGAATCCAAGGTATCTCCCCCGGATAGGCTTTCATGGGCCCCAAATTTCCATGACCCAGGCTTCAGGAGCGGTGTAACCTTCCCCCTGAGCCATGTCGAGAGATACCCCCTTATATGACGCACTTTAGGTCTTACATTTGCCTCTTACGAAATGTTTATTCGCGAACTAGGGTGTACGCCATAAAGGTTCGTCCCATTCTTTTACTCATTCATATTTGTTAAATCATTCAATCATTCATGTTTCATTATTTGCTGATATTTGTTTACGAAGTATTCGCACAATTCTGTTTCATTTGTTGTATTTTCATTTTTCTTTCTTAACTGAATTCCCATATACTCCAGGTTGCGAGATTCTCGCACATCATTACTTCAATTGCTGCTTTTTGATTATTCACTTCTTATGCCTTTTGTTCCTCATATCTTTTACTCATTTATTATCATAATATTCGCCTATCTCTAGGTATTCACCTCGCGAGGTATGTTCAATCCTTACTTCTATAGCATTCACCATCAGTTTTTCTTTTCTCTGCTCATCTCTCACATGTTGCTTCCATCCTTTTCTTTTGGTATTTCTTTCTTCACAGCTTTCTACATCGACCTCATGACATTGTTGCGACTCCTTCCAATCTCCTTGTATGATACCAATACCATTTGGATGTGGAAATTTTATACATTGATGATATGTTGATGCGATTCCCAAGATTTCATGAAGCCATGGCCTCCCAATCAGCGCATTATAGGGAGATTCCACGTCAACCACACAGAATAAAATATCAGTTGATAATCCTTGTAGAGGTATTCTCATGTGAACCTCTCCCTTTGGTTTGTTTGCGGTGCCATTAAAGCCATATATCTTGTATGTCGAGGGGATCAAATCCTCATCTTTTCCTCCCATCGTCTTGTAAGTATGGTAGAAGAGAATATTCACCGAACTTCCGGTGTCAATTAGAATTCGGTTGATCGCCCTATAAGCTTCTCGCCTCATCATCTTCTCCATCGACCTGGTTTCGGGTTAATCTCTAGTCTCACAACCAATGGGCTATCGTGTGTTTCTCTTCCTTTTGGCACTTCATCTGCGAGAGAAAGAAATAGTCTTCAGCTGCCACTTTTCTAATGCGTCGTTCTCGCTTGGACTCATTATTTCTTTATCATTAGCATCTCTCGCGAAGACTCTACGAGCACGTTGTCATGAAAATCTTCGATTGTGCGATAGGAGTGGACAATAGAGTTGCGGTTTAAATTTTTAGCTTTTGTTCCAACTTCTATAACAAATGTTTCTTTTCCTTTTGCTTGACATTACTGTGCATCTCTGGTGGTGGTGGTAATGTTTGGCCTGTTTCTTCTCCCTTTAGAAAGTGATTTAGCTTCCCCTGATCAATCATCCTGAGAATAATTCTCTTTATGTTTCTACAATCGTTTGTCTGATGTCCATGGAAGCGATGGTAAGAACAAAACTCATGACTTCTATCGCTTTGGCGGTGGTTCCATTCCCACGTTCCAAGGTCTTTGGTACATTTTCCATCACAAGTATAGCTTCCCGGATCTTTTCCACACTAGCATTCGGTGGAGGCATCTTAATCTCTTCCCATACTATTCTCGCGACTTCTCTGCCCTCCACGGTTATTTTGCCTTCGTCCACCGTATGTTTCTTGCACATGATCTAGCCTCTGAATCTTATTATTGTTTGTTACGATTGTGATAGTTCCTTTCTCGTTCAAATTCCTCTTGATCGTGGCTTCCCATGGCTACTATCTTCTTTGTCCCTCATCGGCTTTCCTTGCTTGCTGTCCTTGCGAAGTACTCGCCACTTGTATTTATGAATTGAGGCAACAAACTTGCGTTCGCGACATTCGAGCTTGTGTTCGCGATTTGGATAAGAATTCATTTCATTCTGTCTCTCTTCTAAAGCAATATATTCTTCTGTAATTCTCTCGCAGTTCTGCCATTGTGATTGTATTTTTGATTCTAAAAATTTGAATGTACAACAAGTTAGTCGCAAAGAGAGCATTCACAAATGAGAGGATGAGATATCTTTCTTCAACCCGTCCTGCCATTTCGCTACACATGGTTCTCCATCTTATTGTCAACTGCCTTAAGCTCTCGCCAACCCTTTGTTTCAACCCGAATACATCTTCAATACCTAGTCGCGAAGAGCTGTTACTTATGTATGCTCCCAGGAATGTGGCTTGCAAGTGGTTAAATGATGTGATTGTGTTCCTTGGCAGACCTTCAAACCATTTTAGTGCTTCTCCTATTAGGCTTGATGCGAAATATTTGCATAGTATAGCATCATGATTCTCCCACTGTAACATACATCTCATATAAGCCTTGATATGTTGTACCGCACAGGTTGTTCCATCAAAGATGTTGGTTAACGCGGGTAGATTGCACTTAGGAGGTATTCCTCCCATCTGTACTTCTAGCGTGAAGGGATTCTTCGCGGCGTCTGCGATGGCTTCGTCTAATTGTCTCCTTCCTCCTTCCCTTCTACTATTCAGTAATCCTCTCATTTCAGCCAGCTCTCTTAAGATTTGTTCATTTGCCTCAGAATTTGATTCTACTGGTCTTTTTAACTCTGCTTCTCTCCTTCTTCGCTCGTGCCTATTTTGACCTTGCTGCTCGTCATTTTCTCCTCTTCTTTCCCTGCGACGCTCTTCTTCGTTTCTTTCGTCAATTCGCACGCCATTATATCGGTTGTTCTCTCTTCTTGGCTGTCTCTCAGCTCTCATCTGCACCCTCTCATATTCTTCATTAATATTTCTATTGGTACGATTTTGTTCTCTCCTTCTTTCGCGGTTGTCATGGTTATTCTGCCGGATTGCCTCTTCCATCTCTTGATTTTCCATTTCTTCTCTTATCCTTTCTCTCTCGCGAGCTAGCCGTGCTTGTTCAATGTAGTGTCTCTCAATGTCATCCTCAATCTCTCGGTTTCTTCTCAGTTCTTCTCTCCCGTGCAAGATTATTCTCCCTTCAGCAGCTGGGTCATTCGGTTCTTGGAGTTGCATGTTTCCTTGATTTTCCCTATTCCGCTCATTTTGAAGATTTTCTGGCTGAGGAATGTAACGATCTTCTATTTCCCCTCTTCTCTCGCCATGCTCTGTACTCGGATTTTGTGTTTCTTCCTCGGTACTTTACATTGGTAAAACTCTCCTTCTTTCTTCCCTATTCGATCTTGAACTTGATCTCACGCTACTTCTAGATCTCCTATTTTGCAACCTCATATTTTCCATCCTCAATTCATGATTTTGTCTTGTCAAGTTTGCTCGCTCCTCTGCCTCTAGTCGTCTCTCTTCGTGTATTGTTTTTCTCAATCTTTCTAATGCTGCGATTTCTTCGTTTTCTCCATTCATTCCTTGCTCTCCTTGTCCATTGTTCACCAGCTCTTGCTCCTCTTCTCTCTCATCTTCGAATCAGACCTCCAAGTATGTACACTTACTCTATCATAATCCACAGCCGCGTTTGCTCTTTGGGGAGATCGGTGGTTGGTTTTGATCTTCTCCATTGTTTCTCATATTCATCCTTGACGATTCTCTGTTTCATTCCTCCTTTCTCCAAACAAGTCTCCCACTTCTTCTTACAAATGTTGGTTGCCCTTGTACATTTCTTCTTCTAGCCATTTTTCTTTTCCAATGAATTCTTGAGTATCTTCTCCAAATCTTTTCTCTGTTAATCCAAATTCTTTCCAATTTCTACGTCAATCTCTGCTCTTTCCCTGTTTCTAGCGCATATGTAGTAGCAGATTTTCCCACACTACACCCCTTACTCGATTTTGCTTAATTAATCCATTGAAAGAAGTAAGATCAAGAATATTTATTGATTGAATCCATGAAATGATTACACGGGATAATGGAATTACACTTAGAAATTAAAGCACTCTTAAATTTTCTCTCTTCTATTGACTTGCCTAACAATTCCAAAAAGATCTCCCTCTTTACAGACTCATTTAGCCCTTTATATAGGGCAATACATAGTGGATGACAGCTAAGCTACCCTTTATTTTCGGGAATGTCTCGCGAAGTGTCGCAAATGCACAAACATTCACTCTCGCGACACTTCTTAACCCTCGCCAGGTCTCACGTCTTCTTTATGTTTTGCCGGTCGTTATTCATTGCGTCGTTTATTTTAGCTCCTGCGACTGCCTCGCGACAGCGTCGTTTATTAATCCCGCGAGTCTTGTACGTTGCGATATTATGATCCTACACTTTGATGAGACATGGCACGGATTGCTTGGTGATTTTTCTTCAAGGGCTTGGTTGCCTCTTTATTTGACTCGACCAGGAAGTTTTTCTTCTCTTCAACCCAAAACGTTACGCCCACGAAAGAGGAAAAGCGTTACTCTTTCTGCTTTGGTTATGTTGCCGGTTTTGCTTCCGAAGCTTAGCGTTGGCGGTGGGAAAGGAAAACACGATCTAGTGTGCCTCGAGCACGTTCTTCCACGCTTTCTCACCAACCATAATTATTTCTCACAGCCAGGCATGAGGTTTAATTAGGATCGGATATCATGCCTTAACTCACGGCCGGTATAAAAGATTTCCCTTTTGAGGTTGCGTCATCTTGCTGTACATAAAAGATTATCTTAAACTCTACATTCACGTAGTTCGTCTTCGTCCATCCTCTTTACAGGTATCACCTCGCATTTCCTTCTTATTTTTATTTTATCCTCTTTCTTATGTGTGTATAGATAGGATGGACCATTTTCCTTGTTCTTTGTAGTGTATGATGGGACCCTCCAAGGATAGCCATGTCTTTAATTCTTCGGAGAAGGACTTCAGAATTGGCGGAAACCGCTCCTCTTCTCATGAGGAGGCATTAGCTAGAATAGAATCTATGTTCCATGAAGCTGGTGACATCATCAAGGACCTCCCTTCTATCTATCTCCATGAAGTGCAGGCGCGTGTTCGGACTTTCTTGGGTTCGGTGAACATGGAGGATGGATGAGAAAATGAGGAAGAACCTTGGAGTGTTGAGAAGTTCCAGTGCGGCAAAACCTTTCCTCGGTCCAGTTATAGGGCGGATCGAACTGTTTCTAGGTCGGAGCAACGGAAAATCGAGCATGTGAAGCTTTTGGAGGCAAGCGCCATGGTTCTCGATTTTGATGCGGATGAATCAAAAAATCTTATTCGAAGGGTCAATGAGAAAACCTCTACGGGAGCGTCTGACGGGACCGAAGTAGCCTTTGGAGTTGACGCCATAGGTGTCGTTGGCGATATTGGAGGGGTCATGGTGGCGTATGCTGAACCGGTCGTCGAAGCGGACACTGTTGCTGCTGTGGTTGCTTCGGGATGGGATGTTGAGGTTGTTGCTTCTAACACCGTTTAATGGAATCTTTGTTGCCCGAGAGATTGTTGGGGGAAGTGCTTGATGATAGCCTTGACCAAGGGGACTCGTGCTCCATCTCGAGGGCTAGTTCCTCCCTTTTGTTATTCCTGTTAGTTGCTTAGCTCCCCTGATGCTTTTCGTAAACTCATCTTTACCTTCTTCTTCATCAGTCAACATTTCGCTTTATATATTATTTTATTTTTTTGAATGATTGAATGAGGTATTTTTGATTGTGGTATTATGTCTTTGCAGTGGTTTTCTGGGTTAGTTTGATGTGTTTCTCTGCTATCTGGAGAACTCGTTTGGAAAGAGATGTATTATACTCTTTTTTTTTTTTTTTTTTGACGAAAAATGAAATTCCAGGGAAGAATACAAACAGTGTATTCATCTTGGGGAAATACAACTACTAAGAGGAATTGTTAAAGGAAATACTAAAGGGAGAGTGGCTGGAAAAGTACAGCATTTTAGGGATTGGAGGCCTTGAGCCATCGCGAGTGAACTATCACGCCTTCAGGTGTGTCTGTGTTGATGAGCTTGCAATATCCTCCTAAAAGGATGTCCGCCACTAGATACGGCTCGTCTTCTCTTCCATTGGGCGAATCAATTTGAATAGCCATTTTTTCCGTCATCTTCCCAACTTGAAACGAGTTTACCTTAACCACTATATCTCCGATTGAAAACGGGTTCAGGCATCGTGCAACCGTTTGAGTCTTGGCTCCATTGGTTTCGATGGAAGTTTCCAAGATTTTTGCAAAGTGTTCAAATGGCCCAGCACCCCATTCACATTTCTTGACAGTCGTCCGTGCCGCGATCGCGCCGAGTCCCTATGATCAATAGGGAAGGAATGACTGGTTGTAGAGAAGGTCGTTCGCCCGGACTTATCGGCGTTTGAAATCCATGAGCTAGCGCCAACAGGTCTTCTCGTATGTCCTGGGTTCCATTGATAACTCGTCGATGCGATAACCAGTGGGATGATTTGTTGGAAATTCTTTCGGGCGTGGACGTCGGTAGAGGGTGCACATCTAATTTCACTTTGTTGTCGAGTACCCATAAGTGCTCCAATATCATGTCGTGACCTAGTTATTTGACAATATGGAATTTGATATGTGTTATAGCGTCTCCCATCTTGATCTCGAGGTTGATGTAGCCATGCGCGTTCAAAGCTCCTCCTTTCGGGTTTTTAATCACAGACGGTGAATGGGTAGTGTCTTGTTTTGTAAATCCCGCATCCTTTAGTGTCTTGAAAGTAATGATGTTGAGGTCAGAGGCCGCGTCGATGAGCGTGTTGTCAAATTTGATACCTCTTAAACGGGACGTGGTCAGCAATCCCCAGTTCTCCCCTTTGATTCCGCCCGTTTGGAAAGCTTGGGCCCCGGTGTGGTTTCCGGGGAGAGAAAAAGTCGTTTGCCGATACAACGTGATTGAGAGCTGTGGAACATATCTTGGCGCCGCACCTTGGAAAGATAGAGAATTTCGCATACATGTTGCATCATGGATTGTACAAGTCTCGTGCAAGAGTCCCCAGAGAACCCACAGTTTCTTATTGGGAGTGGGTCTCGATGTACTCCCTCGTCTCCCAGTTGGAGCTCTCCCGCTTCTATCTTTTCTTTGAAAATATGCTTTAGTCTGTTGCAATCACTGGTCGGGTGGTGAACGAATATGTGGTAATGGCAGTACTTGGGGTTCGCCATCTCGCCTCGCCTGGTGGACGCCCGGGCGGTGGCAGTCTGATAACATCATCTTGAATCCATGCTTCTAAGAGGTCAATCACCTCCTCGATGGGAAACGGGAAATCGAAGGTATTCCCTTCAGTTTCATGACGATGCATGGGAGCTTTAGTGGCGGTCTTCCTTGGCGAGGTTTCCCGTTGCTTCGGTGCTTCACGTTTTGGCTGGTGACCTGTAGTTGGGGCCTTCCTTTTTCCTCTTTCGTTAACTATGTTCACGGAGGATGAGCCGGCATTAAATTGCTTGCTGGTGAGGCGTCTATTCCCGTGAGTTTCACGCGTGTCTTCGGTTCGAGTTGGCCTAGTTCTTTCCAGTAATGCTGGTGCTGTCGTTGCGGATCGTCTAGCGACTTCATGGAGTTCGGAGAATGTTTGGAAACGCAAGTTTTCTAGCAAGGCGGTAAATAGGAACCATACCATTGATGCACGCGTTCACCAGGCCGTTGCTCACCACGTTTGGGTCGTGACAATGAGCGCTTGAACCCCGAACCTTTTGACAAAATCATTCGGATATTCGTTATCCCACTCGGGTACATTCTTCCGAGGTCCTGAGAAAGTAACTTGTTCATACACGAAGAAGTACTTCCTGTAAAACGCGGTAACCATGCTACTCCAGTTGGGAATACTGCTCGCGGATGCCGTTGTACCATGTATACGCCCTTCCTGCAAGTGATTTTGAGAACTCCTTAGACGAAGAACGTGATTATATTCATGTTCACCTAGGGATTCCAAGAAACGGGAGACATGCTCATGTGCATTCCCGGTACCATCGTACAGGTGAATTGAGGAGAGGAGTACCCCTTGGAAGAGGGATTCTTTGCATTTCGGATGGGTAAGGGGTTGGTGTTGATGCATGTCCAGTTCATCATTCTTGATTCGGTTGAGAAGTTACTCCAGATCTTCTCGCGTGACGAAGTTGACGACCGATTTCTTTCCAATGGGATTCTAGCGCGAATTTCTCGTCCGCGGAGGCGTGCTCCGCCGAGGTGCTAGCATCGGGGTTGTTGGAGACGCTTATAAACGGCTCGGAGGACGCGACTCACGTGGTAGCCGCTCTGTCAGGGTCTTGAGAAAGACGAGGGCGTTTGGCTTGGCATGATGTAACTAGCATGGATAGGGCCAAGGAAAGGGCGTTTGGCTTGGTATGATGTGACTAGCATGGCTAAGGCCAAGGCAAAGTACGTTTTGCATGGCGCGGCTAGCTTGGCTAGGTTTGGTTTGGCTTGGCATGTGGGGCCAAGGGTTCGCCTTGGGCGTGGCTAGCCTTGGCTAGGTGCGGTTTTGGATTGGCATGTGGGGCCAAGGGTTTTCCATAGGCGCATGGCGTGACTAGCTTGGGCTAGGTGCGGTTTTGGCTTGGCATGTGGGGCCAAGGGTTTGCCATAGACGCATGGCGTGGCTAGCTTAGGCTAGGTGCGGTTTTGGCTTGGCATGTGGGGCCAAGGGTTTGCCATAGGCGCATGGCGTGACTAGCTTGGGCTAGGTGCGTGACCAAGCTAGGGTTTTGGGCAAAGGTCGCTTGGTAACCTTAGACGGCCAGGATTTGCTCCTGGGATTGAAGGGCAACCGTTGATTGTTGCACGCCTTCGTTTTGGTAGCCGCGTAGTGAAGGCCAGTATAGTGGCGCGGCATGGGGCCATGGCAAGGTGCGTTTGGCATGGCGCAGTAGGTGTGGCTGGCATGATTTGCCATTGGCACGGAGGTGCAGCCTAGCATGGTTGGCATGCTTGGCGCTGCCGGTGTGGGGCATGATTTGCCATTGGCACGAGGTGCGGCTAGCATGGTTGGCATGCTTTTGGCGCGGTCAGTGTGGATGGCATGATTTGCCATTGGCCCAGAGGTGCGGCTATCATGGTTGGCATGCTTTGGCGCGGTCGGTGTGGCTGGCATGATTTTCCATTGGCACAGAGGTGCGGCTAGCATGGTTGGCATTTTTTGGCGCTCGGTGTGGTCGCATGATTTGCCATTGGCACAGGTGCGGCTAGCATGGTTGGCATGCTTTGGCACGGTCGGTGGTGGCATGATTTGCCATTGGCACAGAGTTGCGGCTAGCATGGTTGGCATGCTTGGCGCGGTCGGTGTGGTGATAGGGTGTAGAATACATCCTATTTATTATCTATAGTTTATGCTTTCTTTGCTATTTTTTCTTGTAAATTATGTACTTTACGCGTGTTTTTGAGTTATTAGGTACTCTGGAGTCATGTGGAAGAAAAGAAGCAGAAATCATCCAAATTGAGAAAGAAAGGCAAAATTGCCATTTCGCAAGAGAACACTATCGGGAGTCCAACCAAGGTTAAGGGGCTACTACTGGAATTACTAAAGGCGGACAACTACTTGCTCAGGGCCACCACCAGCTGGGGCTAGTATAACAGTGGGTGTAAATAGCCCGTCCCAAAGTTAAAGACCTAAATTAGGTCGAACTGAAGAAGATTCTTATTCTTCTTTTTCCTTCTTCTTCATCTGAGGCTGCCGATCCATAGAAAGTTGAGAGGATTAAGTGTTTGTGCTGAAATTGAAGATTTAGTAATAGAGAAGATGGGTTAAGATCTGAGTTGGTGTTAATTCGAGAAATCAGTGAGGAAATACTGCTGCTGCTATCGAATCACGACCGGAATTAGTTAAGGTTTTGCTGTGAATCGAGAAAAGCGATGATGAATTCCGATGGGTTTCTGCTACCGACGTATATGAATCAGATCGAGAAATCAATGGTAGATTGGATGGAGTCTGGGTTTGATTTAATGGTGATTAAATGGGGGTTTGAAATGGATCTATGATTTAAATTCAACGGAGAAGAGATGGGTTTTGTTTCCGTTGATGAATTCGAGAGATGATAATGCTGCAAATGGAATTGATGGGGTCCTGGTGATGAAGACGGGGCAGAATTGATCCCGCTTTTGATTCGAGCAAGATATGGAGATGAAGAATAGTTTTGTTATTGCTCGAAAGAGAAGAATTGTTGAGAAGAAAAGATGAATTGATGGGTTCTCGCTGCAATTGGGTTTATAATGGAACTGAATGTGAGGGATGTGATGTTGTTGGTACTGCAACTGGATTGAATATGAAAATGGTGGAAACTGATATGGGTTACAATGGTGGAGTTTGTGTTGCTATGATTTTTCAGATTAAGAATACATTGGAATAGTGGTGTTGTTGATTGGTTCGAGAGCTTGAAAGAAGAGTAGGAGCTGTGTGTCAATGTTGAAGATATGAACCTGTTGATGCTGAGATGATAGCTTGAGCTACAATATAGATGAATGTGTAGGAATTTTTCAGGAAATAAAACGCCGGAATTTGGCCTGGAAATGTCGAAGAAACGAACAAGACTCTGTCGGATTTTTATACCGACGAGTTAACTCAAATATGTAACTCAATTGAGTAAGCCTAGTAAGACCGAGTAAGATGCGACTTCGGTGGCTAACTCACTCTCTCCCTTTGACCATCGATCGTTAAGGACCGTTAGATTGACCATTATCTCTAACGGCAGTGTGACGGAATATCCCGTCATGAAAAGCATATCAAAGTTGCCGGCAGTGACGTTTCAGACCGTATTCCGGTGATTCCAAGGACTTCTCCGGCGACCAAAATAACAGATTTTTGTGTGAGCTTCTCTCATGGGATGTGAAGAATTGGACTTGGACTTGGATGGAGAATTTGGCTCGAATTTGGAAAGAGAAGATGGAAGATTTGAAAAATACTTGGATTTGGAAGTTGAGCTACAAAAGGAAAGGGAGTCTATTCCTAAGAGGATTGCAAGGAAATTGAAACCTATAAATAGAGAAGTTCTCTATTTTTATAGATACACTTTTTACACACCTTTTACACACACAACACTTCTCTTTTCTTTATTCTTTGTGTGAACTCCTTAACATGAGTAGCTAATTTTATTATTGATTGAGGATGAATTCCTAGTTCTTAACATATGATTTGAGTTTTGTTTTCAATTCTATCTTGAAGTTTTTCACATGATTATCGTTTGTTTTTACTAATAGGAATGTTTATACATTCATGGTTGATTGATAGATTGTTTAGAGTGCACGCTAAATTGATTTGTTAATTTGATCTAAAGCTAGTGAAAGTTAGGGATAAGTAATCGTTTTCTGACTCTTTACACAAGTAGCAAACACGAGACCTTGCGGAGGGATTCCGTGGAGCAATTGTGTGTGAAAACAACGTTAGCAAGTAGACCTTGATCTAAGAGTCTAACTACTAATATCAACCTAATAAGTTCATAAATCTTAATGCGTTTATTTAAATTACATCTTGAGTGATCTACTACTAGGTGGTTTGGTAAATAGAATCCGGTAGTCGAGAACTTCCGTATCCTAAGTGATACAAGGGATTTAGGGTTTAGCACTGATCTAGATGCTTTAGCTACAGTTGGTGATAATTTGTGACTAATAAAAAGTGGAAAAGAACATAACTTGAATTATTGTTTTGCAACGAAGAAAGATTCCTTGATCTTGTCTCTCTTATTGATTTCAACTTTATCTTTGAATTGCTTTGTTTATTTTCTTTTGCTTTATAAAAAAAAACCCCCCTTTGTGACAATTTTACAACTAAAACCTCTTGCTCCTCGTGGGAACGAACTTGACTACACTATATTACTTGTTAATTGAGTGGAAAAATATTCACTAATTTGTTGTGGTTACGACACGCATCAAATTTTGACGCCGCTGCCGGGGAGCAGCGAATGATTTTAGTTGTTTTTATTTTTATTTTTGGTTTATTCTTGCTTTGTTGGATTCTATATCGTATCTAACTTAGTTTTTGAGAATCTTATTTCAGGTACCAGTTTTCCATGTATGGTGGCCAAGAGCAAGCATATTACAACAATCAATACGGTTTTCAACCTCAACATTATGGCAACTTCCAACCATCCTTAGGATACAGACTTTATGGATATTCTCATACATATCAACAACCTTATGAAGGGTATGTAAGTGAACAATCACTAGGACGGGAGGATAGTTATGCTTCTAAATCTATGCGTGATCTCCTTGGTGCAAGGCAACCTAGTTTGAGGGAACTTGAGAGAATGTTCTATCAATTGATCGATGAAGGCCTAGCATCAGACGAAGAAATTCTTGAAGCTAAAAGAGCTTTAAGAATGGAGCGTGAAAAACGTTATTATATGGGTTACGATGATGATTTTGAACCTTATGAAAATTATTGTAACAAGGATAAAGTTATTCCAACTCCGGATCATAATAACGATCCTTCGCCTATTCAAAAGGAGGAAATTGGGTGTGACTTACCTATTGTTATAAACGGTGTAACACCCTCATAAGAAGATTTTACAATTTATACCGACGAGAATCATTTTAGTGAATGGCCCGATTTGATGATGAGAATGTTGAAGAGATGATGCTAGAGGATGAAACCAAATTGATTGATTTCGTGGAAGACCCAATTGAACTTGCCAAAGATTTTAATGATGCCGAGACTTTGGTTAAGGTAGAAAATAACGACGAATGGTTGCAAGATTTGATAGAGGACCACGATATACAAGAGGTAAGTAATTCACATGAATTCTCTAAGGATGAAGAGGATTTTGTAAAATAAGAGATTGTGCAAGGTTTTTCTAACCCTTTGCATATTGATTCTTCTCCTTTACCTCTTATTGGTTTGAATGTATGTGCTTTGAAAGTATTTTTGGATGATTTTGTTTCTAAATATCCACCATTGGAAACACTTGATGCTAATACTATGCAGGTTTGCCAAGAGGAATACATGGAAGTTCCCAAATTTTATGTTCTTTATACACTTCCGAGTGTGGACAAGAATAAGTGTGGGAGAAACTTCTATCAAGCGATAACATCATTATTATTTTCTTGTGCTAACATTTGTATGGAGTTATTGTTTGCAAAACAGGTATTATGGGTGGATCCCCAAATTTTCCGATTGTTAGTATATGGGGAGTGAATCTTACAAGAGCCAAGTCGGGCCGTCGACTTTAAAACAAGCGCTTCATGGGAGGCAACCCATAGGTTTTGTATTTCTTATCCTTTTGCTTTTTGTTTTGTTTATTTATTTTTCTTGTTCCATATCATGTTAAGATTTCTCACCTTGAGTTTTCTAGGACGATTCAATTACATTGAGGACAATGTAAGGTTTAAGTGTGGGGGAGTGGTTAAGCATATATATATATATATAAAAAAAAAAAAAAAAACCTCCAACTTTTAGAGATTTTAGAGTCACTAGCATACTTCTAGGTATGTTTACATAGAGATTCTGACCGACATAACTGAACTTGGAAGTGTTAGGGAACTACGTTCGGATTTCTCATTTGTTAGAGTGTTAAATAATGGATTTAATCATGCCGGTGATGCAAATTAGGAGCAGGGAGAAATGCATTGTTAGAGTTGCTGATCAATCATTAGTGGAGACTACCCGTATTTATATCATGTGAGGCACCGACCAAATATTCTTTGTAGCAGACTAAAGAGCTTTCTTTTGAGTGTGTGTCACCGTACCTTAATTCCAGGTAGAATGGTGAGCTACCCAACCTCCCACCAATAGAAGCACCACTCTTTGATCTCTTGAGTGCTAATTTTGTCAATCATGAGGGTGACGTCTATAGATGAAAGCTTCCTTCTTGTAGTTCGATTTGCAGTTAGCACTATTCTCTCCACAAAAACGGGTCCATAGAAACACCATCATCATCAATAAGGAGCGACATCAAAATCTACAAGGAAAGTTGAAGAAGTTCAAGGTTTACAAGCAACGGAACGAGAAAAAGATCAAATTTCAAATTCAAGTAAAGCAACATACAAAGAGCAGATTTTTACATATATGTTGAGGACTTACAATACAATGAGGTAATTCTATATCCAAGTATGAAGACTTATTTACGAGAGCAAAGAAAATCAAAAGGTGAGAGTTATTGAAATTTATGATATCGAGACGATACAAGTTGTGAAGAATCAAGCGGTAAAATACTTCTCCCACGGCCACGGTTTGTTTTATTTTCACTTTGTTTTGTATTTTATTTCTTTTGTCTCCATCAAAAAAAAAAAGAAAAAAAAAAGATAAAAGAAGGAAAAAAAAAAAAGAGAGAGACAAGAGAAATATTTGTTTTGATTTTTATTTCTTTAATAAGCCGTGGGGAAGGAAAATCTATAAGGAAGTTTCAAGCGACAAGAATTTAAGGTAAAAAGGTTACAAATTGTCAAGGAATTACGAAGTTCGAGAGTTTATCACCAAAAGTTGAAGCCGAAGACGAGGAGCGGAAGACATTTCTATTGGATGCCGTGAGAGTGGTGTTTTCATAATTGGCGATTTGATGTGAAGGTGAGTAAGTAATCTCATCCTCGATAATAGTGGTTGATTTCCTTTCTTAGAGATCGTCAGAAAAATGGTTTTTCAAAATGTTAAAAGATGTGGGTTTTTAAAATATTTCGGAAGTTTTCCTTACCACCATTCAACGTGTTGCAGGAATTCTCTCTTCATTCCTACCTGCACACATGTGAGAACCATAAAAAAGCCGTCTTTTTGAGTGCAATTATCATAAAATCCTTTTGGTGAGGCGTTAGAGTCGAGGCGAAATGCTTATTGATCGCTCTCAAACACGCATTATCTCATTATGGTGTGGTTATTTCTCACTCAACATTTAAGAATGAGAATATGTTCTTTAGTATTTCTAACTTCTTATACTAGCATGCAGAAACTCTATGTCCTCATAGCTCTTTGGATGCTTGGGACGCTGGAAAACTTTGAAGTTGTAAGTTTTGGTTTGATTTGCTCGAGGACTAGCAAAGTCTAAGTGTGGGGGAATTTGATAGGGTGTAGAATACATCCTATTTATTATCTATAGTTTATGCTTTCTTTGCTATTTTTTCTTGTAAATTATGTACTTTACGCGTGTTTTTGAGTTATTAGGTACTCTGGAGTCATGTGGAAGAAAAGAAGCAGAAATCATCCAAATTGAGAAAGAAAGGCAAAATTGACATTTCGCAAGAGAACACTATCGGGAGTCCAACCAAGGTTAAGGGGCTACTACCGGAATTACTAAAGGCGGACAACTACTTGCTCGGGGCTACCACCACCGGGGCTAGTATAGCAGGGGTGTAAATAGCCTGTCCCAAAGTTAAAGACCTAAATTAGGTCGAATGAAGAAGATTCTTATTCTTCTTTTTCTTTCTTCTTCATCTGAGGCTGCCGATCCACAGAGAGTTGAGAGGATTAAGTGTTTGTGCTGAAATTTAAGATTTAGTAACAGAGAAGATGGGTTAAGATCTGAGTTGGTGTTAATTCGAGAAATCAGTGAGGAAATGTCTTTCAGCTGGCCGAATCACGACCGGAATTAGTTAAGGTTTTGCTGTGAATCGAGAAAAGCGATGATGAATTCCGATGGGTTTCTGCTACCGACGTATATGAATCAGATCGAGAACTCAATGGTAGATTGGATGGAGTCTGGGTTTGATTTAATGGTGATTAAATGGGGTTTGAAATGGATCTATGATTTAAATTCAACGGAGAAGAGTTGGGTTTTGTTTCCGTTGATGAATCCGAGAGATGATAATGCTGCAAATGGAATTGATGGGGTTCTGGTGATGAAGACAGGGCAGAATTGATGCCGCTGTTGATTCGAGCAAGATATGGAGATGAAGAATGGTTCTGCTATTGTTCGAAAGAGAAGAATTGTTGAGAAGAAAAGATGAATTGATGGGTTCTCGCTGCAATTGGGTTTATAGTGGAACTGAATGTGAGGGATGTGATGTTGTTGGTACTGCAACTGGATTGAGTATGAAAATGGTGGAAACTGATATGGGTTACAATGGTGGAGTTTGTGTTGCTGTGATTTGTCAGATGAAGAATACATTGGAATAGTGGTGTTGTTGATTGGTTCGAGAGCTTGAAAGAAGAGTAGGAGCTGTGTGTCAATGTTGAAGATATGAACCTGCTGATGCTGAGATGAGAGCTTGAGTTACAATATAGATGAATGTCTAGGAATTTTTCAGGAAATAAAACGCCGGAATTTGGCCTGGAAATGTCGAAGAAACGAACAAGACTCTGTCGGATTTTTATACCGACGAGTTAACTCAGTCATGTAACTCAATTGAGTAAGCCTAGTAAGACCGAGTAAGATGCTGACTCGGTGGCTAATTCACTCTCCCTTTGACCCTTGACTGTTAAGGACCGATAGATTGACCATTATCTCTAACGGCAGTGTGACGGAATATCCCGTCTGCGGAAAAGCATATCAGGTTGCCGGCAGCGACATTTCAGACCGTATTCCGGTGATTCCAAGGACTTCTCCGGCAACCAAAATAACAGATTTTTATGTGAGTTTCTCTCATGGGATGTGAAGACTTTGACTTGGATGGAGAATTTGGCTCGAATTTGGAAAGAGAAGATGGAAGATTTGAAAAAGACTTGGATTTGGAAGTTGAGCTACAAAAGGAAAGGGAGTCTATTCCTAAGAGGATTGCAAGGAAATTGAAGCCTATAAATAGAGAAGTTCTCTATTTTTCTAGATACACTTTTTACACACCTTTTACACACACACACAACACTTCTCTTTTCTTTATTCTTTGTGTGAACTCCTTAACATGAGTAGCTAATTTTATTATTGATTGAGGATGAATTCCTAGTTCTTAACATATGATTTGAGTTTTGTTTTCATTTCTATCTTGAAGTTTTTCACATGATTATCGTTTGTTTTTACTAATAGGAATGTTTATACATTCATGGTTGATTGATAGATTGTTTAGAGTGCACGCTAAATTGATTTGTTAATTTGATCTAAAGCTAGTGAAAGTTAGGGGATAAGTAATCATTTCTTGACTCTTTACACAAGTAGCAAACACGAGACCTCGCGGAGGGATTCCGTGGAGCAATTGTGTGTGAAAACAACGTTAGTAAGTAGACCTTGATCTAAGAGTATAACTACTAATATCAACCTAATAAGTTCATAAATCTAATGCGTTTATTTAAATTACATCTTGAGTGATCTACTACTAGGTGGTTTGGTAAATAGAGTCCGGTAGTCGAGAACTTCCGTATCCTAGTGATACAAGGGATTTAGAGGTTTAGCACTGATCTAGCTGCTTTACCTACGGTTGGTGATAATTTGTGACTAATAAAAAGTGGAAAAGAACATAACTTGAATTATTGTTTTGCAACGAAGAAAGATTCCTTGATCTTGTCTCTCTTATTGATTTCAACTTTATCTTTGAATTGCTTTGTTTATTTTCTTTTGCTTTATAAAACAAACCCCCTTTGTGACAATTTTACAACTAAAACCTCTTGCTCCTCGTGGGAACTAACTTGACTACACTATATTACTTGTTAATTGAGTGGAAAAATATTCACTAATTTGTTGTGGTTACGACACGCATCATGTGGTCGGGCATGTTCCGTTGGCATAGAGGTGCGGCTAGCATGGAATGTGTAATTGCAGGAAATCCTACAATACACACCTCACAAGAATTCATAATATCTAACACATATTTAAGATCAATAATCAATCTCTTTATTAATTGAGTTAGAAATTTTACAAGAAGGAAGTGAAATCAAGAATGTAATTGCTACTCTAGACTTTCTCTCTCCTATAAACTTTCTCCCCACTCTCGAAAAAGATCTCTCTCTTTCTTAAGCCTGTTCGGCTCTTTATATAGGACATTACATAGTGGATGACAGCTAAGCTGTCCTTTATTTTCGGATCTGACTTGCGACACGCTCGCAAGTATTCAAATGTTAAATCTCGCAACGCTCCTAAATCTCGCTAGGTCTTCACATCTTTCTCGTGTTCAGGCTGTCGTCATCCGTTGCGTCATTTATATTACTTATCTGCGATATCTTCGCAGTGTGTCGTTTATGGATTTCGTAAGGGTCTTGGTGTTGCGATATTCTGATCCTACATCTCGCCTCTTCTCATGTCTTCTCTGCGAAGGAGAGAATGTCATGAGAATTAGTACTTTCAAAATGCCGCAATGTTCATTTTTTCATATTTTTCTCGTATTGACATGATTCTGTACTTTTTACGCGGAATTTATTACACATATCTCTTCCTCCATCCATTTCTTGACACGTCTTTTTCAACTGCTTTTCTCAACCGTTCATGTCTACTCTTCGCATTAAATGTGTTTGCCTTTTCGAGAAACCTTCTCTCTATATATACTTTTCTTACTCCTCTCTTCTTCTTTTTTACTTTCCTTCTTGTTTTCTCTGCAACTTTTCTTCAACATCTCTCCGTAACTTCCGTTTTTACTACTGTAAATTTTTTCCTTTCACTTCTTTTGATCTTCAATTTCTCTTTATTCCCATACTTTGAAAATGCCTCCAGTTGGTCGTAAATATGAAACTTCTCTGGACAAAGTGCAGAAAGATTTCGAAGAGAAGGGTTTTGTATTAACCACCATTCCCAATCAAGAATCTAAATCCATTCTTTCTGCAAAATTGTTTGCTGATCATCATTGTGATGGTCAGGAAATCATAATTTCGCTAGGTCAGATTCTCGCTGGCCTTCCCATTCCTCTCTATGACCCTGATCTTCCCTTATTTTATGAAATTCTTGCTCATGCGAAATTCTCGTGAGCCATCTACCAACTGAGCGGGGATTGTATCCTCTTAATGCTTGAGTTCGCCAACCGTGGTGCTGGTAAGGGATCTCTTTACCCAAAAGAAGTCAGAGATCTAAATTTGTGGACTTAGAGATATTCGCCGAAAAATATACGGTGGAAAGTTTCTTTGAAAACTATGAAGTAATAAATATGAAGAATGATAAAACTCGCTGGGGTGATCTCTTGAAGAGAAGAGAGAATGTCGCCAGCGATAAAATACTTATGCAAGATATCGACTGGCATTCTGGAAAGAACAATGTTCCTCGTCATTCTAAAGACGATAGATGGTGCGTCTTTCCGTTGGTTTTGAAATGACCTTACATTTCAGGTTCACATGTGCTCCCTGCGAATCTCGCCAATTATTAACCTTGGGTTTTTAACTGGCCTGAAAAAGCAAAAGAGGTATACTTCCTAAATTTCGCTCAGTTTATATTCTTCACTCCTTTTTATACCTATTAATCTTGCGAAAGTTTCAGATTATCAAGTTGAGGAAGAGCTACAAAAGAAATGCTAAGGCAAGTACCCTAGCAGCACTTCGTTCGATCACGGATGAAGTAAGAAATACTTTTCTTTATTATTTTTAACAATATTGTTGCCTCTGTTTCTTATCTTCATTCGTGTACGAAGGTTGGTGCTGAAGTTACTGAAGGAGAAGAAAGTTCTAAGGTTGCAAAGACCAAAAGCAAGGGTAAAGGTTCTCTTCGCAGGGAGAAGTCTACTGCCCCACCTTCAAAGAAACGAAAGATTCAGTCCAGCGAAAGCTCTGATGATGAAGATGATAATGATGTTGATACTTCTCTCGCAAAGGAGAATTCTCCAACTGAATCTTCTATGGCGCAACTGTCTAGCATTTTCTCTGACTCCATGCAAGGAATTGGAGATGATCGTCTCTCTAGTACGTGCAAAGCTATCGCGAGTATCTGTGATGCTCCTTTGCTAGAGGGTGATGATTCTCTACATGGGGTTTCCAGATTTGTGACTCCTAGCTTTCTAAATTCGCTTGGTGCCTTGGTATGTCTTTGTTCCCCTATTTCTTCATAATTTTGATTTTAAGTTATATCTTGATAATTTCTTTACTTTCCTTTATAGTCCGAGAGAGCTTCCTTCGATGTTTCCTCAGATCTTGAGAAAAGGCGCAGTATTCTCGAAAAGAAGAATCTTCAACTCCGCAAGAAAAATGAAGAATTGGAAGTCAAGTCGCCGCTCTTCGCAAGAGAAATGAAGAATTCAAATCAAGTCGCTACTCTTCACGAGAAAACTAAGCAATTAGAAGCTGATTCTTCCACTCAGAAGAATAAGATTTCTAGTCTTCAAAGTGCCAACCAACAACTTTATGGTATGAGACTTTTCTTATTTCCTTTGGTTTATTCTCTCATTATCTTCCCTCATCTAATTTACCATTTTCGCAGACGTTTATAACCTTTCTGATGAAGCCATTCTTCTTCACTCATTCCCTGATCCTATGGATAACAATGCCATTCTTGATCACCTCAACGATTCTTTGAATAGTTTTCCAAAT
The DNA here is from genome assembly GCA_023531295.1 of Papaver armeniacum. Taxonomy (NCBI): domain Eukaryota; kingdom Viridiplantae; phylum Streptophyta; class Magnoliopsida; order Ranunculales; family Papaveraceae; genus Papaver; species Papaver armeniacum. Next base: position 46,713 of record JAJJWW010018711.1, on the reverse strand, counting down.
AACAAGATTAAATCTCTTCCTCTAAACGAACTTCAATCCAAATTTCGCCTCTTAGAAATTGATCATAGATCTAGTTTAGGCTTAGCCAACCAATTTAAACGTCTATATCTTAGTTCTAAAGAGAAAATTAATACTTTAAGGAAGAAAATCAGTGATCTCATAGATGACAAAGATCGTATCGCTAGACAAGGTGCTCAAGCATTAGCGAAATTCCAAAAGACTCTTCTTGAGGTTCAAATTGAACGGGATGAATCCATCCGCAAAAATGCTGTTCTTAGCGAAAGAGAGAATCAAATTCGCTCCCTTCTTCTCATAACAATGATGATGAATTCACTTGGGCTGCGAAGGTCCTAGATGACGCCAGAAATAATTTAGGTGTTAACGTTAGTCTTCAAGCTGAGCATATGGCCTTGGTTAGGGATATGATTTCTGACAAAGAAGGTTGTTAATTATTCTTCTTTATTTAACTGTTTGTTTTTTATGAAATTGTCATTAAGTTGCTGATTCATTGTCATATGTTCGCAGAGGCTGAGGAGAGATTTCGCAAAAGAATTGAAGAACTTGAATCTGAGAAGGAGCAGCTCGCGAATGATTTTTCTTCTCGAGATGACAACTATTCTAGATTGAAGAAGCAACTACAAATTACTGTTGCGAATTCAAGAATGATGCTATTCTTTTTCGCAATCAGACTATTAAGATGGTCTGTGACGACAACAACATTCCTCATTCTTCATACCCTTGCCTCCTTGATGAAATCCCCGAGAATGTGCCTTCTTTGGATATCTCTCTGACAGCGATGCTAGCTTAAGAAGATGAATCTGATAAAGATGAAGAAATAGAAGGATCTCGATGAAGATGAAGAAAATGAAGAAGAAGAATCAAGCAAGAAATAGTTAAATGTTTTTCTTCCTTCTCTTTTTGTAATATCTGTACATCCATTCTTTTAATCTTCTATTTTTGTAATCTTTTCCCCGCTGAATTTCTTGGATCTTCAAGTTCTAACTTTGTTGTTCCTTTCGCACATGTTAAAAGAGCAATTCTTTTTGCAATATAATTAATCAATATATTAACAACTTTTCATTTTATGAGCGCGTAAATCTATCATATGAAGACAAATAACATGCTTTTATTCTATACATTCCCATACTTGCCTCTGTTATTTGCATTCAAATGAGAGATTAAGCGAGTTACTTTCGAATAGTGATATGTATTCATGCCTCAATCTCGCAACTGTTGCTGCTGAATTTTCGCAAGTAAGGAAATCTTGGTTTCTTCCAAGATTTTCTTTTTTCTTTTTCTTTTATGTGGTCTTATTTTGCCTTCCTAGTTAAAGGTCTTATTGCACCACCTCTTGTCTTTGCGACAACATCGCAGGATGTCTTTGCATTTGCATGTAAAAAACCATTGATCTTGCCTTAACTTTTTCTTTGAAATTTTTGTTGTGACAATATGACAGGCCTAAAAATTCTCGCGAAAATAAAGCCCCATGACATTTCCGTCTTGCGACGAGATCGCAGGACGTCCTTACTGATAGGTGTAGAATACACCGTATTTAATATCTAGTATTTATGCTTTCTTTGCGAGTTTTCTTGTAAATTATGTATCTTATGTGTGCTTTTGAGTTTATTAGGTGCAATGGAGTCATTTGGAGCAAAAAGACCAATTAGAACTCGTTCAAATACAAGATTTCTACTTTTCATTGTGTAGAGGACGAGAAGATGAAGACAATGCCGAAAGAATGGAGTCATTCCGAGTTCGTATGAAGAAGTTATGAGCAAAACAAGAACTCAGAAGAAAAAAGGGCAATTTTGTCATTTCCAGGGTGAACACTATCCGGAGTCCGAGTAATGGTTAAGGGACAGCTCTTTTGGGAGGAATACCAAACGCAGTCCGGGTAATGGTTAAGGGGCTGCCATCAGGTTAGCCCTTATCACTGTGACCAGACACTGTATAACCGACCCTTATCTAAACCTAACATCGAGAGAGTTTATCTCATCGAAAACTCTTGAATGAATTGGAGGCATAGCTGAAGCTCAGGGAACAGATCGAGAATTGAATCTGAGGAGAAGAAATTGGTGGTAGAACTGAAATGAGGTCGCTAGGGAATTATCAGAATAAGGGTTGATTGAATCCAAAATGAAGATGTGAACGAAGTTAGGGTTTGATCCATTGAATCTAGAATTGGTGAGGATGAGGATTTGATGATCGATTGAAGCTGTGAACAAATAGGTTTAACTCAGATTTGAGTTTGAGTTGATTTTGATTGGTAATTGAAAGAGATGAATGGAAGTAGAGCTCGAATCATGGTGTTCTCGAGAGAGTAAACTGGTCGTGATTGATTATCGGACGAGAAGTGGAGCTCGAGCTGCTGGATGTTTTGATGAAACAAAGAGAAGACAATGGAGATGGGTCTGCACTGCTTGGGTCGTGATTAGAATGAAGTTTAACACTTGGTGGTGTTTCTGCCATTGTCATGGGTTGAAGTTTGATCGTGAACGATGGTTTCTTCGCCATTATTGGCGATTCTGGAGTTGGTTTGTAGTGATGATGTTCGATAATGAAGAATAATGCTGGGAGTTATGTTGTGGTTACGGTGGAACTATAATGAGGCAGAGGCAGAGATGGAGTTGAACAGCAGAGTGAGAGAGATGAAACGAGCAGGTTATTGAGATGATTGGTTGCAGTTGAGACTCGTGTTTCGGTGGATGAGCTCGACTGGTAGAACTGGTGGTGCTGTCGCTGATCAGCTAATGGTGATGGCAATGCTGAGATGGAGGATTAGACATGGCTGCTACTGTTGGAGATTGAGAAGATGCAACACACTGCTACAAGGAATTAAGAAGCACAATGATTGCAACAGGAGTTGGAACTGGGAACTGCAAGAAGTTGCAGTCTAAGTTGTTGGTGTTGTCTCAGTGGCACTGGTGGTTTCTTTTATTGGTTTGCAGTGTTGGCTGTGGCAGCATTTGTGGTGCTGTTGTTATGGTTCAAGGGCAGGTGAAGCTGCAGTAAGGCACTGGTTGAATCAAGAAAAAGAACTATGTTGCTTTGTGTGGTTGAGTAGGGGAATTATTATGCTGTCTGGTGTGTGGTTCTGGTGGAGTGTTGGATTCAGGTTGATGCTGTTGCAGGCTAATAGAAGTTGCAGAATGGCAGCTGAGCTATAATATATTGGAGTCGCAACTGCAGGTGTTGTGCTGTTGTGCAGGGTCAATCGAAACTGAATTGCAGTGAAGGCAAGGGAGTTGATGCAGTTAAGGAGAGTGTGGTTTGGTTTGAGTTTGTGTTGTCACTGCAGGACAGAGAATGGAGAAGCTACAGCTGCAGGTGTAGTGGTTGCAGGTGATGGCATTCAGCCCAGAAGTGAGCAAGTTCTAGTGGTTGCAGTGGACAGGCTAAGTGATGAGTAGCTACAGATGAAGAGATGAATTGGAGTGAGCCTTGAGATGCTATAGAGGTTTTTGTGGCCTGAAATGAATGGGTTTTGTGGTTTGCCAGGGATTGATGGTGGCGATTATGAGAATGAGAGTCGGTATATGTTGGCATGAATTGAAGGCCGAGAAGAATATAACAAGGAATCATGGCAGGGGCAATGGCTGTAGGAGATGCAGAGAGTATGATGTTGGAAGTGCAGTCAAGGGTTGGTTGTGCCCTGGAATTGTGGTGGTTAGCATTAAACTGGTGTAACTTGAATGAAATTGCAGTTTGAAAGGTCTTGTGTTGATGCAGCTGATGGAAGTGACAGAGAAGTGTGCAAGCCATCATGGCAAGGATTTTTCCAGCTGATGCACAATGATTGTGCAGCACACTGTACTGGCCTGTGCAATGGCCTGCCAAGTAACTCAGCTCAGTCAGGTTAGTCAGTGACTGACTCACACTCTGACTCAGTGCTGACTGGGTTGACCCTGACCCATATAACCCGGTTTGACTCACTTGACCCGAGTTGACCTGATCCGACCCGTTGACCGGTGACCGGTTTGACTTTGCCGGTCACCTGAAATACTTTTCCGACGACTTTTCCAGCCAAATTCCGGCCACAATCCCAGTTTTCCGGCGAGCGTTTTTGGGACAAAATTTCTACACGGGTTTCTCTCTCTCGTGGGCCGGGTGAATTTCCAACTAATGGACTTTGAAGACAAAACCTAGTTTTGGAAGGAGAAAAAGACTACAAAAGGGAAGACTTCTACAATTTTTTGGACCACGTTTTATTCTTTTCCTCTACTTTGTTCTAGGGTTTAGACATGATAGGTTTTCTCTTCCTTCTTGTTATGAACTCCATGAATATGAACTAAGTTTTTATTATTGGTTGAAGATGTAGTTGGATTTTGCAACCAAGTTATGATTTTTATGAATTAGTTTTCTCTCAATATTATCATTTGATTTCTACGGGTTATAATAATTGCATGATTGAAGTATTGCAATATGATTGAATGTTTGTTTAGTTAAGTCTAGAATTGATTGAACTCACATCCATATCTATAGCTATTTTAGGGTTTTCATCGAGCGATAACCTTGAATACGAGTAGCATGATATGATTCTAGGTTGTAGTGATACATCCTCGTAGTCATATGTAGAAATTGACCTTTGTCCGAATTGTCATGCGCAATGTGTGATAATTGCATTGATTAGCCTATTTCTGAAACTTAATGCTCCTAGGAATTGAACTTGATTAGCGCAAGGCGTTAGGTTATTCTTTAGGTAGAATTCACATACGCAAACTCTAATGTGTGTGTCGATAACTTTGGAAATTTACTTTAGTATTCTTGCAATAAGGTATTCTATGGCTTTTGATGATAGCGAGATTAAATACGAATTCTATTCATATATTCATAAACTTGTTTACAATTGAAGATGAAACCTTTATCCAATATTTTCACATCCTCGATTTGCGTGTTTACTTTTATTTGTTTTGCTTTTATTTATTTCCGTTTATAAAAATCTGAAAATCCTCGGTGTTTTATATAGGAAACCATAACATATTGACAACCTAGACCTCTCTGGGATCGATCCTTTCTTGCCCTTGCTATATTTATATTTTGAGTAGTAAGAAAGTGTAATTTATTTTTGACGCTTACGACAGCGATCACTTACACTTTCATGTACTGACCCATTAATCTCGTCTTATCTTTATCTTTTGTATCATTGCCTCTTCAGGATTTTCGCAGAAATATGACAAGACTAAATTTCCTTGCGAAAATAAATCCTCATGACATTTGCGTCTTAAGACACTTATCAGCTCCCTAATGGAGGGTGCCGCCCTTATCCCCCCTTGGTTGGCCCTTCAAGGAGACGTACTTCTGCCATACAAGGATAAATCCTCCCATCCGGTCTTAACAACAACCAGTTGTTTTCGCATCCTCTTATCCCTTTTGCCTATAAGGCTTATGGTTACGAGACTGCACCCTAAGTGGAGTTTTCTTCGGGCCGAGTGCAGCATAAGCCAAGACTTGCCAAGAATGGCCGAGACACTTCAAATTCCCCAGGCAATCTTGGCTCAACCGTGTACCTCGGTGCCTTGGTCAAATGCTAACTCCTTAGAAGAGACCCTCGGTCGTCCAATCTAAGTCATAAGCTTAGATTGAAAATCCAAGGTACCTCCCACCGGATGGGCTTTATTGACCCCAATTCTCCATGACTCAGGGTTCCAGGGCGGTGTAACCTTTTCCACGAGTCATGCAATAGGTACCCCATTCTCTATGACGTACTTTAGGTCTTACATTTGCCTCTTGCGAAATTTTGATTTCGCGAACTAGGGTGTACACCATAGTTGGTTCGCTCTATCTGATTAATTTGTTGATTCTTCTGCATATAAATTCTTTTGTGATTTCACAATCTCATCTTTATCATTCATAAAATATATTCTCTTCTTCTGCATATCGACTTCCTTTCGCAATATCATCTCTGCTATTCATAAGAAAGATTTTCATAATCAAATTTTTTTTTTTTACGATCAAACCAATCATACATTTTTCTTTCATCTCCCAATTTCTACTTCGGCAGTCAACAAGTACATTCATTCTTTAAGTCTCTTATTTCTGCTACTTTCTGCCTCTGCATTTTTGAATTTTCCTGTCATTTTATTGTCTGTTGCGAAACCTTCGCCACTTCTTATCTTCATCATATATTGATTTCGCAGCATTTCTTCTTCTCTCTATTCTATTACATCTACCATCAATCTTTTACCTTTTTGTTTTTCTTTGATGTTGTGTTTCCAATTCTTCTTCTTCGCAGCTCTTTCTTCGCAAGATTCTATATCAATTTCATAACACTTCTTTCCTTCAACCCAATCTCCTTTTATGATGCCCACACCAGTGGGATGAGGGAACTTGATACATTGATGGAAAGTCGATGCCACACCTAAAATCTCATGTAACCAAGGTCGTCCAATCAGTGCGTTGTATGGTGATTCCACATCAACTACACAGAATAAAATATTAGAGGATAATCCTTTCAATGGAATTCGCATATGAACTTCTTCTTTAGGCTTATTTGCAGTACTGTTAAAACCATAGATTTTGTAAGTTGGAGGTATTAGATCTTCATCTTTACCTCCCATAGTTTTATAAGTATGATAAAAAAGAATATTCACGGAACTTCCAGTATCGATCAAAATTCTATTGATTGCCCATGAATTTTAGGCTTCATCATCTTCATCCTCGCTAGGTTTTGGGTTAATCTCCAATCGTACCACTAATGGGTTGTCGTGCATTTCTCCACCCTCAGGTACTTCTTCTGCGGTAAAAGAGATAGTCTGCTTTTGCCATTCTTCCAGTGGCGATGTCTTCGCAATGTTCATTATTTCTCTATCATCGGCATCTCTTGCGAAAACCCTGCTGAGAGTGTTATCGTGAAAATCTTCAATCGTCTTGTATGAGTGTACGATAGAGTTACAAAACAGATTCTTTGCCTTTGCGCCAACTTCAATCACAAATGTTTCTCTTTCTTTTGCTATGTTTTCTTTGCAAATATCTGGAGGAGGTGGTAATGCTTGAGTTTGCGTTTTTTCCTACTAGAAAGTGATTTAATTTTCCCTGATCTATCATCCTGAGAATGATTCTATTTATATTTCTGCAGTCATTTGTTGTATGTCCATGGAAATGATGATAAGAGCAAAATTCATTACTTCCGTAACTTGGAGGTGGTTCACTCCCCATGTTCCATGGTGCAGGTATGTTTTCCATTAGGATTATAGCTTCCCATATCTTCTCCACACTAGCATTAAAAGGTGGCATTTTGATTTCTTCCCATATTATCTTGTGACTTCGCTGTCCTCTGTGATAGTTTTGTCTCTGACCTCCATAAGTTTCTTGCGGCTGATCAAGTCTTTGGATTTTGTTATATCCACCACGGCTATAGATGTTTCTCTCTCTCTCGAATTCTTCTTGATCACGACTTCCCATAGCTACTAGTTTTTGCTGATTATCATCCATTATCCTGTCTTGTTGCCCATGCGAGGTGCTCGCCACTGTATTTATTAACTTGGGTAACAAGCTTGCATTCGCTGCTCTTGAACTTGTGTTCGCAATGGGGTATGATTCCATCTCATTTTTCTTTTCCTCAAGAGCAATATACTCCTCCTGAAGTTCTCGCAACTCAGTCATTGTGATTGTATTCTTGATTCTGAAAATTTAAATGTATAACAGATTGGTTGCGAACATAGCGTTGATGAATGCCAGAATGAGATATCTTTCGTCCACACGACTAGCCATATCACTACACATTGTCTTCCACCTCACAGTTAGATGCTTCAAACTTTCGCCAACCCTTTGCTTCAACCTAAATACATCTTCAATGTCAGGTCGCGAGGAATTGTTACTTATATATGCCCCTAGAATATAGCTTGCAAGTGGTTGAAAGATGTTATAGTATTCTTTGGCAAACCGTCGAAACTTTAATGCCTCTCTGTTAAACTTGATGCAAAATACTTGCATAATATTGCATCATGGTTCTCCCATTGTAGCATACATCTTACATAAGCTTTGATGTGTTGATTGCAAAGTTGTTCCATCAAAAATGCTTGGATTAACGTAATGTAAATTGCATTTTGGGGTATTCCTCCTAATTGTACTTCTTGTATGAATGGAGTTTTTGTGACTTCCTCTATGGATTCATCAAATTGTCTCTTACCTCCTTCTCTTTTATTATTTATCATTCCTCTCATTTCCGCTAACTCTCTCAAATTTGTTCATTTATACCAGAATTTGGATCCATTGGTCTTTTTAACTCCGCATCTCTTCTTTCTGCGTTCATCTCCTGTTTTGACTTTCTTGTTCATCATTTTCTCTCGTCTTTCTTTGCGATCTTCTCTTTCACTTCTTTCATGAATTCGCACACCGTTATATCTTTCATTTTCTCCTCTTTGCCGCCTTTCGCCTCTCCTTTGTACTCTATCATATTCTTCATTGATATTAACATTATTGCGATTTCGCTCACGCCTCCTTTCTCGATTATCATGATTATTCTGTCGAATAGCCTCTTGTAGCTCTTGTTCTTCCACTTCTGCTCTTAGTCTTTCTCTCTCGCGAGCTAGATGTGCTTGTTAAGTATAGTGTCTTTCAAGTTCATCTTCAATTACTCGTTCATTTATTTGGATTTCTCTCCCATGTAATATTCTCCTTCCTTCCTCCTGATTTTCTTCGCCATCTTGATTATTTCGCCCATGACGGTATCTATTTCCCTGATTTCTATCATTTTGCCCGTTTTGAAGAGTTTCAGCACGTTGGATATACCGATCTTTCATTATTTCTCTTCCTTCGGGACGTTCTTCGCCTGGATTTTGTATTCCCTCTCGAGTTTCTTCATTAGCATTTTCTATAGGAAAATTTTGTCTTATTTCTTCTCTAACTGATCTTGAACTTGATCTTGTAGTGCTTCTTGACCTCCTATTTTGTAATCTCATGTTTTCCATCCTTAATTCATGATTTTGCCTTTTCAAATTCGCACGTTCTTGTGCTTCTAACTGTCTTTCTTCATGTATTGTTTTCCTCAATGCCTCTAATGCTGCAATCTCTTCATTTCCATGAATTATTCCTCCAATTACTTCTTGGTCTCTCTCCTCTTGTCCATTGCCTCCCTAATTGCTGCTCTTCTCCCGTTTCATCTACAGAATCGATCGCCAAGTATGTACACTCACTCTGTCATAATCCACAGCTCTATTTTGTATTGGTGGTGTACGTTGAATTGGCGGTTGAATTTGATTTTCTCTATTGTTCCTTGTATTCATTCTTGAAGATTCCCCCATCTAGTCCCTCCTTTCTCTAGCAAGTCTCTTACTCCTTCTAACAGTTGTTGGTTGTTTTGATGCATGTCTTCTTCTAGCCATTTTTCAATCTTAGTGAATTGTTGAAAATTATATGAAATTCCTTCCCTATTACTCCAAATTCTTTCAAATCACAATATCAATCTTCAATCAGTCCCTGTTTCTAGCGCCATATGTAATTGCAGGAAATCCTACAATACACACCTCACAAGAATTCATAATATCTTACACATATTTAAGATCAATAATCAATCTCTTTATTAATTGAGTTAGAAATTTTACAAGAAAGAAGTGAAATTAAGAATGTAATTGCTACTCTAGACTTTCTCTCTCCTCTAAACTTTCTCTCCACTCTCGAAAAAGATCTCCTCTTTCTTAAGCCTGTTCGGCTCTTTATATAGGACATTACATAGTCGATGATAGCTAAGCTGTCCTTTATTTTCGGATCTCGACTTGCGACACGCTCGCAAGTATTCAAATGTTAAATCTCGCAACGCTCCTAAATCTCGCCAGTCTTCACATCTTTCTCGTGTTGTGCCGTCGTCATCCGTTGCGTCATTTATATTACTTATCTGCGATATCTTCGCAGTGTGTCGTTTATGGATTTCGCAAGGGTCTTGGTGTTGCGATATTCTGATCCTACAGCATGCTTTGTCGCGGTCGGTGTGGCTAGCATGATTTTCCATTGGCACAGAGGTGCGGCTAGCATGGTTGGCATGCTTTGGCGCGGTCGGTGTGACTGGCATAATGTGCCATTGGCACACGAGGGAATTAGGGTTCTGCTTGTCGTAATCCTAATTTGAAAAAGATACCCCGGTAATTATTTAGGGACACATTAAAGGTTTCAGTAAATGTGCCTAGTAAATGCTTGTTAGTTTAAATATTGTGACATCACCATGCGCTGGGGTTTAGTATTTTACGATTTTAACCCTAAGCTAAAAACCACCATCAATACATGCGCTTTGTATGAACGATGTGCTGAAGTAGCCACTTTGCAAGAATGACTGACTCCCATGATGATACTTCAAAAGATGGTGTTTCCAGAGATGACATCTCTATGGATGTAACTTTAAGAAATGGTACTTACGGGACCTCGAGTGATGGTGAGAGATCCTTCATCCGAGCCGTACTCCACGGTTATTTCATTAGCTTTACCATAGGATGATCGTGTAGTGAGATCCCGGATCAATGTAGACTCACGGAAATGGAAGAAAGTCTACGGGAGCGGAGAACCCAGTAAGGACAACGAGGATGTTAAAATGACGTGCGCCTCCCGGACCGTTTCTTTGGTGAGTTGTTAGCGCTCCTTGTATCATGACTTTTCCCGTGCAATTAGGATCACGAGACCAAGGTTTGTTATTTCTTTTCAGACTTTTGCTCCATTGCTTGATGGTCTTCAAATTGTTCCCGGGAAAACAATTCATGAATCCAGCACTGATGAAGAAGTCGATGTAAGTATCTTTTTCGTGCAGGTGATCGTGGCATCTCCTTGAATGAAATAATAATAATTGTTGTTGATGATGAATCTAGGAAGAAATCATTGTAGATAAGAAGCATGTTGATGAATCGTTCTCTTGTTTGGGATATGGGAATATGGAGAATTCCCGAAATCCCGAACCGAATGGAGATAGCGGCGTTCCCAATGGAGATTCCGGCATTGCCGAGCCTTCAAATGATTTAGAGACTCCCCTAGTAAGTATAGCTCCTGTAATCTTGCTGAGAATCCATGTGAGTATACGAGTAATTTTGCTGAAATACGTCACCAGAAAATTTCAGACTTCAGCCTTTTAGAAAAAATACCGTAGAATCTTCGTTCGAAGTTGGATTTTTGCGATATGCATATGTATATTCAAGCCCAGAAAAGTTCCAAGCTTTTTCAAAGAAGCTTTTTGAGTTTTGAGCATGTTTAGGTCCTGAAAAAGGCAAAACAGTAAACTTCCAGGAGACCTTCAGAACTTTTTCAGATTGTATGTTGTCCAATGTTTCGGCCACATCTCCTTGCTCGTTTCTTCAATTGCTTTGAATTTTGGATATGTTGTAGAGGACATCCATACGAAGAGAATGGTATATGACTAATCCCTAGATTCTTCAACAATTGCTCCCAGCTCGTCGGTTTGTACAGGACAGTGTAAAATCATCTTAGACGAGCTTGCTGTAAAACACTCATGTTGTGTCTTTAGACCATTTGCTGGTGTCTTGAACGGTTGGTGAAGGATTTTAATGTCATTGATATATTTGAGATCATGACCCTTTTACGATGAATGATTAGTACTTTGGAGAGCCCGGCGCCATGAGTCTTGGACTTGGAAATTGATCGTCATGATCAACGACCGTCAGTCCCAGTATTTCGTTAAATCTCTCCTTTTCGTTTTCCTTTCTTATGGAAATTCCTAGATAGGGGACCCGGGTAGAAAAATTGATGTAAAGACCTAGGTGGTCGAAGTTGGAGGTAGCTTGATGAAGGACTTAGCGAAAAAGACCTGGAGTACATCAATCGACTGTAGAGGTTATGAATCCCGTCCACGAATTTCTGCTTGCATGTTGTATGCTCTGGAAGCTGTAGGAACCTCATATGTCGTCGGAATTTGGTGCTTGACCCCAAATTTTGAAGCTAAGAGACTGAGTTATCATATGAGAAAAGAATCACCCAATTTGGAGTTGTCTAGGTCAGCCAAAGAAGCGTGCACATTTGTAATTTGTAATCACGTGCAAGTTTTCAGATTCCGTGAACTTGAGTGTGGAGGCCATATCTTTCAGCTTGTATGTCCGATTGATGCGCCCTTTTGGTATGTTGTAGAAGAGACATAGATAAACATCTTTCGTTGAGGAAGTATTGTCCCATTCCTCACTCATTGGTACGTTTTTGTAAACCCATGGGCTGAAGTATGTTGTATCTCATTTGTAGAGGTGATGAGAACATCTTGTAGAAGACTTGGTATTGTACCCGCCCATTGTGCAAGCTTCGGAAAGACCTTCATGTGAACATATTTCATGTCTACACACCTTGATATAAATCATTAGTGCTTGGAGAAGTCTGATACATCGAGTTACACTTCAGAGAATAGATAGTTGATGAAGCGGGATGTTGCTCATAAAACCGTTGTAGATGCTGAGATCAAGAATGATTACGCTCCAGAGATACTTGTCGATGCTGAGATCATGGATGGTGTTCCTCTAGAGATTATTGTTGATGCTGATACCATGGTTGAAGTTGCTCCAAAGACCGAAAATGATAGAACCATGATTATAGATATAATCTTTGCTCCTTCATCCAGTGAGCCTTTTACATTCGCAAACTAGTTGACGGGTTAAGCATTCTCAAGATGAAGGTGTACTGATCAGCCCGAATTCTTGTGAACAATATAACTTTACTTGATCCGGCCCGTCGGTGAATCGACGTTGTTGTGGAAGATGGAAGCAAGGTCTTCATTACGGATATGATCGGTGAAAGAGGAAGTTCCTCGAACAAGGGTTTGTAGCGTCTATTGATGATATTGCATCCGCTTGAAGTCCTATTGATTGATCGTGCTTTGCCGTTGAATCAACATATCATTGTCGAGATTTTTATGCTGAAGCTAGAGCGCAAGGTGTGCTCTTTGATTGGGAGTACAATTTGAAGGCTTCTTAGATGCTTGAGCGTTGAGCGTCATATCTCTTGAGTGTTGAATATCTTAGGCTTGTCTCGATTTGAGTATCTTATGTTGATCCAACATTCCTTTTGCGGTAGAGATTCTACACTTGTGCAAACATCAAAGCTTTACGATTTTGTGGCACACATGGACACTCCTGTAAGGCTATGGAGTGGAAGCTTGCCAAAGTGTTCTTTGCCATGCTTGGATATCATTCAGTAATGAATGTCTCAGTGAGATGCTCGATTCGGAGAGATGGTGGAGTTATCCATTCATAACGTCTTGCAGAGTTGCCAGCAGAATTGAGTTACCATGCTAGGATAGCATGTGAGGAAATAAATGATATAGACATGGAAGGAATGAGACTTTCTGAGTGCGGAACCTCTTGATGAATGTCTATGCATCTTTTTGCAGGTTCTTGCTTCAACCTTGTCAAAGTTCGAAATTCCTCCAAGTGCTCTGATAATGGAATGTCCGCCAAATCTTCCGGATCAGAACTTTCTTCGTTGGAGAGATGTGCAACCAAACACGCTTTATCAGTACCTATATTTTTAGCGTGGATCCATGATCGTCTGAAGAACATGTCATATCCTGGATCTTTACGATTATGTGAAACTTGGTTTTCCCGGGTTGAACTTATGTTCACTTTGAGTGATGTAGCCATAAGTATTTTGAACGTTCCTTCAAGGTCTCGGATTGAGGCGGGATCATGAGCAACTTCTTGTCGATTGATGCTGCTTGATTTGAGGGTTTCGGTGGAATGATGTTGATGGCGGTGTCGGCATCGATCAACATTCTTAGAACTCATTTCCTCTCCTCGAAGATGGAATGTGGTAAGCAGTCCCCAGTCGTGCATTTTCAAGGAGTATTTCAGGGATGGATGGACGTCGACACAATATTCGGTGATGTGAACATGTCTTTCCTTTGTGCCTTAGATAGATAGAGCAGTTTCACAGATATGCTCGATCAACGATTGAACTGCTTCTTTGACTTGTATTCTCCATTTTTGCTCCAGTTGGCTCTACATCAATTTGGTTGTATCATCTTGAACCCAGACTTCCGGAAACTCGATCACTTCTTCATTGTGAAGAGGGAGGTTTGATTCTGTCTGATCATTTCCCGTTTTTTGATGCTAGGTCGAGGTTTGTTCATTTCATGATTAGTTATCCTTTCTTTGCGTTTTCGGAGGAGCCTGAGAGATTGGAGGAGCGTGCTTGTGTTGTGGTGCCTCGACTTTCCTTTTGCTTCCTTCTGCAACAATATTTATGGAAGGTTGGAGGTTGTATTGTTTGTTGATTAAACATCTGCTTCCTCGAGTTTCTCGTGGTTCTTCAGCTTTTGTAGTCTTAGTTCTCTCCAATAAAGCAGGTGCAGTAGTTGCTAATCTCTTGGCCGCTTCATGAAGTTCTGAGAAAGTCTGAAACCTGAGATTTTCCAATAAGGCTCTGTAGACTGGAATCATTCCATTGATGCACAAGTCTACGAGTTGTTGCTCTGTGACATTTGGATCATGGAAGTCCAAAGCTTGAACTCTGAACCTTTTCACATAATCGTTAGGATGTTCGTTGCTCCTTTGAAACATCCTTCCGAAACGAAGAAATACTTTGCGCAGCAAAGAAAGCATTGACCATCTCTCCCCAACTTTTGATGCTTCCTGGTGCGATGTTGTTGTACCAGGTATATGCCCTGCCTTTCAGATACTTCGAAAATTCCTTCAGACGGACGGTATGGTTGTGCTCATGTTCACCCAGTGCTTCCAGAAATCAAGAAACATGTTTTCGAGCATTGCTTGTTCCATCATAAAGTGTGAAGGTTGGAGAGGTGTAACCTTTTGGCAGAGGAATCCTTTGCATAGCATAAGGATATGGAGGTTAGTGATTTATGGACAGAGGTGTTTTGTCTTTTCCATGATCTTCCAAAAGATGTTCTAGGTCTTCACGAGTGATGGCTTGGATGGTTCTTTTCTTTGGTGGATTATCTGTAGCCTTAGGAACTTCCCCATTGTCTACTACATGGATCGGAGTGACCTCGGGATCAGCGTGCGAAGACGTTTCTTTATCTTTTCCTTTCTCCTGAGTTTTATCTGACATCTTGTCTGTAAGAGTCTTGAGATAGTTGAGTAGTTCCTTCTGAGTGGCAGCCATGTCAGTCTGATTATTGGCAATAGTTTCTTGTACCTTCATAAATCACCTACGGTAGGTGGATTTTCTCTGATTTCTTCAGGAGACCGTGGGAGAGTGGATTGTTGATGGCTCCAGTGGCTTCACTTATAGGGGTGATCACTGGAGCACCAGCATAGGAGAAGTGGTAGTGGCAGGTTGCGCCATAGGAGTGGTGTTGGCGGTACCAATAGAGCTAGCAATATTAGAACCGGGTGTTGAATCCGAATTGGTAACTGAACCAGACCTAAGACCGACCATCTTTGTAAGAAGTGAGATCATGGCAGAGAATGATCTCCCACTTTGTGGTCGCCAATGCGTAGATGGGGAAAAAGCGAGTTCTTTGGTTTTAAGGAATTGAGGAGACGACCGTGCGGAGGGGAACTCCCTTGAGGCAAAGCTTAACTGTCAAACCTCACATAGATGCACTGCAAGAAGGGATTGCTTTGAATTCGAGAGATCAATCTGTAGTACTCCAGCCTAAACCAAGACAATGGCCGTTCCAGAGTAAATTCGGTCACAAGAGAGGATGGGTCGATCTGCAGGAGGGAAGCTGAGAAATGTGTGAGATCAATGGTGATCGAAGATTGTAGGTGTGTTGTGTATTCTGAAAATAAGATAAGTTCTGAATGATTGAATTTGCTTTGTTGAGAGTAATTGCTCAAATGTTGAGTTGTTAATCTCGTGTTGTCTGTTTAACGTGAGATTATCTTGTCTTTTCAATCATGATTCAGGAACTTATTTATATTGCTAGAATTTTAAACACCATGATCCCATGAAGTGTGACAGTTGATGGAATCAAAGAGTGGAGAAGTGGAAATCGTGTTAAAACCAGTTGCTCAACGTGCGGAGACTTGGTTGATTTTCCATCCACTACTTTGTTAACTCCTTCAACTGATTGCACGACTTGCTCACATTCTCATCGTGTGTATGAACACACGTGCCATAGACCGCCAGACCAAAACCCTAGATAATATCCCCCCATGTGACACGATTGATATCTCGTTATTAGTTATTCAGTTGCTGACTTCATGACTCACGGGACGATGAGTCCATGTATTGTTGAGTCGAACATGATTTGAAAATGTTAAAGATTCATGAATTAAACATGTCTGTTGAGACAGAGGTATAATGTATGAATAAACCTAGTTAACGTGAGCAAATATTGCTCATCCGATGAACTTGTTGAATATTGATGGTTGAACCAATGTTCCTTGGTTTGATCAAATATTGCCCGTATCCGAGCAAATGTTGCTCATTTGATGAATTACTTGGTAGCATGACCAAATAAAATATTAATATAAATACGCTGGAAACCTAACCAAGTATAATTATTAAAATGTTGACCATGAGATCGTAAAATTATTAGCGTTTGAATCTGGAATTATGAACCTTGGACTCAAACCCTAATTCGATCAATTGATGGTTTATTGAAAATTAACCACGGAGTGAGGGAGGGACCGGCTACATGGGATAATGAGTCGGCCATGTAGCTCCCAGATGCTCGAGTGAGAAAAAATGCCAAAGTCTCTTGAAGACCAGTTGGCCAGAAGATGATTAAATGCTGGTTTAATCATTTATTAAAATAATGCTTGTCCCGAGCATCGGGTGATAAAACCTAATTAATTATGAAGAGACGAGGGGCCAGAATTAAAGGGTCATGAAACCATTACTGGTTGGTCACGGGATCGAATGACGATCGTTTCATGAAATTCCAAAATTGTTCGGAAGAATTTGAACCTAATGTGAACAAATTAGGTCAAATTATGAAAATATGAGGGACCGGCCTCTTGCAAGCCAAAGATCCAACCCTGGTCGGTCAAGGTAATATGCTCGTGTCACCAAAGTGTTCGTGTCTCAGTCCTGAGAATTTTGATATTTTCTGATGTGTATTTGAGCAATCATTTTAGAAAATATGAAGAAATCAGGGATTTTGCTGAAACTGAGGAAAACTTCATGAGATGAAGGAAAAAATAATAAAAAAATGAAGGAATCATGAAGTGCGGGACCGGCTAAGGCCAAGGCATGGCCGGTCGGCCAAAGAGACCGGTCCCATGGTATTTTTCCTAATTTTATAATATTTTTTCATGATTTTAGGGAAATATCATAAAACCAAGGAGTTTGTTGAAACCAAGGAGTTTTGTTGAAACCAAGGAGTTTTTGTTGAAATCAAGGAGTTTCCATGAGATGAAGGAAACAAATAATAATAATAATAATAAAATAAGGGCGTGTGGGACCGGCTTGGGCATGGTCGGCCGGATAGGGCCCGGTCCCGTGAGTTGTCCCTAATTTTATGTATTATTTCATGATTTGAAGGAATTTTCATAATTTGAAGGAAATATCATGAAATCAAGGAATTTCATGGGATCAAGAAAACATAAAATAATAATAATAATAAAATAAGGGGCGTGTGGGACCGGCTAGGGCATGACCGGCCGGCTGGGGCCCGGTCCCACGAGTTTCCCTAATTTTATATTATTTTTTCATGTTTTGAAAGAAATATCATGAAATTAAGGAGTTTTCATGAGATTAGGGAAATAATATTAAAATATTGAGGAACCATGAGGTGTGGGACCGGACATAACTAGGGCATAGCCGGACGACCAGTAGACACGGTACCGCGACACCTTTCCCAATTTTATATTATTTCCTTGATGCGAAGGAAACACCATGAAACTGAGGAGTTTCCTTAAAACGAAGGACATTTGTTCAAATGAAAGGATTTTCATGAGATTAAGGAAAATAATAAAAACATGATAAAATATAGGATTGGGCGTGGGACTGGTCACGACACGACCAAAGCCGGCTTCAGGCCTGGGCCTCGCGCCTTGGTTAATATTTTATTATTTTCTTTCCTATTTTGCATAGGTTCATCGTCTCGTCGTATTTTGAAATACTCATTCCTGCATTCGGATGCTCGTTAGTGCATTATTTCTAAGTGCACTTGCACCATTTTGGTCGGGGCTTACTCGAAGATAGCTCAGACGCCCGTGTATTGAATATTTATTACTAACTCATGGAATTCTGTTGGGAAGAACCATAAATTGAAGTAACGAAATATTATGAAAAACATTGAATATTTTCCAGGGATTCAGTTAATGAATCTAATGATTTAAGAATAATTAATTGATGGCTCTATACTAGTACGATCGTCTAGGAGCATTAATTATTCGGGAATCGGGTGATATGAGCTTGTTGAAGCGTCATATTTCTTTTATATAGTCGAGGCGGGGAAAACATTGTTACATCACGAAGACGTTATTGCTCTATACTAGCGAGGCAAGGTCTGGAGCCGTCCCCGTCTAATCTTACAATTATATATAAAAGTGATCACTGAAATTGCTCAGTATTCATGAGATATGTCGTTGCCTCAGTTGAGAGACTACACATCCACATATGCTCTGAGAGACAGTATTCTCAGTCAGAGGTTCTTGCGGCATGAACTTTCATGCTTCGGTGAGAGACATGAGCCTCAATAATCATCTGATTGCTGGATCAGGAGTATGTACAATTATGGTTTTTCGATTTTAACCTTTGTCGAAAATCCACCATCTACACCGATGTTCATAAAAATAGTGTATAATCTTATACATTTTCAAGATATGACATGTCTCATAGGCCATTGTATCATTGTTACTCAACATAATGAAATACAACCCTATGACAACCAAGGGATTATGTAAGTCATTCAAGACATACATAAGCATAATTCCTAACATGTTTAGGAATAGGAGTATCACATACTTCATACGTGATTTCCACCACGATCTTATAAAGTAGTCAAATCCTGCCATCACGTTAACTGAATCGACCATTAGATTCAATTCTTATAGGTTGGATCGCACCAAACACAGATTGTTAGATCTTTCGTGTTTGCCTGCTCTGATACCAATTGAAAAGGCGAGGGTCCCCAAATATACCTCAAACTAAAACTTTTCCTACCTATAAGTCCTTTCTCCAAAAGTGATTGTCTATGGACTGAGTCGAGACAATACAAATAATCGGTTCACACTTCGTGTGATCGTCTATGGATATGAGATCGAGACAATACAACAACGAAGTATGTTACTTGATAAAAAGGTTCGGACTTAACCAAACACAATAGGATTCACTTATCAATTAAATAGGAATTAACATTTATGTGATTTACTTTAATTATAATAAAACAATTATAATGCGGAAATATAAAGTAAATGACACAACAAGATTTTGTTAACGAGGAAACCACAAATGCATAAAAACCCCTGGGACCTTTTCCATAATTGAATACTCTCGAGGATTAAGCCGCTACACAAAATTACACCTAACTTTGTATAGTTGAGACCAAGCAACTAAACCTATAGTTCACCCGGGTTAAATCGTATTCCCACGCCTCAGCGACCTAAGTCACGTACTTGGAACAATTCCTTTGGTTCGTATTCCAAATAGTAAAGGAACAACAAATCTGTTTGGTATCAACTCTATTCAACCAAGTGATATGAGTCTAACAAAGCCTCTTCTATTTATCTTAACATAAAATCCTTCGTCAGGTCCTTAGATCTATCTTATATATGTTCAATTACTGAAGTAATTTAAGATTAATCCAACAACACTTTTAATCCAAAGAATTGTGTTGATACCGATCTACTCAATTAATCAATCCAATCTATCACAAGGATAAACCTATTATTAATTGGATCCTCTTTTACCTAAACAAGTATTGTGCACACCAAAGATTATGAACCCACAAATCAGAAATCTTCAATATCTTCTTTGTCTTCAAATCTTCTTAGATATTCAATAAACACCTGCACACAATCACTTGAATCTCTTGTGATCAATCACGCACAGAACGGAGTCTGTTAACAATAGATTATCACAATATCGTCTTTATAACGAACAACAGTCTAAAAGATCCCTATCGAAACAAACTAGGTGCAATCAAAGTTCAACCACCGTTAGTCAATCAAATCAATGAAAACAAAAGATAAACCGCAATTATCTAGTTTCCCACCAACGGTACTAATAGAGCTTCTCAATCCCAAAGAAGGATTTAAAATGAGCGGCCGTAAGATATTTATCCTAATTAGGTTACTCTCCTCTCCGAATAGGCGGCTTCACCAGTAACAACACAAGAAGAGGTAGTTTGTTGTTACAAAGGATTAGTTTGCTAGAAAGGCAAACTTCAAGTATTTATAGATAAGGAAGTTTGGACACCAAGGAATTTCCAAAACCCAAAATATTCTCAAGATATTCATTAAAGCACAAATTCGGTTTCCATAATTCCTGGAAATGCTCTGTCCAAAAATAATGATCGAAATCTCTCAGAAATCTCTAATTAGTAAATGCACATTACTAGTTCTTATTTTCCTAAAAATGAAGTTAATAACCTTAATTAAAAGATTCTTAACTTATTTATGTTTCGATCCTGGGATTCCCTTACCTTAGCTATTAAGGAATAACTTTGAACAATTAAATAATAAACATTCATAGCACGTGTTCAAAGTATATCGACATCTTAACTTTGTAAGTTCTCTTTCACACTTACAACCTTGAAGCCGATTTGCCACACTTGCAAACAAGTTTAGAATTGTTTCATCTGACTTTCAAGAACTACGCGATTGATCAAATAACATTCAATCACAAATCATGGTTTTAACGATTCTACCAAAAAGGTTTCGGTTCTACCTTCCATGTGAGTACTGTGCATAGTCACACTAGCTTTCCAAAATTCGGTTGACTAGGTACTAGGATCGGTTCCCTACATATATATGGTATCTAACTTATATGTGTTGCACATGTCCATAGGATCGGTTCCCCTTTCTTCTATAAACCTTGCTGCACCTCATACAAGGATCGGTTCCCCTTTCCCATATTTGGTCAGACATAAAATCACAAACCCGATCATACCATCTCAGGTGATTACTTAAGATCGGTTTCACTAATAAAAGTCATACCAATACATAAGTCAGGCCTTTGTGAATAGTTTTACCAAGAATACAATGAGTCATGAACGGTTATACTAAATCACACATATTGGATGTTCACAGATATGCAATGAATAACAATCCCAATAACCACAGTGATTTCCTTTTCGATTACAAACAAGTTTATGAACTTACTTCCTTAGAACACATGTAAAACATTGTTCCCTATGATGAAATCCTCACCTCATACTCATACATAATCACAATAGCATTCAAATGATTATGGCGATGTCTTATCTACAAAGTTTAATGGCTAAGCAATAAACCTCGTATTGTATTCCTTAATATTATGTCTATCTAGAGTTCATATATGCTTCGTAGTTTTGTTTTCAATATGCACGACTTGAAAGATACGTTAGAGAATGAAACAGTTCAAGTCAAATATCACTAACCTCAAGTGGAAGGATGATTGTTGTCGTTATATCTCCTTGCTTCTTCACATCTTCAAGTCTTCGCAATACTTGTAAAGTCTCATTATCCTAATACTTTCAAGCTAACCTATACGAAGTTGACTCTAGTACATAATCAAGCGACTCTTAACATGAGTTTTGATTCACTAAAATATTACAACCAAACTTGACATACCAACGCTTGGTGGGTTCAGCAGAGCTGTGCTCTAACACTACGGAAATGGACTACAACGGTTCGATCAAGCTGGAATGTAGTAATTCAAAGTAAAAAATAGATTTATATCGGTTCGTCCAACTGAGTGCAGCAGTTACTGAGCAAAGCTGGATTGTATCGATTGCGTCCAGCCCGAAGTCAGCGGATTTAGGAAGCTGGACTACAACAGTTCGATCAAGCGGGTATGCGTTTTTGCAGGAGGCTGGACTACGGCAGTTTGATCAACTAGTATGCTTGATTATTAAAGTTGTTGCTTACGATAATTACATTAAAATATTAGGGTGTATACTCGCCCCCTCTTAATCCTGTAACTCTTTATAGGATTAAGAGGTTCGGGTTTCCGGTTGTTCCAACTTCCAGCAGCTGAATTTCGCATCGCATTCAGGTGCTACGTAACTCGCTCTCGGACTTGGGCACTTGGATTCTTAGATTAATACTCTTCTAAGATCATTTGTAGCTTTTACAAGAATGTTTGTTGGTGAATCACAAAGAAGGAAATTCAAGAATGGGTTGTAATACGCATTGCTATGGGATTCTTGAATGTTCGAAATCATCTTATGTGAACTATGGTGCATGGTCGTTAATGACTTTGTATGTTCTTCTTTGTTAGAAAATCTTTTTATACGCCTTTGGTAGCTATTCTAGGTGTATATCCGTGCGAAAAAGATTGATTCTACCCTCTAAGGACAAATCATCTTGTATGTGCATTATGAGTTTGTCTTAATATCTAGGAAACTTCTTATGAGAATTTATTCTTGTGTTTTAAGAACGATAACTAGGGTTTGGAATAGCCATTATTGTGAGTACACATAGCTATTGCCAACAATTTCATCTTGCAATGTTTTTAGATTTATTTATTTAAATTCTAAGTTTTTTGGAAGATGATTTTTGCATTATTAATCTTTATGATTTCATATATTGCAAATTGTTATGGGATATGTTTTTTACATCTATGAACCTTGGTAATGTCCATATTTGTTCAAAAGTTATCTCTATTATACGTCGATATGAATGTATTGATAAAAAATAGAATGGAATTTTGACAAACAAAAGTTAAACCTTTTATGTCATTATTGATGGAAGAAAGGTAACTTTTGTTTACAAAGATTAAATCTATTATATGTCATTGTGCAAATAGTGATGAAAAATATAATGAATCTTTGTGTATTCCGCAGTATTGGTCTTTCCCTGATCCACATATTTGTGCATATACTGTGTTGCTCCGTAAGTTATCTTATGTTGAGCATGGCCAATTAAACTAATCATTTTTGTGGCTAATTCAATTGTGATTTTTGGATAAATATTCATGATTCTCATGTGATTTGATTATGTCCAAAGAAATCCTTCTTTTCTTGTAAAAGTAAGGTCGCTCATGTTGTTCTTTCGGGAATGACATATTATGGGGGAGAGTTCTTTTTGAACTTGTTCTTAATTGCCAAATCTTTGTGGGGAGTGCGGCTGTGGAATATTGTAGGGGTTATCTTGTATCTTTATAAACTCCTTGATGAATGCATTTAGCTTCGGCTATATGATTGCATCTAAATAAGTTGGTATGTTATTCTCTTTTGGTCATGGAGTATCTCTATGAAAATTTCATGAGGATCCCACTAGTTTTCGTACCTTTGCCAATTTTTGACAAAAATGGGGAGAATTAATGTGTAGTTTCATACTACAAATACATATGGTTTACAGATCATTATGTAAGGGGGGGTGGTTTACAAGATTAAACTTTTCCAAACAAACCAAATCTTCTTTATGACCACTAACCAAATCCAATTTCTTTTCTAGAATAAAGCTACTAGAAGAATCCTTTTAAAGATCTTACTACTAGAATCATCGACAAATCTAATTCTAATAGAATCTTGATTTTGAGGTAAGGTCAAGCTAGAAGATGATGAATCCAAGTTTTTTAAAACCTTGAAATTTCCCATGAGACCTAGAAATTGAGAGTACAAGGAGAAGGAAAAACTTACTTGATATGCTCCTTGAAGATGAGGAAAATTCTTAGTCTCTTTTGAATCTCAAGAAGAATTTTAATGGAGATAATACATGAACCCTAATAGTTCACGTACGCGGACTAAAAAGGGAAGAAGAAGAGTACTCGTACCATACTTCTTATATACCCAAGTATGGGCTTGGACCCGTTCAAAAACTGCGACCCACAAAAAGGCAAGTGGGATTTATTAAGGCGTTTAACATCCAAGGTTTGCACATTAACATGAGCCGTACAGTGCAGTAAAAGGATAGTAGAAAAACTATATCACTTTAATTAACCCTGGGAAGAGAAAAAAAAAACTTGTCAAGGAATTTCTCTCAGTGAAAAAGATTAAAAAATTAACCCAAACACAAATAAAAATCAAACTGTTACTTGCCCCATCTCAAGCTATATACAAATGGGGTAGTACTTGTAAACTTGTTACCAAGAGGTGAAATGTGCAGAGAGATTCTCATGCAGATTTTCCGATTGATATTTGTGAAGTGTACCAGAAGTATAATCATAGTAATGATGATACTCAGGGTTAATAGAATTTTTTAAATCCTTTTTCTTATGACCAAGGAATGACGTTTTCTGACAATTAGAGCTGTTGATGGTGGTTTTCAGTTCAGGGTCAAAATTGTAAAACCCTGTATTTAATGCGCTGTCATCCTGCAAAGGAATAAATAACTCTGTGTCAACACACAGAATCCAATCAATTTTGTGATAATTCACAAGATTCAATATAAACCTAATTAATTTGCAAAGAATTAGGTTTTTTGCGCCTTGTGATATATCGGTTTCCTATTTGGTGAAACTAAACCTAGGCAAGCTAGGCAATTGATCCGCCATGGACTAGTGGGAGAAAAATCCTACCCAAAAATCAGAAAACAAGAATTGAAAGAGGAGTCGCGGTAAGTAGGAGCAGCAACAAAGGAGGTGTGGCCATGCCATAGGCCATCCTGTCCGCCCTAGCATACGCCACCTGCAGATGGCCACACCCATGTTGCTTGCCGGCCCTCCTCTTTCCCATCGACCAATCACGACGCTCTAAATACACCACGCACACTAGAGATGTGGCCACGCCCCATGTTTGGCCGGCCCTCTTTCCTATCGACCAATCAGGTTGTTTCAAACTCGCCACGGCGCCAAAATCTAGCTTGGCCACGGCGCCAAGTCCTAACTTTGGCCACAGCGCCAAATCTTAGCCTTGGCCATGTCGCCAATCCCCAACTTTGGCCACGACGCCAAATCCTAGCCTTGGCCATGCCGCCAAGCCCTAACTTTGGCCATGGCGCCAAATCCTAGCCTTAGTGATGCGTGTCGTAACCACAACAAATTAATTAATACTTTACTACCTAATTAACAAGTAATATAGGGTAGTCAAGGTCGATCCCACGAGGAGCACGAGATTCTAGTTGTAAAAATTGTCACAAAAGGGGTGTAAAAAGCAAAGAAAATAAACAAAGCAATTAAAAGATAAAGTTGAAAGCAATAAGAGAGACAAGATCAAGGAATCCTTCTTCGTTCTGAAACAATGAATCAAATTATGTTCTATTCTACTTGTTATTAGTCACAGATTATCACCAACCGTAGGATGGCAGTACCTTAGCTAGCCCCAAAATCCCTAATTTCAACCGAGTAACGAGTTAAAACTTAGTTATCGAGATTCTATTCAAAAGAACCACCACGAGGTTCGCTTACAAGATGTAATTCCTGAATGCATTAAGATTTATGAATTTAGGTTTAGTACTAGTAGTTAAACTCGGTTCGCTTGGTCCACTTTCTAGCGTTGTTTCTACACACAATTGCTCCACGGAATCCCTCGCAGGTCTCGTGTTTGCTACTTATGTAAAGAGTCAAGAACGATTTTGCTTATCTCTAACTTTCACTAGCATTAGATTAAACTAACAAATCAATTTAGCATGCATTCTAAACAATCTATCAATCAATCATGAATGTCTTTAAGATCATTCCTATTAGTAAAAAACAAACGATAATCATGTGAAAACTTCAAGATAGAATTAAAAACAAAAACTCAAATCATATTAAGAACTAGGAATTCATCCTCAATCAATAAATTAACTACTCATGTTAAAGAGTTCACACAAAGAAAAATAAGAAAAGAAAAGTGTTGTGTGTGTAGAGATGTGTGTAGAGAGATGTGTAGAAGTTGTAGAAAACTTCTCTATTTATAGGCTTCAATATTCTCCAAATCTTCCAAGGAATAGAATCCTTTTTCTTTTGCAATTCAATTTCCAAATCAAGCTTTTCTCAACTCTTCCACCTTCTCTTTCCAAATTTGAGTCAATTCTCCATCCAATTCCTAGCCCAAGTCTTCACACCCATGAGAGAAATCCATAGAAAATTAGAATTTTGCTCGTAGGAACTTGGGATTGTGGTAGAATTTGGCAGGAAATGTCACGCAGAGGCGCTTTGGAAATTTCTCAGAAATCAGAGAATATTCGACGAGAATATTCCGTCAGTCCACCGATTAGGACTAACGGTCAAAAAGTCAAACAGATTAGTCAGCGATCCCAGCTCGGGTCAGCTGAGTCAAGGCGATTCAATGATCCAACTCAATCTTGCACGTGAGGCCATTGCAAGCCTTGCAGACCGGATCTTGTGATGCCTGATGATTGTGCTTCGACCATGATATTTTTGTGTACAACTCATTCAATCCTGTGATTCATCTCGATCCAATGGCACTAACACCTGCTATGCCATTTCTTCCTTCTTCTCTGACCTTTGAGACTCAATACCAATTGCGACATCTTTCTTTCGGCTCCTACTGGCAAGCACAACCAACACAATCTCTCGGTTCACCCCGGAGCCTTATCTGCCAACAGCCTCACTCTTCATGCAACGTGCTTACAAGCAACAACGGCATCGGCCTACGCTACTCGACACCATCCACAGCAAGCACCCCATTGCCATCAACATTATATCCTTTCTGCCATTCAATGACAGCATCAAGCCGTAATAGCAGGTTTTCCCTACACCTTTCTCCTCGGCTTACGAAATCACCGCAACCACTGCACCGCGGTTAAAAACTCACTGCACTACGACCAATTGTAGTTCATGCAAAATCAACAACACCATAAACCTCCTCCATCCATTCATCTCGGTACCATATTTCGCATCACCCACATGCTCATCTCTTCCATGATGTGCACAATTGCACCGATTCGACACCGCTCAAGCCATTCACCACCTTCCCATTACTACGCCCGCAAGCCAACAACCTACATCCCTCGAATCACTCCGCATCCGAGCTTCAATAATCACCAGAATAAGACAAAGATCCCGGCCTCCTTGCCTGCAATGCTCTAAATACCACCAATAGGGGCCACATTCACAGCAGCCAACACCCTAGCCCAAATCAATATGTACTTGGTGCCACCGCAAATCTACCTAGCTTCATCTCCATTTTAGCATCACCTGGCTTACTTGCGTATTTCAAAATGTACTTCCCACTTCTCCACCAAAATCCCGCAATCACCTCTTCCTTTGTCGAAATCAACACAAAGATCCATTCCATCCTTCTCTCCCGCTCATTCTCTCTGCTTTAACACCACAACCCCTAACAAATGTAGAAACCCATTGTTGCATAAGAAAGATCGATCAACAACGCGCAATAAGAAAGCCTACTTCTTTACTCTAACCTCTCGATTCTCAATTCAACTGATCAACAACAGACCTTCAATCGACTTCCCGTTGTACCCATTATTCAATCTTCATCAAATTCAGCCACCAGATCCCCGGGAGTCTTTTTCCGATTCAAACCCATTCTTCCTCGCCACCTCCACCGGGTCATCCCCACCTTAACCCAAACTCAAACCCAAATTCGAACTATCCGCCATATACAAAATAAAATCGCTCCTTCTCGGCCTCTCGATCAGCCTTCTTCCTCGTGTTCTTCATATCAAACCCTACCCAACCTGGCTTCTGAATGAATTAATAGCAAAGAATCTGGGCCGCTTCTTCCCGAAGTCACAGTATCATCACGGCAGCTTAAGAATCCCTTTCTCGATCGATTTTGGTTTAACAAAGAGCTATGACTCGCTTCAGAAGAATGATTGAAGAGAGAAAATAACTCTCCCCTATTTAGGTTTAGTTAATGGGCTTGATCTCATCACGGTGTGAGTCTACGGGTTTCAACATCCATGGACATAACCTATCCATTACCAAATGATAAAGAAGACTTGCTGGATATGGGCTATACTCTACTGGCAAAATTTCTTTATCCGTAATCTCTTTCTTTAGTAATCCTCTAATAAAGAGTAGCCCTTAACCTTGGCTGGACTCATATAGTATTCCTTTCTTGGTGAAACGATAATTTTACCTTTTGCTAAAATATGGTGATTTCTTCTTCTTCCTTCCTCCGTGCACTCCATAGTAGCTGCAAACTCAAAACAAGCGAAATACATAATTTACAAGAAAAATAGCAAAGAAAGCATAAACTACTAGATATAAATTAGGTGTATTCTACACCTATCAAATTCCCACACACTTAGACTTTGCTAGTCCTCGAGCAAATCAAACTAAAACTCACAACTTTAAAGTGTTCAAGGGCCACAAGCATCCAAAGAGTTATGAGGACATAGAGTTTCTCAGATGCTAGTAATAATAAGAAGAAAATACCGAAGAACATATTCTCGTTTTAATTGTTGAGTGAGAAATAACTACACCATAATGAGAGAACGCGTGTTTGAGAAACGATCAATAAGCATTTAGCCTCGACTTCGCCTCACCAAATAAGATTTTATGATAATTGCACTCAAAAAGACAGACTTTTTATGGTTCTCACATGTGTGCAGGTAGGAATGAAGAGAGAATTCCGCATCACGTTGGATGGTGGGAAGGATAACTTCCGAAATATTTTGAAAACCCACATCTTTTTAATATTTTGAAAAACCATTTTCCCGATCTCTAAGAAAGGAAATCAACCATATTATCGAGGATGAGATTACTTACTCACCTTCACATCCGATCGCCAATTATGATAACACCACTCTCACGGCATCCAATCAGAAACGCTGTTCGCTCCTCGCCTTGGTCTTGCCTTTGGTTCAACTATTGATGATAAACCCTTAAATTTCATAAATCCTTGACAATTTTAACTCTTTACCTTAAAAATCCTCACGCTTTGAAACTACCTTTATATATTTTTCCTTCCCCACTTCGCTCATTAACAAAACAAATATTTCTCTTGTTTTTCTTTCTTCTTTTTTTTTCTTTTTTTTTTTTCTTTTTTTTTTTTCTTTCTTTCATCTTTTTTTTTTTTTTTTTTTTTATTAAAACAAGAGAAATTAATACAAAAATAAACCATGGCCGTGAAAAAGTATTTTACCGCTTGATTCTTCAACTTGTACTGCCTTGAAATCATAAACTTCAAAAATTCTCATCTTTTAATTTTCTTCGCTTTCATGAATAAGTCCTCATACTTGAATATAAAATTACCTCATTGTAGTGTAAGTCTTCAACATATATGTAAAATCCGCTTTCATTTGTATGTTGCTTTACTTGTATTTGAAATTTGCTCTTTTTCTAGTTCCGTTGCTTGTAAACTCTTAAACTTTTTCCAACTTTCCTTGTAGATTTTGATGTCGCTCCTTTGTTGATGATGAATGTGTTTCTATGGATCCGTTGTTGTCGAGAGAGAATGGTGCTAACTCAAATCGAACTACAAGAAGGAAGCTTTCATCCATGGACGCTACCTCATGATTGACAAAATTAGCACTCAAGAGATCAAAGAGTAGTGCTTTTAGTGGTGGGAAGTTGGGTAGCCTACCATTCTACCCTTTAATTAACGATGGTGACACACACTCAAAAGAAGCTTTTTAGAGATGGAAAATTCTGGTCGCAGCCTCTCATGATATGAATACGGGTAGTCTCCACTAATGATTGATCAGCAACTCTAATAACGATTTCTCCTGCACCTGGAATTCGTATCACCGCATGATTAAATCCATTATTTTAACACTCAAACAAACAAGAACCAATGTAGTTCTCTAACATTTCAAGTTCAATTATGTTCATGCTTCAAAATCTCTATGTAAACATGGCCTAGAAGTATGCTAAAGGACTCTAAAATCTTTAAAAGTTGGAATTTTTATAAAAACTTTTTTTTTTTTTCAAATTTTTTTAATTTTTTTTTTTTTGTAATTTTTGTTTTAAAAAAATGTTAATCCACTCCCCCACACTTAAAACCTTACATTGTCCTCAATGTAATTGAATCCTCCTAGTAAAAAGTCAAGGTGGGAAATTTTAACATGATAAGAAACAAGAAAAAGAAATAACAAAAAGCAAAAAAAAGGATAAGAAATACAAAACCGCGGGGTTGCCTCCCATTAAGCGTTGTTTTAAAGTCACGGTCTGACTTAGCTCTTTTTGTAAGATTCATTCCCATATACTAACAATCGGAAAATTTGAGGATCCACCTATAATACCTGCTTTGCAAACAATAACTCCATACAAATATTAGCACAAGAAAACAATAGCCAAATTATCGCCGACAGAAATTTCACACTTATTCCTCGTCCACACTCGGAAGTGTATAAAGAACAGGAAATCGGAACTTCCATGGTTCTCTTGGCAAACTCGCATGGTGTTAGCATCAAGTGTTTCAATGGTGGATATTTAAACAAAATCATCCAAAAATACTTTCAAGACATACATTCAAAACCAATAAGAGGTGAAGGAGAAGAATCAATATGCAACGGGTTAGACAAACCTTGCACAAATTCTCAGATTATAGAATCCTTTCATCCTTAAAAATTCAAGGAATTAATTACCTCTTGTATATCGTGGTCCCCTATTAAACCTTGCAACCATTCTTCGGCTTTTCTACCTTAACTAAAGTCTCGATCATTAAAACTATCTCGAAGTTCAATCGGGTCTTCCCACAAAATCAATGAATGTGGTTTCATCCTCTAGCATCATCTTCAACATTCTTACCATCTGAGTTCGCCATTCACTAAAAATGATTCTACTCAGATAGATTGTAAAATCTTCTTGTGCGGGTGTTACTTCGCCATAAATAATAGGTAAGTCACACCCAATCTCCTCTTTGAATAGGTGAAGGATCGTTATTATGATCCGAGCTAAATAACTTCCCATTGCCTAAACATCATACACTTCCTGCCGACTCCCATCTTTCCTTAAGAAAAGTTTTACAACACAAAATGCATCTTCCTCAAGCTCTTCCTTTGAATAGGTGATTGATCATTATTAAGATCAAGGCTCGAGTAAGCCACACTCATCATCATCAAAAGTCTCAAAGGTTTGTTAATTAGTTCAGATATTTTCTTTGCTGAATATCCCTCCTAATGAATCTCATGTGATTCTTGCATCTTTTGTTGAATATCCCCAAGATCCCCAATCATGGCCAACATCTTATCTCAGAAACTAGAGAATTTCTCGATATAAACAAAACTATCCTCCCATCCTTGTGATTGTCTCACTTACATACCCGTCATAAGGTTGTTGATATGTATGAGAATATCCATAAGGTTCTGTAGGAAATTTATCATAGCCAAAAATATTGGTTTGATTGTATCCTAAGGGATGGTTGGAAGTTGCCATAATGTTGAGGCTGAAAACCGTAGAGGATTGTTGTAATATGCTTGCCCCGCTCCACCGTGACATGGATAACCCCAGACCGAAATAAGATTCAAAACCAAGTTAGATACTAATAGAATCCAACAAAGCAAGAAAAAAAGCAAAAAGAAATAAAAAACAACCAAAATCATCTCACGTCCCCGAACGGCGCCAAAATTTGATGCGTGTCGTAGGTGCAATCAAATTAATTAATACTTTCACCTAATTAACTAGTAATATAGGGTAGTCAAGTTCGTTCCCACGAGGAGCAAGTGATTCTAGTTGTAAAATTGTCACGAAAGGGGGTGTAAAAAGCAAAAGAAAAAATAAACAAAAACAATTAAAAGATAAAGTTGAAAGTAATAAGAGAAATCTAGATCAAGGAATCCTCTTCGTTCACAAAATAATGAATCAAGTTATGTTCTTTTCTTGTTATTAGTCACAACATCACCAACCAGAGGATAAAGCAAATGCAGTCCGTGCTAAAACCCCAAAATCCCTAATTTCACCGACCTAAGTTCCGCTTTAGTTATCGGGATTCTATTCAAAAGAACCACCTTGAGGTCCGCTCACAAGATGTAACTTAGCTCTGCATTAAGATTTATGAATTTCTTAAGTTGAGTACTAGTAGTTAAACTCTTAGCTCAAGGTCACTTTTCTAGCGTTGTTTCTACACACAATTGCTCCACGGAATCCTCCGCAAGGTCTCGTGTTTGCTACTTATGTAAAGAGTCAAAGAACGATTACTTATCCCCTAACTTTCACTAGCTTTAGATTAAACTAACAAATCAATTTAGCATGCATTCTAAACAATCTATCAATCAATCATGAATGTTTAAGATCACTCCTATTAGTAAAAACAAACGATAATCATGTGAAAAACTTCAAGATAGAATTTGAAAACAAAACTCAAATCATATTTAAGAACTAGGAATTCATCCTCAATCAATAA
The DNA here is from genome assembly GCA_023531295.1 of Papaver armeniacum. Lineage (NCBI taxonomy): Eukaryota > Viridiplantae > Streptophyta > Magnoliopsida > Ranunculales > Papaveraceae > Papaver > Papaver armeniacum. The sequence goes on along the minus strand of JAJJWW010018711.1, from coordinate 14,546 downwards.
AATTAGCTACTCATGTTAAAATAATAATTAAAGTTCACACAAAGAATTAAGAAAAATCTTAGAAAAGAATTGTTGTGTGTAGAGAGGTGTGTAAAGATATGTAGAGAAAGATGTGTGTAGAAGTTGTAGAAAACTTCTCTGTTTATAGGCTTCAATATTCTCCAAATCTTCCAAGGAATAGAATCCTTATTCCTTTTGCAATTCAATTTCCAAATCCAAGCTTTTCTCAACTCTTCCACCTTCTTTCCAAATTTGAGTCCAATTCTCCATCCAATTCCCTAGCCCAAGTCTTCACACTCATGAGAGAAGTCCATGGAAAATTCTCGGGAATTTTGGCTCACGGAAAATCGGGATTGTGGCTTAATTTGGCTGAAAACGTCGCCGAAAAATACCTCAGACCTAAAAGTCAAACCGGCCACGTCAACGGGTCGATCGGTCAACTAGTTTCACGGGTCAACTCTACCAAGCACCGAAAGGCTGAGTCAGGAGAGTCACCGTTAACCACCGAGTGGGCTGACTCAAATCAAGCCACGGGGCCATCCTACTGTGCCCACCTAATGTTGCGCAGTTCGACTATCTTGCAAAAGCCATATTCTAATCGATGCACCATCCTCATGACATTACCGTCAGCTTACTTCCACCATAATGGCTACACCGCAAATCACCAACTCAAAGCCTTAACTTCCAAAACATGCTCTCATTCTTCACACACGACACATGTATTCATAGCTAATAAATGGCAAGCCTGGGACAGCCAACTTCAAACCTGCAATATCAAATCAACCTAACATTCATTACCAAACCACCTGCAATACAGCCTTCCATTTGGCTTTGTACCAACTTCGGCTTCATTGCAGCACCACTCCCTGTTATATCTGAGCTCTTCTCAATCGACTGCAACAATCACTCACCAGCTTGCACCACCCCTCAACTCCAATCTTAACTGCCATTTCATCCTACTTACGAAATCAGCCGCAACCACTCGCACCGATGCTTAAACTCACTGCACCATGACCCGCAATTGTAGTTCACAAGCAAATCAACAACACCATAAACCTCCTCCATCCATTCATCTCAGACCTATATTTCGTATCGGGCCACATGCTCATCTCTTCCATGATGTGCACAATTGCACCGATTCGACACCGCCGCAAGCCATTCGACCACCTTCCCATTATATCACCGGCAAGCCAACCCAATCCTCGAATCATCGCATCCGAGCCATCAATCACACTGAATCTCAGATCCTGCCTCGCCCGCAATGCTCAAATACCACCAATAGGGCCACATTCACAGCAGCCAACACCCTAGCCCAAATCAGTCACAGACCAGGCCACTGCAAATCTACCTAGCTTCATCTCCATTTTAGCATCACCGGGATTACTTGGCACTTCAAAATGTGCTCTCACTTCTCCACCAAAATCCCGGCAATCACCTCTTCCTTTGGCCGAAATCAACACAAAGATCCATTCCATCCTTCCTCGCTCATTCTCTTGCTTTAGAACACCACAACCCCTAACAATGCAGCAGAACCCATTGTTGCATAGCAAGATTTGATTGAACAACGGCAGAATAAGAAATGGCTTTCTTCTTTACTCTCCACCTCTCGATTCTCAATTCAATTGATCAACAAAGCAGACCAATCGACTTCCCCCAAAGGTACCCATTATTCAATCTTCATCAAATTCAGCCACTGTGATCCCCCGGAGTCTTTTCCGATTCAAACCCATTCTTCCTCAAGAGTCCTGACCGGTCATCTCGACCTTAACCCAAACCTCAAATCCCCAAATTCAACCATCCGCTATATACAAACAAAATAAATTTCTTTCTCGCCTTCCCCTTCCTCCTTTTCTCCAGTGTTCTTCTATCAAACCCTAGCTCAACCCGCTCTTGAACAAATTAATAAAGAATCTGGCCGCTTCTTCCCTCGAGCTCAGATCATCGACTTCGGCAGTTTAAGAATTCCCTTTCTCGATCGATTTTGGTTTAACAAGAACATGACTCGCTTCAAAGAATGATTGAAGAGAGAAATAACTCTCCTCGATTTAGGTTTAGTTAAATGGGTCTGATCCGGGCACGGTGTGAGTCTACGGGTTTCAACATCCATGGACATAACCCATCCATTACAACTGATAAAAAGATTCTCCTTGGATAAGGGCTACCCAAACCATGCAAATCTTTATCCAGAATCGTCTTCTTTAGTAATCCTCTAATAAAGAGTAGCCCTTAACCTTGGCTGGACTCCATATAGTATTCCTTTCTTGGTGAAACGACAATTTTACCCTTTTGCTAAAATATGGTGATTTCTTCTCCTTTTCCTCCGTGTGACTCCATAGTAGCTACAAAACTCAAAACAAGCGTAAAATACATAATTTACAAGAAAAATAGCAAAGAAAGCATAAACTACTAGATAGTAAATTAGGTGTATTCTACACCTATCACCATGGTCGAGCCGGTCAGCCCCATGGAGATTTACGACGGAATTGAAAACGGTCTGGTGTGTGTTGGTCAAGAACACAAGATGAGGAAGAATTATAGATGATGCTTTGGGATTAGTGGTGATAGCCAGTGCTCAAGAAGATCAGAAAGGGTTGAGGGAGATGTTGATGCGCCGTCATATCGACTGTGAGCCGGGTTAGAAAGCTTAAATTCTTGTGTTGAAACTTGTGTTGATAGTGAGAGGAACGATATGGTAATGATTGCGGAGTGTTAAAGTTTGATGGTGATGGACCGGGTGGATGTTGTTACGCTTGGTGTTAAATTGCGTGGCAGAATGAATGACGGTTGCCAGTTTAACCGAAGCTTGGATGAAGGACTCGGGGAGATTATGGTTTGGTTGAATCAATTACGGATGGAGATTTGATAAACCTAATATGAAGCCGCGCAACAAATTAGATGAATGTTTAGGGCAGGTTTGAGCTAATGGATTCTCGGTAGTGGGAGTTAGGGCATGGTAAGATAAGAGGTTGGAATGGCAAACAGGCAGAAAAGAAAGGCATTTGTGTTTGTTTGTTTGCGTTACTAATATGGTTCACGTCTGTGTAAGAAAATTGAATGAGATGTTCTTGCAACTAGAGATGGCAAGTTGGTACGCAAGAACGGAATTCATTGCAGCATGCGCAGAAATGGGTTTGAGGTTATGCATTTCAAACCGAAGTCGGGAGGAAGAGCAGACAAGAGTGCCACAGTTGAACTGGAATGTGATGCTTTGGAACGGTGGGTATTATGTAGTTGCTGCCATTGAGGTGAACTGACTGATGATAGAACATGAAGTAGTGTCTTGATGGATTTTGAAAAGGCATTGGTAATGAAGCTGGTAGCAAATGGAGGAATCAAAACAGTATGAACCGAATTTGTAACCAAGTCAGTGTACTGAAGCACCATAAGTTGTGTTCTTTGGTAATGATGAAAAGTGATGTAGATGGCAGGACCATCATGGTCGGATGGAGTTATATTTGCGGCGACACCGAACCGACGGTATACGTGCGGTTTTGACTGTGTGAGATTCAGTGATGTGCGTGTTTGATCGCATTTAGGTCTAAGGCGGTGTTGGTATGATGCTATTGGAAGGGCATTACGTGGCGGCTCAAGTGGTGATTGAGCTTCGGTTTGAGCCGAAATTGCAGTGAGACCAGTGGTGATTGAGAGCCTAAATGGAAAGAGACCAAAGTTGGCAGAATGGAATTACGGCGGCACTTCAGATTTAAGCACAAATGTATTATGGGCGCCGGTGAAGCAATGAAGCCAATGATGGTGCAAGCCCAATGGTTGGCACGGCAAGACGGCTCGCAAAGTGGCAAACCACACCACTCGAGACTCGGCCCGACTACCGTTCTCAACTTTCAGACCACGACTCGGATAGCGATCAGTGACCGTTAGTCATCCGTCGGTCTTGCCGATCGATCATATTATTTGGCTTCCGGTGGCCAAGGATTCCATTACTCGAACTGCTTTCAGGCCACTTCTCGTGATTTCGCCATAATACCTGAAATCTTCTCCGACTGACGTATTTTTGGACATGTTGCTACGGGTTTCTCTCTCTTATGGGCTTGGTGGATTTTATCATAATGGACTTTGAAGGCTAGACCTAATTTTGGAACAAGAGCTATAAAGAGAAGTTCTACAACTTGAAACACGTTTTATTCTTGGGAACTTGGAGAGCTTTTGTTTACGCTTAGTTTGCTTTTGTTACGTCTTCTTCTTTATTCAACTTATATTTTTGGTGATGAACTCCATAGCTATGAGTAGCTAAATTCTATATTATTTAAGGATGTAGTCCTATTTCTAAAACTTGTGTTTGCTTTATGTATTAGTTTTCTCTCTTAATTATCGTCATATCTCTACCGTTTTTAATAATCACATGATTGATGTATTGTGATAGGATTATGATGTTTGATTAGTTAAGTGGCGAATTAATTGAACTTGCATCCTAGTCCATAGCTATTTTAGGTTCATCTGTTTTTACAACTTTGAATACAAGTAGCATGATATGTTTACGGTTTGTAGTGATACCTCGTAATCATATGTAGAGTTTGACCATTGTCCGAATTATTTATGCGCAATGTAGGAAAAATTGCATTGATTGTTTTCAAACTTAATGCCCTAGGAATTGAACTTAATTAGCGCAAGGCGTTAGGTTATTCTTCAGGTAGAATTCACATACGCAGCTCTAATGCGTGTTAATAAAACTTATAAAATTAATAGATTATCTTGCTCTCTTGATTCTCTCAGGCTTTTGATAATATAAGAGAGATTAAATCGTAATTCTAACTTATAGCAAGTACATGTCTAAGATTGAAGATGAATTCCTTGACCAATATCTTTCTCTATTGATTACTTCACAATTTGCTTTATTTTAATTTGCTTTTATTGCTTACATAAAAATGGGAATCCCAATTGGTTACTAAGAAATTGAATATTTAATAACTACAATCGCCTCTCTACGTGAAACGAACTCTTTCTTATCATATACTTTAGGAAAAGTGAAATTATTTTGACACACATACGACAACGATCCCGGTCGGTGGATCTCTCCAACTCACAAGCAAAGCCACTAAATGTTTACCAAAACAACATGGCCGCACGAGTTACAAAACCCTAATTTCTATTAAGCAAAGATTACATTATCGCCGCAAACGATCTTGGCCACCTAACTTTCACAAATTAAGGTGATCGCCTGAGATTGAATATCAACAACGCGGAGAGAATATATACGGCCCAGCTTATGTGCTATTTATTGTGCGCCAACACGTAAAAATCACCGCCCAAATAGGTTTGGCCGCTACGGTTTTCAAAACCTAATCAATCAACGACATCCATTAATCGTCTTAAACCATCCTTTAGTAGTCCAACCGCGCATTTAATCGACCAAGCCTAATTCCCATTTTAAACGACTGACAAGATGTGGCCATGATCAACTCACTCCCTTCCATAGCTTAATCGGCCAATCCACTTCGCTTGCTCAATGGCTCCAAAACGATCATCCAAAAGGAGTTGGTGGCGTTGTTTACATGAATTTTAAGGCGCAAACATTAATTGCGGCAAATCATCTCACTGTCGAACTTCGGCCAACAAATGACCGCCTGATTAAATCTTAGGCGATAATAGGATGTCATCACTGCCACCATCACTCTCTATAGGGACGGCCCTACCAACCTTGGCATGTATAAATAGCTCAATGACTTCACAAATGGCCATCATCTTCTTTAAGATATTAGTTAAGCGACCAAATCAAGACAGGCTCAAATACGACGTGCTTCATGATACATGGTTATTTTGAGCTTCCGCAAAAGCGTGCTCTACATACATCGGAATACATATGATATTCTATGAGTATTTCTGGCCTACAAATAACTTGTTATTTGACCTAATAAGCCACATGCCATCTTCGCGGCAGTCTCATGACTTGGCTCGTCACACATGACTTCCGGCACTTAGTTTGCGCGTGATTAGGTAATAATTAGGCAAGACCCACTAACAACTTATATATTTTCTATGAAATACCCAGACATCAAACATGTCACAAACTAGGGATGTTCATCGGGGTATTGGTGCGGCGGTTTACGCGTGCGGCGTGCAATGCGCCAATTACGAAAAGTGTCAGGAAATGACGGACGGTTAACAGCAGTAAGAGAGGTGGGTAGTGGTATCAATTTACCTTCATCATAATCTAAACATGATGGTCACCACCTTTACACAACCACACCTCCACTACTTAACCTGCCTCTACTCCTACTTAGATCAGGTGCGCCTAATCATGACTTCAGGCAACAGGTTTTCAAACCTATTTCAAAAAAGGGAATAAAAGTGTTATCAACACAAGTATCTTAAAAACATTAAGAACTCGACATGGCCTATGACCTGCAGTTTCTCACCCATATTCGATACTAGTCATAAAATGTACCATACCTTTCAAAATTGGGCCATTTTGATCTCAACATATTCTTCGCTCTCTCCCGAAGATCAACCCTTCCTTCACTTTGTGACCGAAGCAAACTGAACGCCATTCTCGGTTTAGGCCCGAATTGCATGTGATTGATCTCTCGAATCTAAAGTACTCCCGTGCAGTGCATTTGTTTAGGGTTTAGATTCGTTTCTCGATGGCACACCCAATTTTACCATTTCCATGAGAATCAGTTTTTACCCCAAAACAAGCGCGACCACAGTGGGAGATTAATCTCTCGGTTGCAAAATCAGTTCAAAATTTTCATTCCAGTTTTCTCAACTTCAAGAGGGTGGATCTTAGATCTAATTCGATCATCAACCAAAATTCATTTCAATCACCAATTCCAATTTTCTCTTTTATGATGTACCCAGGTCAGCCAAACTCTTCCAAAATCACGAATGCTCGAAATCCAATCACCATGGAAGGTATGGCAAAAATGCTGGAGGACGTTGTCGCAAACCAGGCCAATATCATCAAGCTGCCAAATGAGACGCTTTGTCTCCTAAAAAGTATGGCATCCCGGTTGTGGCAAGAATCAGTAAGCATTTGCTCGGAGGACGCCACCAATTTTAGAAGTGATACAAAAAATGTTGAATCCTTGTCTGAGGTTTGTGCATCCGCCAACGATAGTACAGACGGAGTACGTAGCCGTATCGGATGGGAGCAGAAAAGAAATGACCAACCAAACTCACCCAACGACAAAGAGGCTGAGCGGTATCACACAGCTAAGGAAAGAGACCCACCAGGCGTGTCGCAATATTTGCAAGATAAAGGTAAAGAGCCGGACTATAAAGCTCTGTTGGAAAACATGTATCTCCATACCCTCGCAGAAGTTCAGAGAGTTGTCCAACAGTCCGCAGCCACGACCGCTCTAACCTTACTAAAAAGAGAAACACCTGAAGAAGGGGAAATCTACCAAAATGCCTATGAGGACGGGAACGACGCTAAGGAACAGTATTCAGTACAACTATCTCACATTGCCGTCACGGATGCATGGCCCTCAAGAGAAGTCGCCTTCCAACAAAATTGCCGAACTAAACGATCCGCACCAGAGTCAACACCCGCTCAAGCCTCGGCTTCGCCCTCGAAACGAGCTTCGTGTCAAAGCCTACAAGAGTTTCCACGAAAACAGCCGCTAACACGAGAGAAGCCAGACTCCAAATACCCGCGTTTCCCGCTACCTATAAGAAAAGTTCTTGAGTTATTAAAAGTTTGGGTACGAGACGGGGTGGTTCAACTTCCTCCCGTATGGCATCCACCAACTGATAAAGAGATGTTAGATTCGATATATTGCCACTATCACAGGTTCATCCATCATCCTACCAGCGAATGCAATGGTCTGAAGCGCATTGTCCAAGAAAAGATCAATTCAAGAGAATTGCGCCTGGGAACTAGAGATCCTCCGCCTTACCGCGGATCGACATAAATATGTTTTCACATGGCTGTCCCTGATGGACGCTTATTATTTATCGAAGGAATAATGACTCTATCTGGCTACAGACGTCGCAAGAACAATTAAAAAAACGGTTGGGGACTTCTCATCACCAGGGCTGCGTCACGAAATGAATTGGGATTTGAAGCAATTATTCGGGAAAATTCAGTTTTGCTTGTCGGGAGGCCTTGTGAATAAGTAAGTTTCATCAAACAATTATTTACACAACCAATTGTTTTGAAATTTGCTGGGGACTTGACACAGGCGTTAGTCTCATATTGAGAATAGGAGCCAATAGCTCAATTATTCCAAAATATCATATCACTTCAGTATTTTCCTTCTTCATGCAATATTTATAATTTCTCCAAAATGGTTGCGCGATTGCATTCATAATTAGGATTCCAACTTATTAGTTGATCCAAAGTATCATTCCTTTCAGAAAATTACTCATGAAATCATTTCAAAAATAAATCAATTCAAAAATCTTCACAAAGCAATTACCTAGTAGTTCAAAACCAGAAAATCAAACCATAAAAGAGGCGTCTCTTGCCTTTCAAAAAAAAACCTAAGAGGAGAAAGTTCGAAAAATAAAAGCGTTCAAGGGAAATCGCTTAGCAACAGCTCATTCTTCCTGGAAAAAGCGTCCTTCATGTTTTGGAGAGCAGTCTGCTTCAACTTCAATTCCTGGGAAAACTTCTCGATCTCTGCCTCCTGCTGATTAATGAGATCCAGGGAGAGAACCTCGTTCATTTCAGTATGCAGCCTTTGGATTTCGGAAAACCCTTCACAGAACCAGGAGGCATTAAACTCAAAGTTCTCGCACATATCCCGATGGTACTCCCAGCTTAAGACTACTTCTCCAGAAACGGTGTGTCCAGTCACACTGCACATATCCTGGATTGAAGATAGGGCTTCCTCCACGCGTTTAACCAACGAAAAGCGACTGTTAATTTTATTGGTCGTTGCGATGTGTCCATGCTTTTCCCATATTTGGGTATACAACTCTGCATACTTAGTTGGTACGTTGAATCCTTCAATCAACACATGATCCTTAAAGGGAGCCACAAATGGAGGGTCGAAGATGGCACCTGCAGCTGAATGTACAACTAGCGCTCCTTCAACCCCAAAAGATTCTTCAGAAACGATTGCGCCTACCGCCACATGCGTGGTTTTCACTATTGAGAGCGCAACAACATCTTCATCATGATTAATCTCCATCTCAGCAGACATGGTTTCTATGATTGAAGGCGCAACCACATCCTCGTTATGGTTAATCTCCATCTTAGGGTTATCTCCAGGTGCAGTTTCTTTTTGTAATACCACCGATTGAATATTTATTGCATATCAAAGAATAAATAATCCAAGGATAAAAAACGTGTGGGAGACTTACCAACTCATCTGCTGGCTCACTGGAAGAGTTAGACTCGCCGCTACTACATTCAGAAGCGCTTTTATCATCGCTGCCGGATTCTGAATCTTCTTCTTCCTCATTTTCATCTTCAAGAGACTCAGTATCGCCAGATTCCTCCTCTGGAGGCGCCATATTTTGGCCACGCGCAAGCCTGGCAAAGGCGTTCATATTACCAAGGCCCTGAAATAAAAGAGGAATGTATAATGAAGATAATCCGAAATATTTAAATAATCTGGCCAGGTCAAAAGGAAAATCATACATACTTGCATATTCGAGGAATTAAAGACCACTAGGGATGTTGAAGTTGATCGGATACCACCTTGTTGATGGTGGATTTTCAACAAAGGTCAAAACCGTAAAATCATGATACTGCATGTTTCTGATACGGCTTCAGGCATGTGACGATTCATATTTTACGAAGCCATGATGAATATGTCTTTCGAAAAGCCTCCACTAGCTGAGCGTTCGATCCCTGGCATTTCATTGTGCCCACTATGTAGAATAATAGAATTGGGCGGTCCTCCTACATAATTGTTTGTTGAGAGGGCTTAACGCCTTCAGGACGTCGGTGATACTCACTGTTCCTTGACTACATGAGAGCGACCCCCCTCTACATAGAAGAACGATTGGGCGGTTCTCCGTCAGATTGAGAGCAACAACGCCTTCAGGACAGTGACACTCACTGATCCTGACTATGTAGAGCGACATGTATAGACTCGGGTGTTCTCCGTAGTGTCTGAGAGCACCCTCAGGATTAGCCGTCTCCTGACTATGCACATAGATTAATTCTTCCGTGACATTCACCACTGAATTCCCAGAATAATCTATTATTGCTCTTATTCCATGGTCGAATCCACGGCCGATCCCATGGAATGGCAATAACAATTGCTCCGATTCCATGGTCGAATCCACGACCTGATCCCATGGAATGGCAATAACGGTTGCTCCGATTCCATGATCGAATCTACGACTTGATCTCATGGAATGGCAACAACAATTTATCTCATTACTCCGATTTCATGATCGAATTCACTGCTAATCTCATGAAATGGTAATAGATAATTTTATTACTCCGATTTTATGGTCGAATCCACGATCCCATGGAATGGTAATGCCTATTTTATTATTCCGAATTCATGGTCGAATCCACAGCTGATCCTATAAATTGATAATAAATAACTACTTATTTTATTGTCTCGTTTCATGAATTATGTTACACTGAATCTCATGGATTAGCAATAAATACTCAACAACCGGGCATCTGGATCATCATTGAGTAAGCCCCACAAAAATGATGTAAGTGTACTCGACAATGATGCACGACTGAGCACCCGGATGCACGAACGAGCATCCAAAAATATGGACAGATGAGGAATCCTACGCAAAACAGGAGAAAACAACAAATATTAATAAAATAATAAGGAGCGCCCAGGGGCCGGGCCCACCGGCCAGCCGGCCATGCCCTAGCCGTGGCCGGTCCCCATGCTTCTCTCATTATTTTGTTATTTCATGAACTCATGAAAAAACTCCTTGATTTTAGCAACTTTCCTTGTTTTTACAAAATTCATGAATTCTCCATAACTTCACGGATTCATGAAAAATAATAATATTATAAAATAACGAAAGGTGTGTGGGACCGGGCAACATGGCCGGACGGCCATGCCTTAGCCGTGGTCGGTCCACACCTTACAATCCTTAGCCTATTATAATAATCATTCCCCAATTTCATGAAACTCCTTGGTTTCAACAAAATTCATGGATTCTCCATAACTTCATGGATTCATGAAATAATATTATAAAATAGGGAGGTGTGCGGGACTGGGCAACATAGCCGTCCGGCCATGCCTTAGACATGGCCGGTCCCATACCTCACAATCCCTAGCTTTTATAACTATTATTCCCTAAACTCATGAAACTCCTCCGTTTCAACAAAAAACTCATGGATTCTCCATAACATCACGGATTCATGAAAATAATATTATAAAATAAGGAAAGGAGTGCGGGACCAGGGCAACATAGCCGGCCGGACATGCCCTAGCCGTGGCTGGTCCCACACCCTGCAATCCCTAGTATTTTATAATTATTATTTTCCTTAAATTCATGAAACTCCTTGGTTTGAGCAAAAATCATGATTTCTTCATAATTTCTCCAATATTGCTCAAATCATGAAAATTCAAAAGCCAACGTGGTCATATGACCAGCTAGCCTCTCACGGCAATTTTGAATATTAAAATACTCTTATTTTAATATTTACAAAATATTGATTAATTGAGCATACATGCTCATTCCAACAAAAATCAAGAATTTCAGTGAAGATGAAACTCTTCTGAAAATTCACAATGTTGCTCGAACGCACGCCAGAAAATACTGAAACTCTCAGTACGGAGACATGGACACCACGGCAACACGTGCATGCCTTAATGACCGACCAAGGTCATTCCTAGGGCTTGCACAAAGCCGGTCCCACACGTTTTCACACTTTTGACCTAATTTGCACAATCGCTCATATTGGGCCCAAACTCTCTCCAACCAACACGGGGATTGCTCAAGCGGACAACATCTAGTCCCGTGATCACCAAGAGCCGACCCCATGCTCTCTTGGTCGGTCCCCCATCTTTCATACTTAGGTTTTTGCCTAATGTTGAACCCAGCAGTAATTCAATAAATGATGAAACTTACATTTAATCATCATTCCTTCACCAACTCTCTAACTGAGAACCCTGGTGCACGCTCACTCGAGCGATTGGGCATCACATGGACGTCCATGGTCTCATGTGGTCGGTCCCTCCTTTGCTCATGACCTATTTTCAACAATTCGTCGACTAATGAGCAATTTGTCACAAATTAGGGTTTTCGAACAAACGCTCAACAAATCATTATTCTGAGCAAGTTCAAACACTAAATAAACTTATGTTGATCCACGCATATTAATTATATAATATTCGGTAATCTACCAATATTTTAGTTGGGTCTCGTCACCCATAAATAATTCGTCGAATTGAGCAATACTTGCTCAGTTGCTCAAATATTGATCCAGCTATCAATATTTAGTAATTTATCAGTAATTTGTCGAATTGAGCAATACTTGCTCAATTGCACGTCAAATTCTTAATTTATCAGTAATTTGTCGAATTGAGCAATACTTGCTCAATTGCACGTCAAATTCTTAATATTCAGTAATTCGTCGAATTGAGCAATACTTGCTCGAATATTGATCCCAACTATCAATATTCAGTAACTTATCAGTATTTCGTCGAATCGAGCAATACTTGCTCAGTTGCTCGAATACTCCACATATATTCAGTAACTCATCAATATTCAACAACTCGTTGAATTTACAATATTTGCTCAGACAAACAACATTAACATTCATGAATCTCTGAGCATTTGCCAAACATGCTCGATTCAACAAAACCTAGGCTCATTGTCTAATCAGTCAACAACTGACAAAACTAAATAGATCGCATCATGCAGACTCCACGATTCAGTGAGACATCAATCACGTCAAATTGGGGGATAACAACTAGGGTTTTGGTCCAGCGGCCTACATCACGTGGATTCATCCACGACGAGAAATGTGCGTAAGTTGTGTCAACGAGTTGAAGGAGTTAGCAAAGTAGTGGGTGCACGATCCGTCAAGTCTCCACACGACGTGGAACCGACTTTACCACGATCTTCCATTTGCCCACTCTCCCACTCATGAAACCGTCACACTTACAGGGATCAAGGTGTTCACAACTCTGACAATATAAATAAGTTTCTGAATCCATGATTAAAGACAACTTTTTTCGGGTCTACACAGAATTTCTCGAGTAACTACTCTCAAGAATTCATCAATCCATCAGAACTTATTCGAACTCAACAGTTCACCAATTATTGCAGAAACATTCAACACACCCACAATCCTTGATCATCACTAATCCCAAACAATTCTCAGCTTCCCTCCTACAGATCAACCCATCTCCCTCTTTGTGACCGAATTGACTCTGGAACAACCATTGACTTGGTTTAGGCAAGAATCCTATAGATTGATCTCTCGAATCTAAGCACTCCCTTTGCATTGCATCTGTGTGAGGTTGAGCAGTGTGCCCGGTTCGAGGAGTCTCGACAACACGCTCGACTCTTCACTTTCCTAAAAAATCAGCGAACCGTTTTTCCCCATCCACAGATTGGCGACCACAGTGGGAGATTAATCTCTCTGTTGCAATATCAAACTCTCACAAAATGGTTGATCTTAGGTCAGATTCAGTCACCAATCCCAACACAAACAATGCTAGCGCTAGCAACAATGGTGGTACTCCAGAAACTACTCCTGCTTCCAACATCGGTGCTGGTGATACCACTCCTCCGCAAACCAACATCGGAGACAATCCTCTATTCGGCAGGTCTCTTGAAGAAATCAGAAGAAATCCACCTACCATAGGTGATCTCACGAAGGTGCAAGAAACTCTTGCCAAAAATCAGATTGACATGGATAACACTCAGAAGGAGCTGTGCAATTATCTCAAAACTCTCACTGACAAGATGTCAGAGAAAGCTCAGAAGAAGGGAAAAGCCAAAGAAACATCTCCGGCTGCTGGTCTTAAAGTCACTCCGATCCATGTAGTAAATGATGATGAGGTGCACAAAGCTGCAGATAAGCCACCAACAAAGGAACCTGCAGGCTTCATCACTCGTGAAGACCTGGAACGCTTCATGGAGGATCGAGGAAAAGACAAAGCATCATATGTTCATCGTCATCAACCTCCATATCCTGCTGCTACGCAAAGAATTCCTTTCCTGAAGGTCTACACTTCCCCAACATTCACGTTGTACAACGGAACAGGGAACGCTCGAGAACACGTCTCTCGATTCCTGGAGGCACTAGGAGAGCACGGGCACAACCATGTCGTCCGTCTGAAGGAATTCTCGAAATCTATGATAGGCCGAGCATACACCTGGTACAACAATATTGCACTTGGGAGAATCGCTAGTTGGGGAAAATGGTTAATGCCTTCTATAGGAAATACTTCTTCATCTCATGGCATATTACTCTCTCCGACTTAGGAAGAATGTCTCATAAGAACAATGAACATCCCAACGATTATGTGAAGAGGTTCAGAGTCCAAGCTTTGGATTGTCATGACCCGAATGTCACTGAACAACAATTGGTGGACTTGTGCATCAACGGAATGATCCTGGTCTACAGAGCCTTGCTGGAAAATCTTCGGTTCCAGACTTTCTCAGAGCTTCATGAAGCGGCCAAACGATCAGCGACT